>JALHCE010000040.1:0-495552 GCA_024340795.1 Tolypocladium amazonense | reverse complement strand
TGCTGCTCACAGTCCTATCAGCGGTACATGTTCTTATGAGCCATCCCTTTTGCAAGCAACTCGGCTCAACAAAAAAAAAGCCCCCCGGGGGGGGGGGTTAACAATGCGATTGTACACATTGTTCCATGGGATCCCTTGAGTATCCAAAACCAAGGCCAGGGAAGAGACAACCGCCTTTACTCATAATCGTGAGTCCTTCCCTAACCGATGCTTTTTTATCCAAAGAGCATGCGAATGGCAAGCGGTTTGCTATCCAAGCCATCCCATCCCCTCCTCCAGGCCACCGTCGGCCTGATCCTCCTGCCATCGCGGGTTGGGTTGTGCTCGGCCTAGATGAGCTGAGAGCGCCGCTTCTCCTTCACCCGCAGTGACTGCGGAAGCCCGCCCTGCCCGTCCGACTTGAGCTCGCGGGTTTTGTCGTCTGCCTAATTTCTCCACCTTGCGAGGGGCTCGCGACTCTGGTTGTCCACCGACGCGACCATGGCCTTCCGCTGGCATTCCTAGTCTTCTTCTGTCAATGCTTCCAGCTCCTGTTCCAGACGATGCCGATCATCCAACCTGAGTATGCTCCGGCGGAGGAAGCTAGTCTTCAGGTCCCAGTGGAGCTCCAACTTAACCACCGACTCAAGCCTCGAGAAGGCAGCCTGGCACGCAACCTGGTCGGGAGTGAGTGCCTCCTTGCCTTGCTCCTTGATGAGGTCGTGCAGGTGGCATCTATAGACGATGAGGGCCAGGCGCAGTTCACGGCATTTAATTGGCTCAGACGCAAAGATGGAATTCTCGACCCAAGCTGTGCTGTGACTAACTTGTGCAGTGAATGCTTGGAGGAGTCCCGACAGGAGTCTGGGCCGGCGAATAGCGAGGCGGTAGGCCTTGAAGATGACCTTCAGGACGGTGAACCACCATTGCTGGTTGCAGGCATCGCCCTTTATGTACATGGCGTGAATGTAAAGAAATTGGAACTCGCCAATAATGTCCTCCTCGGGGAGGGCTTTATCGTCGGAGGGATTGTTGCGGTCCTTCACCTTGGACAATACGTAAGATGTTGAGTCTCTAGAGTCCAGCGAGCGCCTAGCACCCACGCGCGCGGCCGCAGATGTCCTATTTTGCTGTCTGAAGCAGAACGTGAGTTGATGGGATTGAAATATATAGTGCGAGAACGTACGACTTGGAAACCAGCGGGAAGGGGGGCAGACTTCTCCGCCGACGGCATCGCAAGAGTGCATGTTCCAACCGCCCTCCTGCTCTGCGGCAACGCGATCCAAGACACTCTCGGATATACTTTCCGTGAGCTGCTCCCACACACGAAAGTTAGCCGCAGCTTTTGCAGAATTGTTCTGCTCAGGCCCTGGGCAAACCACCGAGACGTCTTGGTACCGAGGCAGCTTATGGTAAATCTCATGAACACCTTCCGCCTGGAATAGAGTCTCGGCCCTAGTAGGCTGTACAAAGACGTCGTTGTTGGTGTCCCAGTCAACAACGTGGATTCTGTTGACGCCCGTGCTCATGACCCAGAAGCCGCAACGGGAGGCCGGGTTCTGTGGGTGTTGAGCCCAGAACAAGTGAGGGCCCGGGGGAAGCTTCTTGAGGCCGGAAAACCTCATGATAACATGCGGTATGTTGTTGTAGCCAACAGCGAACTCGTCGGGCAGATTCAGAACGATGAGCACATCTCCGCGTCCCAAGCGGTGCGTCAACCTGTTCGAGGGCGGTCCCCTCTGGACAGGCTGCTGATGTCCAAGGACCCAGCCGACGGGCGAGGCCGGGTTATCGGGGGTGACGAGCCGGAGCGGGCCATAGACGTAGCGTTCGAGGACTCTGGCAGAGTCGAAGGACTTGGTCGATTGGGTTCCCGTAGATTTGGTGGAACCACCCCCAGTGGACTTTGCCGAGCGCCCTGCAGAAGAGCACGTCGAGCCGGACCTGGTGATTCCCATGGGCACCCACGGTGCGGAGGGCATGCTGTCCATGTCGGGCGACAGGGTTCCTGGCCTATCTCTGGCGCTCCGCCTTACACGGGCAAAGTATGGGGCGAGGCAAAAAGGCGCCGGCCAAGACGGGAGGGCTTTTCCTTGCTTCTTTGCCTATGAGGTGTCGTCCCAGCAGAGGTGCGTGAATGAGGGGAAACAAAATGTCGTGGTGCCGAGGAAGATGAAGAAGTTTGGAGGAGACGAGAGGAGACGAGGAGAACCAAGAAGAAGAGGAGGAGGAGGAGGAGGAGGAGGCCGCCGGAACTCAATCCGCATCTCATTTGAAGTTTGACTTTGCAGGCGCCCATGATCGCTGCCGGTCTGCCTCGATGGCCTCATGACGAGACGCACTGGCTACCTCTGACGATGCCACAGGTACGGACTAAGGCAGGCTAGATGGACGGCCGGAAACTTAGCTCGCTCTTGGAAAGCGGCGGAAACGCAAGGAAAGCTCTGGCGGCGCTGCGGGAGCAGTCGAGGCGGCGCCGTGCGAGGCGCAGGTACGCGCATGTCCGGCATTTGGCTGCTCGAACAAAAACTCAAAGCACCGGTGTTAGTGCCTGCCTGCGTCTCCCCCACACGCGGCCCGCAGCCGACGACTAACTAAGTTACGGGGCGGCGCGGGGATCTGGTCCCTGCGGTCGCGCACCCCCTCCCCCAGCCTAGGACCAAAGAAAAAAAAAACATACTTTGCCAAGCTGCGACGAGTGCCTGTAGCGTGCGTCTGTCCATGCATTACCGGGAGAGGCCTTGGTGCATGGTTGCGCGTCCCCCTGCCCCCCCCGGCCCGGCACTACCTAAGGTCAGGTAAGGTCAGGTACCTCACGCAAGGCTCACGCTAGGTAGACTGGTCGTGTTGGCTACCTTGCACGAGGGCACCTGAGGAGGAGGGGGCGTGAGGGCCACCCTCTACCCAGTTCGAACCAAGTCGACATCGAAGCCGTCCCTGGCCGGCTCGTCAAGCGTCCCGGCGCACCGGGCCGCGCTAGCCAATGCGCATGTTGGACCCTGAAGATCCGTCCCACGTCAGCCCCCCGGCACGGCACTTGAGGCTGGTCTGTTGTCGCCTTCTTCCCCCCGGGCTACCTACAAGTAGGTGCAGAGAGGCCAGGTGCGGAGGATGCCGGCCGCACAGTTGCCGCATCTCGGCTCCGACGCCGTGTGAATCATGGTTCGGTACGGACTGGCTGCAGGAATGGCCAGACGGCACCGGCATCGGATCGCGCGCACGGCACGACTGCCCAGGCCCGAGCCGCTCAGATATGGTTTCGAGCTTCTTTCCATGCCCGAGTCACATCGCATTTCGAGCTTGGCCTGCCGTCATGCATGCGCTTGCCGTCCACCTGTGCTGCTGGCCGCCGGCGGTGGCGACGCTGCCAATGTCGGCTGCTGCCCGTGTGGCATTGGGCGCCGGTGTGAGGCAAGGTAAGCCAAGGTAAGCTAAGGACAAGGTGAGGCAAGGCGATCGAGGCCGATACGAGTTCCGTCCCTCACCACGGCACCCTGCATTACGTACTCGCAGTAGGCAGCAGCAAGTGCCAGAACCGCCCCCCTCCCCAAGCCTCGCCCTTGCGCGTCGTCGGTTGCACAGCATCTGCCATGCGCCGACAGGGGCCGCCCAGCCCAATGGCCGCCGTCCCCTAATCAGATCGGGCAGGCCGCGAGCGCACGCTAATCGCCTCCGCTGCAGCGTGCCGGGTTCCACACCTCGCGCTCCCCCATCGTTGGCCCTTGTCTTGCCTTGCCTTGCCTTGCCTAGCCTCCGCGTCGTACGGCCTCGTGGCTAGCCATGCAGGTCATTTTAGAGCCCTTGCCTAGCTCCCGTCCCTGCTACTTCACCTTAGCCAAATCCCAAGGTTTCGCCCTAACGCCCTTGTGACACGCCCCGGATGCAGCCCGCGCATCCATCACTCACTCCCCGTCCCGACACGCCGGTTCCCACGAACTTTAGCCTCGTCTCTTGGTCGGCGCTAAGCCTTCACATTTGCAGCGAGCTTGACAGCAACACTTCCTATCCAATGGCGCCGCTCGTAAACGTCAGCTTCACGCAATCTTGCTCACTCGGCGTCCCCGTCGCTATCGTCCTTGTTATTTCGCCTATCTTTCCTCGGTACCCGACAACCTCCCAGCGGCCCACAGTCAATTACACCAGAACATCCGTAGCTCATTGTCCGCAGCTCGCGCTGGTCTGTTTGTCCTCGAGTCATCATCCGTGCCCCGTCGTGCCTTGTCCCGCTCCCGACCCTTCGTCGCCTTGCGGCAAGAAGATCCCCACGGGGAAAAAACAAAATCTTTCGCATCCCCAAACCAAACTCCAGGGCGGCTGCTCCTAACAGAGCTCCTGCACTGGTCTTGAAGCCGACAAACCGATGCGCCGAAAGATCCACCCAGCCTCTCCTTGTCAGGACCCTTCTCCTGAATGCACCTTTGACTATGCAACCATGCCACTGCTTCACCTGCCGCTTGCCTGGGCACAAACGTCAGGTAGCAGAGGAGACAAAAATGTTTCATAGGGTTTCAAGAAAATGAAGAATTAAACCAAAGAAAGAAGGAAAGAAAGAAAAGGCAAACCAGCAAAAAGAGGGGTGGGAAAAGCAGCACGAAGAGTAAGGGCCTCGGCCTGCCCGAGAATCGGGCCCAAGAGTTCCACGCAATATACAGAGGGAGCTGGCCGCCCCTGAGCTTCAGCTGACCATTCCGTGAAAGTTGGCCCTCAGCCTCATCCCCAAAATGGCCATCGCCGTCGGCCACCGCACCTGATAGTGTCGGTATGCCAGCTTGGGACAGCGGAAAGGTATGATTGCGATAAGCAGCGGATCCAATACCATACAGCCGTGTTTGCTTCCCGTCGAGGCCGAGGCCTTACCCTTCGAGTAGCTAGCCCTAGTGGCTAGGAGGCTGCCCGCCGTTGGCTGTCATCAAATTAGTCGTGTCGTCTTCAAGAATGGCAGGCCAAACAACATACATTGGCTGTAAATGTTTTGGTTTGGCTGGCCGTAAGGCGAATGCGGCTGGTAGTTGGAATACATGTGGCTCGTGTTGTAATCCGGCATGGGCTGCTGAGGCACTCCTCCCGACGGAGGCGCCGGATATGAAGCCGGTTGGTAGCCAATGGGAGGTAGCTGCACCGGTCGAGAGCCGGGATACGTCGATGAAGAAGCTCCGTCTTGACCCTGAGGGTCGGGGCCGCCGTTCTGTGCTGCTGCTGCCGCCGCCTGTCGTTGCCGCTCCTCGTCAGCCTTGCGCTGAGCCTCCTCCTCCTTCTTTCGCTGCTTCCACTCCTTGCGGATCTCCTTGAATTCTGTAGCCCCTGATGTTAGCTGCTTATCCACGCCAATGACGTATGAGGGAAAAGACAAGTCTGTGCAAACGACTTCCGACCAAAGAGTCGCCAATCTAGTCCACAGCATGGGGCAGGCAAGTATTAGGAGTTGAATTATCGGCAACCCACAACGGCTTCCGCAAAATTCGTCCAAACAGAGCAGCCCCATTTTTGTGACATGGCGAGACAGCGAAGAGAGAAAAACATAAAAGATTGGGCATCGAGAGACACGACGTCTTGCGTTGCCCACGCTTCGTCTCGAAACCCGTCCTTCAACAATCAAAATAGAGAACGCAGAATGCGGAACGTACCTTCAGGCGTCCGTTTGGGGCCATGCGACTGCATCGTAACGTGGGCGTTCAGATGGTTGAGAGTGCCATAGGCCTTCTCGCAGCCATTCCAGCCGCACTTGTACATGCGCTCGATTTCTTCGTAACGTCTTCTTGGTCGTTTGTGTTGCTGTGCGCCTGGAATCGGGACGAAAGAGTAAACCTGTATTCGCTGCATCAGCATCAAGTTTGCGACATAGGTCACCCCGCCTCCAACAAGATGAAGTGCTGTCCATTGCGCCTCTTATTGCGAAGTGCGCCTATTTGAGGCCAAGACACATTCGTTAATCTGATTGCGCGCAGCACAGCTGGCCACATTCTCCAGCTGAGAGGGTACAGCTTCCTCCTTTTGCTTGGGCAGGGCGGGCATTCAGCTCAACAAGGCACTGAACATGATCGCCTCTTCGCATCTCACCGCAAGGAAGGTGTTGCGCACGCGGAAAAAAAACAACTCACCTGGTTAGGTCTCTGCTGAGGGGCCGAAGCTGGCGACTGAGCATACACTGGATGACCGGGCGTCAATGGCGGCCCTCCATGCTGCTGTCCGTAACCCCCCCAGTCCGGACGCGGCTGACCGTACATGTTACCACCTGGATGAGAGTAGCTGTGCGACATATCTGGGTTCGGGGCATATGGGGAGTGCTGCCCATAGGGGTAAGTTGGACTCGGCGCCGCAATGGACGGATCTATAGGTACATCGTTGTCAGAATTGACCGCGTGGGCTTGATGGCTTCGCCCATCCTGCTGGGGCATTGACGGACTGTTCTGTTGTTGCGCCATACCGCCGCTGCTGGTGCTGCTAGCCGGGTGGTATGAACGCTGGATGTGCTCCGGGAAAGATCCTGATCGCGCGGATTGGGGGTAAACACCGTACTCGGACGTGGGAGTCGCCGAGGTAGGATAACTGGCTTCCTGCTTGACCGGATATTGCGCAGCAGATGCGTGATCTGCCGACGAACCTTCAGAACGGGCGTCGCCGTAGTTGCTGGGATAGGGCGAGGGCAAACCTGACTGCGAGTACTCAGGAGCACCACGGTCCATAGAGCTGAGTAATGTGGAGCAGTGCGCCTAGAGTTTAGGGCGATACCAAGGCCTGGCCGGGAAGTGCGTTGCGACAAGGCAGAGGTGACGCGCCGCCTTGGTGTTGCTGGTCCACGAGAGCGTGATACTACTGCGTTGGCGCCGGCTACTGGCTAGAACCAGAACCCCACAGAACCTGGAAAGAAACGGAGTGGGAGGCCAGCAAGTAATGTAGCCCAAGCCCACGCCAGACAGTTCGTAGTCTGGTGTCGAATCCGGGGTGACAGGGGGGAGGAAGGCTGGTGATGATGGCGGAGCGAGGCCAGAGTCTTGCGGCAACAGTGGGATGTGTTTGTATATGTTTCTGGGGCGGCGGAACAATGGTGGCGCTGATCTGAGAGGCCAGAGGCAGATGTGTGCGTCTGCAAAGAGCACGATGACACCAGGAACTAGGCCGAAGTCCTGGCGCGCGGATCTCTGCTGGGGACGGGTCAAGGATGTTTGCGCTCGTCCGTCCACGATCACTGAGAGACGTCGAGGGGCTAAAAGGTCCTTCGTACTGATTGGGGAGCGCGACACTAATATAGTGCGGTATAGATTGGGGTTGGTAGCGTGGACTTTGCCGAGGACCCAAGTTCAACTGAGTCTAGCGCCTGACTCGGCGATGAACCAAGGGGGCGTGTATGGAGCGCGGCGTCCTCCAAGATGGATAGGACGGTGATTCTGATGATGGCGGCTTGGCTAGCTGGTCACTGCGAGGCACCGCAAACACAGCAGCAGAGATTCAGATGCGGAGACGGTGAGCAAGGGCAGAGCCGGAGGCTAATGGAGCTGATGTGCCGACCGCAAAGGCTTCCCTGGCTTGTTCGAAGAGAAAGACGAGGCGGCGAAATACTGCGGTGCGGATCCGGAGACAGAATTTTATACGACCATTCTGGCGAAAATGAATGATGGGGTAATGGATAAGACGAGCTCCGCAGCTGGGCGTGGCCTGCGCACAATGCCAGCACGAGGGTGGGACTCGTCACTTAGCCGTGAGCAGCGGAGGGCGGCTGGAACCACGGTTCCGTATTCCCAAAGACGGTGGAGCGGAGGGGGGCACACCCAGTCCAGAGCCGTGGGTTTGCGCTTATCGAAGAAGCGGCGTTATGGCTTCGTCGAGGTGGGGGAGGGTGGGGGGGGGCGTGTGATCGGATTACTTTCACCGTAGCGCGAGGTTGAGCACCTCGCGAGTCTTCGCAGCTGTCGAGGCGCGAGTCCGGTCAGTCGATGTTGCCGGGCTGCGTCGAGGTCGCGCGTCTGCGTCTGCGTCTGCGCCGGACGGGGTCACTCTTGCGCTGCGCAACGCCTCGGACCGCCAGCAGGCTCGTATTGCGCCGCGGGCGCCGGCCAATTACTCGACACGGAAGAGCACGAAGGCCGAGCAGGTCGAAAGCAGCCTTTTGGCACGTGTGCGCGGACGAGTGAGGGTCGGTACACGGACGGCATCACCGAAGGTTGTGACTGGTGAGTGAGATGGCAGCAAGCTTCAGGAGGGGCGGAGTGGCCAGAGTGAGCAGACCGGGGAGTGGGTGGGGGGAAAGAGGAGACTTGGAAGCTGAATCCTGGGTGAAATTTGGATGGCCAGGTTTTGGCGCAACCCTGTCCCTGCCCTGCCTTGCCTGCCTGCCTGCCCGCCTGCCTGCCTCTGCCTCTGCCTGCCCTGCCACGCCCCAAGTATCCTGCCCTGCCAGCCAGCGCAAGAGCGCGCGCTGCACTGGAGAAGCAGACGCAGCAGCACGGCCACCACCGCGACAAGCGGCTGTTTGCCTGCTTGCCTGCCTGCCTGCGCTCGGCCCGGGGTGGTCTCCAAGCCGGCTTCAGCAGGGCCCGAGAAATTTGTGGCGGGTGCGGAGGCGTTCTCGGGCTTCGGAAATGTGCCCATGTCCAGCGACAGCAGACAAGGGCAGGGCGCCAGACGCGAATCGCAAAGCCCTGACCTGACGCACGCGCGCTGTACTTGTACGGGTACATTCTGGGACGCTACGGCTGCTCGATGGATGCTTGCGCTCCCGTCGAGGCGCGTACTTGTACGAGTACCTTGGGAAGAGCACGTCGCTGGATGCGTGCGTCGGTCGAGGCTGCGCGCACCGGGGAACCCTTACTCGTACATACATACTCGCAGGCATGTACGAGTATGGACGGGCAGGGTCGCAGCGAACCAACAGAGCTGATGACGGGACCGAATCCCCCGCGAGCGACCGGGGTGCGCTGCGTGCTCGCGCCGATGCAGGGCCAAGACGTCTTGGTCTCTGATCAATGTGGATGCTTGCGATGTTTGCGATGCCTGCCCGCTGAGAGGTACGGTACCCAGCCAGCCAACCTTCACCAGCGCCCTGGAATGTGCGGTACGTACCAGTCCCGCTCACCACGGCGCTCCCCTGTGCACAGTGCGCTCAACCGACTGCGTGAGATCTGCGGCCTTTTTCTTCCTTTGCTTTGATTTGGTTTTTTCCTTCTTCGACTTGCGTCTCGTCTGAGCCCAATCAAAGCCAAGTTCCGATGGCTGGTTCCACCGCCCGACACCCTCCAGCGTCGACGCAAAATTGCCGTCGCCGGCCCCCGGGGGGCCGCGGCCGGCGCGCCGTCAGCTAAGGTAAGGTATGCTTTAGTGTCGCGCCGGAGCATTAAGCAAAGCGTCAATTGTCCTGAAGCTAAATCTTTACTCCGCGCAGCCACGGCTGTGCACGCACGACTGGTCCGGAGCCAAAAGAGCGCCGGGCGGCGGCGCGGCGCGGTGCGGCGTGGCGACCGGGAGAGAATGGCGGGGAGCCTCTACGAGTACTTGCTTGGTATGTGTGATCGCCGTTTCGACGGTGCGACACGGCAAGAGACCATGGAAACTTACTCGTAGGTACCCAACCCGGCAACTTGGTTCGCCGGCCTGCGCTAGCCCGACGAGCTCGCGCATAACTCAAGCGCTGAAGAGATGTTCTCTGCTCGTCGGTAGCGCCAGAGCTAAGTTAGACCTTGCGCCGGTCCTGCGGTTGGCTGTCTTATTAATAGAGCGGGAGCGCTGTCACCAAATGCGTCGTAGTCCCGCAGGCACTTGTGAGCATGTGCCAGGTCACGAAATGGCCGCTGCTCGACATCAGAGAAACAAGTCACGGCAGCTGTTGGCGCCTTCGCCAACCCCAAGTGCCCTGCACATACGCAAATACGGCAGCGCGCACTCTGTCGACTCCTGCGGTTGTAATTACGAGCCGTCTACAACGACTTAGGCTTAGGATTGGAGCCGGGGTAATAGCGCCAGAAAGACGCCGTAGCGAGTTGCGTGTATGTACCATACGGTGAGCCAGAGTCAGCCCGAGGATACGGCCGTGGCACGGAGCCGTGGCACGGAGCCGAGCAGAGTGCTCACATCGCCGGGTCCCAGCTAGTCAGGGATCCCGCGCCCTTCCCGACTGTTAGACCAAGGCTATTAGACGATGGCGCTAACATCAAGGGACTGCCTTGCCAATGGCACAGCTTTCGATGTCTGAGAAAATGGCACGTCGAAGCCGTACAAGTGGCAGAGAGTTGCGAGCGGGCCAAGAGGCCTGCCTGAATCATTTCACGGGGATATCAGTCATGTTTTCTAGATCCAGGACTGTGACGCCTCATGGCGACATCGGAACTTTCAATGCTAACTCGCAGCGACCTCAAATAAGGCAGCTCAGTAAATGCTCTTAGACGTTTGAAACAGGACACTGTCTCTTGTTGCAACGAACGATGTCCCCGGCACAAAGTACGCCACCACACTCATCCTGTTGTGTGCTCACCCAAGGTGGTTATGTGGGACTTTGCAGTGCCTCGACATCGTTGCGCCCAAACCGCAAGGACAAGTTGCTGCCGGTGCTTTCAGTTTGATCATTGTCACCCTGGAAGGGAGGGTCGCTTGTTCTCCGCCTCATATTGACCGCGACGAAAAAACTGTGTCGTGCGAATCCATTCTTGCAGCGCTCTGCGCAAAATGAATACAAGCTACGGACTACGGACTAAGGGCTCATGCTCCTCCTGTCTGCACTCACAAGACCTGCAGTCTGTTTGGGAGAAATTGGCCAGAGATATTGCCCGGCGCGTGGTAGTATGGACATCAAATGGAAGCGTGCAGGTCCGTGTCGAATCTTGGACTACTGGAGTCGACGCAAGCTCGCTGGCCTGAATAAATAATGTATACTTACCACTCAATCCTGGGTCGGCAGTACGTGTATCCGTAGTGTTTTCGGGTTGGTCCCCGGTGACTACACGGGGCACAACAAAGGTAGTTCCCGTTGGCTGGCAATCAACAGCCCTGCGTCAGCAAGCAAACTTCTCCCCCTTTGAGATTCGGCTCGCGGCGTTGCACATCATCCTCATCGGTATGCCATAACCGTTATTCGAAAATCTCTTCAAGTCCACACTGTCCTGCTACGAGGACGCCGGCGGCGATATGCCGGAAGGCGGCCGGAGGCGTTGGTCGAATCCGCCCTCAGCTTGGCAACAGCCCAACATTTGACGATGTGGTGCTGAGGAAGGAAGAAATGGTGCCATGCCATCACCCAGCAGAGCTCTTACTGTCTTCCTTGCACATAAAAGAAATCATTGCGGCCAACTACGAGCGTCTACTTAGCCTTGCTCCGTCGAGCTGTCCGGTATGTCCCACGCCGAGAGTCGAACGTAAAAAGGAAGCACAAAGCAGCTGGTGCTGAGTGCAGGTTGGCGCTGTCCCGTGTTTGAGCTGTCGCTGCGCCAGCTGAAGCGGAACAGCTTCTTACTGCAATGTTATTTCCGGCCCGAGGCTCATGTCTCGTTCGATGCCGCGTTGGATCGTTTGATTGTCGCACAAGATGACCAGGTGCGGGCGTAGGATCCACGTGTTGCGACCGTGTCGTGCCACCCGAAGCCTGGAACAACACGGCCGCTGGGATCTTGCCTCACGTGGTGAACCCACTGATGCGCGAACCCATGTTCACGCTAAGAATATGGCGTCCTAAGATTTGGCCTTGTGCGGCATCGGCCTTCTTGGTTGTCTCGATTTCCTCCTGAGGCTGAGGGGCCTCTGGCATGACGCCTTGGCGAAAGCTCAAAACTGACGTCGTGACGGCAGATGGAACATCTGACCAAACCACCTTGTCCGCAAGATTCATTTTCACGAAATAGCCACTCCCCGGGGGCGATTTTAGACGGAGTACGAGTACGACGCTTTGCCAACAAATGCCTCTCAGCCACACGATCTGGAGGGCTCAACGTAACATCAGGGACTGCTGAAGAGATCCCTGCTCGCACAGTGCGCCGACGAGTACAGGGTGCCGAGCCCCGAAGCCTCTCCACTTTGTGAGTCTTTACCAGTTGACTTGCTGCCCACGGACGGAGCTTTTACTCGTACGTCCGAGAGCTTCAGAAGGCCCTGTAATGTGACGATTGAGCAAATGATTCGACGGGGGTAGTGTTGCCACGGATTTCCGCATGCCCCGGCTTGTCCAATAGTCGTCGACCGTGACAGCCACTGCCCAGCCATCACTCTACAGCCCGCAGCACGGCCGCTTCGGCTGAGTCGTCGTCGCCAGAAAGAGCAGGTGGCCGGATGACTTCATTCGGAATTTCCTTCGGAGCAGCGCGGATCGCACTTCGTGCCGAGTACTTTGCACAAGGCACGGGGGTGTCGTGGCACTGGTGTCTCAGACACGCACAGCCGTCCATGATCGCGGTCCTCAAAGCCCTTGACAAACAAGGCTGGTTGCGAGCCGTGACCTTCGCGCTCTGCGGTTCCACTGGGTCGAAACACTCAGTGGCTGCTTCATATGCAGTCTACGCTTCTGGCGGTTCGAATGCGTCATGGTTGTCGTGTATAGTGGTGGTAGATGCCACGAGATGCCAAACGCCAGGAAGACTGCCCTGCACCTAAGCCTGGCTACCGCATGGACGAAATTCGTCCTCTTCCATTGAAGCCTAATGATGCCCTCGAGGCTTATTTCGTCTCCCTTTGATCGCGAGCCGAGAATTCGCTGAGCATTCTTGAACCAGAGATGCTCATTGACAGCCCTTCGGCTGGTCGGAGCCGCAGTTCCGGCTGGCGAAAGGGGTCGCGTGCGGGATGCCATCAAGAGCTCACTTATGCGTCCAGACGTGTCGTTTCGCGGGCAGCAGCACTAGACTTGCTCGATTCATAGCATCAGCGGCGGCTCATCCAGAATCTCGGGAGCGACTTGAGCCCTAAGTCGCCGTTCTGCTGCAACCACCATTGGGTAAAGGAGGGGGTGTGGCTTTAAAAGAGGGAAGAGTTGCTGGAACCGTGCAACCCCACACAGTCCGCAACACCTGCGGTATCCATCGGCTCCTAGCGGCGAAATCTGACTAGTGCAGTCCCGCCACAGCGGTTGAGTTTTCGTATCAGAAACACAGTCGGCAGAAGGCGACGATGGACGCTCGTACACAGCTGGATATATGGACCTCGACGGCAATCTTTCTCCACTCCAGAGCATCGGCATACGAGTAAGACGACGATGGTGGTCATGATTATTCGGCCGCCAGAAAGGGAAGTACGTCCGAGGATATGCTGCTACCTTGCTTGGTCTCGTGAACAAGATCCTTGCCAAAGTATCCTAGCCAGTGCCTGCATTTCATGGTTTCTGCACTCCAATCCGGGGAGCTCCAATGTGCATGTGCAATGGCAGCGGGTCAGTGGGCCCAACTGTCTTCCCCCAAGCGGCCAGGTTCGTTCGACTTGCCAATTGCGAGCACAAGATGTGCTGGCGGTCGGGATCATGACAAATGCTAGCCATAACCGTGCAGCCTACCTTAGCGTCAAGGTCGACCAGATCTGGTGAGATACTCGATATCATTGATGGGCCGTACGGAGTAGAGCCCTGTTCATTGGCTTGACCACGGACGCTCGGCATGGTCAAGCAGAGTCGTCGGGCCGCTCGTCAGACAGCAGAAAGGTTGAGACGCAGTGTCTCACGTCGCTTTCTCTCATCTGGCCTTATTCGCCCGCCTTGCTTTCATCATCAAGGCGTAGCAACTCGCATTCCTCGGGCCTCGCCGCAAGACAAGCAACGACCGTGGCAGATGACCAAGGAGGGCAACTCTGACGCCATAGGTTCCGCTGCTGCTCTTTACAGGACTCGCGGATCGCGGGTTCAGGCTAACTACGAAGTCGGATCCAGGAACGTGTTGGGCTACGGCAGAAGATACTTCCTCCGGGCTTGGTCAAGGCGAGGCGTCCTCAGATTCAGTGCATTGTGACGACGTCGAAGTCGGCCCCTGGGTCTCAAGTTCGAATCTCACCGTCCATCAACGCATGCTACGCTCCCTGCCGACGGCCAGCCAAACGGAGCACGTGCCAACTCAGACATGTGCTCCGACGAAGCTTGCTGGCCTCGGAGCATCGTATCGAGGAGCATTGGACGAGACTCGAAAGCTCTGGTTCCCAGAATGCGCCCCACTTGGCAAGCACGAGTACCTTAGATCTCAATGTGCTAGTGGATCTGCGAACGGCGCGTGTGGCAGGTGAAGGGACGGAGTTACTAGCGACGACTCTGTGGCCCATTGTCACAGGGGCCCTGGCGCTTGTTGATGGAGAAGACGCTGCGGCTCTCGCAGCCCTGCAGCAACAAGGGGCGGACCCCGGCACGGCTAAATTGCGAATCGTGTCTTGTCAGCGCGCCGACTCGCTTGCACTTCGTTCCGACCATGGTCGAAGACAGCAGCGGCACAAGGGCGCTCGTTCGACCCCGGCCCCAGGCACGGCATGCATACCGCAAGACGTCGATGATGCCCGTGTCTTGGTGGTAGGAAACCAGGCAACGCCAGGGATTGGCAACGCACCGGGGTCGGCCCGGTCAGAATGTCATCATGCGGCATGAGTGTTCCAGCCCGACAAGGCCGTGCCTTTCATTCGAGCCCCTGTTCATCTGATGATGGCAGGGAACGACCAAGAAGTCAAGTGATCACCGCGCGAGTCCCCCTCTGTACCACGGAATGCATATTGGAAGCCAATCTCGGGTTGCACGGCGCCAACACCAACCTTCCCCCGAATACGTACTCGTACACGTACAAGTGCCTCCCGCCGAGACGTGTTCCGGGCTGCTGGGGAAGAGCTGCGACTAAGATCTCGGAGCCACGTTTGGCGCTAAACCCCCGCATTTGTGTAGACAAGTCGGTTGGCGAGGTCGTAGTGTAACGATGACTAGCGTGCCGCTGGCCTCGTAAGGGAACATCCGCTCCAGCATGTCTTGCACCAACGGCAACAAAAGGCTGCACTACTGTCCGCGTTCGTACTCCGTCCATGTGCTGGTGCTAGGGAGCGGCCCCGGTCGTTACACAGCAGCGATGTCCAGCGGGCTTCAAGGTTCAAACTCCGGTCCTCGAACTACATCGACATTTACCAATCTCCAGCTTTCTGGCTATCGGTATTTCAACATGGAAACAGCATCATTCGGCCTGAGTCATGAGAGGAGGTGCATAGCATCGTTTCAATGTTGGAGGTCTTGATCAAGGCCGTGTACTATTCCCCTTCGTTTCCCGACCGAGACTGACCAACACTTGCTTCCGATGTTTTGTTCTGCGCAAGCACATCTCCTGGGCCGACATCTTTCTCTTGGGCATTGGCATCACCAGCAAACGCAGTCCCAGCAAAATCTGGCAAGGCTGGTTGGTGGCGTCCAGGGTTCAGCA
Source organism: Tolypocladium amazonense (assembly GCA_024340795.1). Taxonomy (NCBI): domain Eukaryota; kingdom Fungi; phylum Ascomycota; class Sordariomycetes; order Hypocreales; family Ophiocordycipitaceae; genus Tolypocladium; species Tolypocladium amazonense. Next base: position 480,235 of record JALHCE010000040.1, on the reverse strand, counting down.
ACGGCGTCCGCGACTCTCGAGTCGGCCTAAAACTTCCCGCGCGACGGTGCCAGTGGCTTCGCTTGGCTACCTTGCTTGCCTTACCTTAGTGAAGGTTGTCGCAAAGCGGCGGTAGCTCCAAGTCAAGCCGCGAGCTCACACGCAGCGACTACTGGCACACGCAGCATTCTGCACGCTCGGCAGACATGGCACGCTTCGCTTCGGATTCTGTTCTGCCACGCGCTGCGCTCTGGACGCGACGAGCACGACGAGTTTCCCCCCTCCAGCAGGCACGTTTACCCGCGGCCGTCGGATCGCAACCGGTCAAACAGTCGCAAAGACAACCTGCGCTCCAACCACGCCACCACCCATCCTTCTGCCCACGCCCCTCCGTGGTCAGCGGCTTTTACTCACACGTAGGCCTGGCGCCCTGCCGCATGAGGAGCGGCAGCTGTGCTCCGTACTCGTACTCGCGCACCGGCGACGCAAATGGGAGACTTCGATCTCGCAGAGAGCCGCGGCCGCCGTCCCCGCCTCCGCATCCGCCTCAGCGTCATCGAGGCGCTCCCGGTTCACATTCAGCACTCTTCACCATCAACTTTCCATATCTATTCGCATGCCCAAGTCATGTATCTATCCGATGAATCTCGGGTAGTGGGTACGCTGTCCGGTGTTCACTAATCTCGGGAGGGCCGAGAGGTCGGGGACCTGCTCCCTCCCTGTGGCCCAGACCTCGCCGTCTGGCTGGGTACTGTGTGGGCAACCCTTCGAGGGGCTGACAGGACATGCGCACTCCTGCCCCTGATAGGAGCGATCCGGCGGCGGGTTTCTGGGATAGGCGCCCCGCCAGAGCCAATGCTGAGGAGGAGTGAGAGGCACAAGCCACGGCATGCAAGGAAGACGGAGGAAGAGACCCGTTCTCGCGTGCGGCATCGAAGACGCAACTGCTCCTCCGTTCTAGCGCGCAACGGTCTTTGGCGGCTTGCGTCAGGATTGGAGACAGGGCTCTTCCCCACAGTCCATCGAAACAGCTGCTTTGCTCTGCTAATACATACCTACATACCGAGAGGCGCAACGATTTTAACAATGGTGACGTTCGGTGGGCGAAATATCCTCATGTCCCTCGAACCTCTACAGCCAGCGTGAATGGGGGATCCAAAGCTCGGTCTCCGTTTTCCCCTGCCCGCTGCAACGCCCCCTGTCCCGCCCCTTTGCCGCGTCTAATGAGCAGGCTGATGGCGCGCCTCTTCGGCCACGAGCATGGCACCCTGTCCTCTTCCAGCAGCCGCTCCTGACGCACTGCTCCCCCCTAGTAGCTGACAGACATTCGTCGACTCGGGCCAATGGGCCGCGCTGTGGAATACCGGTAGGCATGGTTGTAATTATACCCACTCCCGACCGTGTCATTCGTGGTTGGTCGGCGGAGCTCGCGCCGGGACTCGAGCGCTTCTTCCCCCTCTGGCCGCCTCAGGGGCAGGCGGCAGCTCGCGGCTGAAGGCTCTGGTGTTTTGGCCTTCCCTTTACTTTGCCGAAACCTCGCCGGTCCATCGTCGCCTCGGGTTCACGACGGCGGCGGCAGGTGACATGGCTGCGCTGTGTTTGCACGGGGTATCCATCTCCGGGCCTTTCCCAACCACCCCCGTCCATCCTTGCCAGCGCAAATGGAGATGTGCGCGGGGTATCGTTGTGCCGAGGGTGGATGTCGTGGGAAGGATCAAGTGGAGGGATGCTCGGGGGGACGCGTCTCGTCGGCCTTCCGCCCTCCTTGCTTTGGCGGTCAGTGGCTTGCCATGCACTGGATGAGGCATATGGGCTCGGCGAATGCAACCGCGTTGCTGCAAGGCCAGACCAGCCCCTCCCCCCTCTTTTTCCGTGATCCTCATCCTTCCAGCCCCTTGGTCGCGCACCGAGGAGGAGTCGGCAACATCACAGCTCAGGAGGGCAATGCATGGCGCCTCGGCCCCGGTCGCAGCCGCAGAGAGTGTACATAATGTGACGCTGGTCTTGACCGCCAACCCGTACGCACACGTGCATACAACACAACGTGGGACGCGAGCCGGCTTGGCGAGCTGATGTACCTACGACGACGGAAGCGCGGCCGGGTCTTCGCATCGTCAAATCAGGAGAAGCAAAGATAATGCCATGTGCTTTTATTCAGTAGACTACACGTGTTCTCGGCTTGGTCGTCGAGCCATGCGTTTCCCGCCACGACCCAGAACTCAAGCCTACGTAAATGGAGATATTCTGTAGCCAGCTGCTTGAGCCAGCCTTTGAGGCCGGTGTCGGGGGCCGCAAACCAGGGACTGTCCACTCGAACACCTCATCGTCGACTAGACGTCTTCTATCAAGGTGCATCCGCAACCTTGTGGGCTCTCTGGCCTATGCCAATCTAATATTACCCCGAAAGAGCAAAAGAGCAAAAGCGAAACGGGGGGACAAGTATCAAGACGTCTTGCCGCAAACACGCAACAGTCCAGACTGATGGAACTTCGTGCAGCAAAATCGAACGCAATAACCATGAATGCGCAACTCCATGCGTCCGTGTCTAGTTGAAACCATCCCTGCCCTCTATGAAACGCCGTGGTGTGCCGTGTTTTGGTCGGGTGCGCCACTTGAGCCTGTCCGAGCTAGGTCATCGAAGCGCCAGCCAGCGCGACGAAGCGCCAGCAGCTCTACCATCGTCGGTTGCCCATGGGCATGTTGTTGGCGTTGGCTGGAGACAGGTCAGCCGGTGACGACTGTGTTGATCCCTTAACGGCGGCGAAACCCACCTCTACCACCGCCACGGCCACGGCCATAGCCACCTCCCCAGCCGCGACCGCCGCCACCACCGAAGCGAGCCATCTCGGCAAGGCGAGGATCAATCTGCTGCTTAGCCTCCTGGAGCACATTGACAAGGTCGCGCGCCTGCTTCTGGTCTGGATGCATTGATTAGCATTATGCGAGGCATTGGATCAGCGAACGAATATGAAAGAGGAAAACTCACTGTCAGTTGTGAAAAGGGTAATGGCTGTCCCCTTCGCTCCGGCACGGCCGGTACGACCAATGCGGTGGATATAATCCTCCGAGTTATTGGGGTAATCGTAGTTCAACACATGAGTGATGTTGCGCACATCTTGCAGACAAGGTTAGCAGGCGAAAGCGAGGTTTGTATAGCAACGTTCCAGCGCGGGAATGTGAAGAGAGCCATGCAAATGGTCATCTGTGCACTTTCACTCCTGGGCATACTGGGGCAATCCAAGTGCGACATGCCATCCATCCTTGGTACGGGCGGTCACCGGGTCCTCGGGTCAGGGAGCCTTGGAAGACAGCTTGATATGGATCAAGGGATGCCAACCCCACGACTTGTACCACAGAAGGAACGAGAGGTACAAACGTGGAAACTCGAGCATAGCAAGGGGTGGTTCCAGCTACACAACGGATCAAGACTCCAGGGATAGAGAACCAAGTGGACACGAGCACAGCAGGCAGATTCGCACAGTTGAGATAGCCCCTAGACACGAGAGTAAAGCACAGCAAATGTCTCGCTGGAAGTTGCCATGAGGATGGGGTAGGGGAGGGCGGGGACTCACCAATGCCACGAGATGCCACGTCAGTGGCCACCATAATGGGGCTTTTGCCGGTCTTGAATTGATCAAGAACCCAATCACGCTCATTCTGCTGCTTGTCTCCGTGAATGGCTGGTGTCAAAGTCAGCGATCAGGTCCTGTTTGGGGGATAAACTCGGTAGACTTACAGAGCGCCGGCCATCCGTCCTGGCGCAGGAATCGAGTAATTTCATCGGCGACTCGCTTTGTGCCAACGAAAACCAAAATTTTGTTCTCCTTGTTGTCCATGACCTTCTCGAGGTGCTTAATCATTTTGTCTCGCTTCTCCATCTCGGTGACGACCTCAACGATCTGAGTGATTCTGTGGTTGGCGGACAGCTCCATGGAACCAATGTTGACCTGGATGAAGTCGTTGAGGAAGTCGGACGCCATGGCCCTGACTTCCTTGGGCCATGTGGCCGACCACATGAGAGTCTGTCGGTCGGGCCGGATCTGGCCAATGATCTTTCTAATCTGGGGCTCGAAACCCATGTCCAGCATGCGATCGGCCTCGTCAAGGACAAGGTAAGTCACACGTCGAAGGTTCGTCTTTCCAGCCTCGAGCATGTCAATCAGACGTCCCGGGGTAGCAATGCAGACCTCGACACCTCGAGACAGGTCTCGGATCTGGGGGCCCTTGGGGACACCTCCGTAGACGCAGGTGTTGCGGATCCGCGACGAACGGCCGAATTTTGTGATCTCCTGCTGGATCTGAACGGCAAGCTCGCGAGTGGGGGCGAGGACAAGGACGATCGGGCCGTCGCCAGGGGCCAAGAGCGGCTGAGCGTTGATGTGTACGATAGCTGGCAGACAGTAGGTCAGGGTCTTTCCGGAGCCCGTCTCGGCAATACCGACGACGTCGCGTCCAGAGAGAGCCATGGGCCAGCCCTGAGACTGAATGGCAGTGGGAGCAGGGAAGCCCTGAGCCTTGACCTCGTCCATGACGTATCTCGGGAATCCAGCCTCGTCAAAGGTCTCGACCGGCTTGGGCACGTTGCTGCCGGCGATGGTCATCTGATGCTTTCGGCGGAATTCGTCCACTTCAGCAGGAGAGCGGTTCATAACCTCGGGGCTCTCCTTGTAGAAGGACTTTTCGAACTTGGGAAGGGCTGAGAGATCTGGGAGTTGGTTAGCATGATTGCAGAGTAGATGTTTGCGAGGGAAAACGAACCCCAGTTTTGCTTCTGCAATCCAGCGCCGAGGTTGCTCATGCGGTCACCACCGCCGAAGCCGCCGCCGCCGCCGTAACCGCCACCACCATAGCCACCACCGTGGCCATAGCCATTTCCGTTGCTGTAGCCATTGCTATAGCCGTTGCTGTGATGAAGACAAGTAATCAGTGACGCCCTTTAACGTTGAGATGATGTGAGGTCCTCGCGAGATGCTCGCTAAGCCGCTTTGCTGCAGGAGCGCAGATGGCGTAGCAGAGTGGTCATTTCGCCTGGAACCCAGGAGGAGATATAACTTACCTTCCGCCATAACCACCGCCTCCATATCCATTTCGGTCGCCGCGATCGCTTCTGTCACGACCGTAGCCGCCCGAGCCTCCGTAGCCACCGCCACGACTACCACCGTAGCTGGACATCTTCAAACAAGTCGGGTCGCAGGGGATTCCTGTCCGCTGCGTTCTGCAGATGATGAGAGGGGAAAGAGTGTGTGAGTGGCAAGAGATGGATCTTGAATGATGAGAGTCCCTCTGCAAGATGATGGAAAAAGGAGGGTCGGGTGTTTGTTTGGTGCAGGGAAGACTCTCCAGCTGGCCTCGCGCCCGACGTTTTTTTCTTGCCTTCCGGTCCCTGCCTGAATTTTTTTGGCGCTAACCGGCGGCGCTAGGAAAAACCTGACGGCGAGCGTGAGTGCAGGGGCTGCCTGATTGGCCAGGCCAGCCTGCTGACATAATGCAGACTCGCCGCCCCCGAGTACTCGAAACCTTGTTGCTTGTGGTGGCCAATTGGCTACCCTGTACGTCGACTCTGCCGACCCGTCGATGCTGTCTTTCAAAGTATCTCATTGTGCTGAGTGTTCCGGGAGTTTTCTTTTCCATTTTTAGCCATCGTTCTTCGTCCGCTCATTCCTCCAACTTCGGATGGCGAAACAATGTGAAGGGCTCGAGCGCAACTGAATGCGCCAACAACGTGACATACTGCGAGTTCCCAATCACTACGTCTGACCAGCAGCAGAATAAACACCAACATTACCATAAAATGGTGATCCGTGGCCCGGGTGTCTGTGCAGAGTGGGAACCGTCGCATGGCAGGAGATATCACAGCTGACGGACTAACTTAGTGTCTTGCCTTATTGCGGCCGTTCTGAAGCCCACCACTTTCAAGTTGATTCTCCAGAGCAACCTCGCAGCCTGCTAGTAAGAGGCCCTTAGGTGTGTAAGGCGTAATATTGAGGCACTGCTTTATATAAACGTATGCAGCGCAATGATTCCACAGCGGCCATCTTCGCCCAGCGTCACATAGGTAGTGATTGAAGAAGTACAAATAGGAATATTGAAACCCAAGCTCAGCTGTTGTCATCAGGCGTCTATTAGTCCGACCCAGCTCGTTCGATCCCCCAAGTCTATGGCAATTTCAATCTTGCTCCGGCACTCCCGAGAAAATTCGGCAAAACAAAGACTCCCATTATGGCCTTTAACGCGCTCCGCTGGGTCGCGGAATGTTTACTCTCGGGACACATCGCGGCCGAAAGCCTTGGACTTGAGCCAGTCCAGAATGACCAGAACTCGATTCCGGGCTATATCATTGTCAGTTGACCAAGCATGCCGGAGTGGCGTGTAGGGGCAAGACTCACTGCTGAAACACATGGACAGGTACGCGCTCCTCCAAAACAGATACGTCAAGCTGCCGCCGGTGGCAAGGTTGCCGTTCCACCAGCTCACGTCCGCAACAGCCTTCTCGCTGCCGATGTACGCCAGACTTCCCTGGTGGCTGTACCTGAAGGGCTTGATGTCCTTGACCTTGCGGAGCTTCTTCTCGAGCACCTCAATCTCTTGCGCAGCCTCCGCCGAGTTGCCGGCCTGCAGGTTCATTTTGCTGCTCAGCTCCTGAATGCGAGCCTCGTGGCTCTCTGTCTTCGCCATGTTGTTAAACAGACGACCAAGGAAGCTGCCCTCCTGCGACGCGACCTGGGCAGTGGGTGCATATCCGGCCACAGCGCAGTCGCCAATGGCCCAAATGTCACGGGCACCCTGGACAACCAAGTACTCGTTCACGGCAAGGCCACGGCGGGAGTCCTTCTGAGCGGGGATCTTGGACATGAGATCCTTGACAATAGGCCTGACGGCATTTCCGGTGGCCCATACGAGCAGGCCATAAGGGATGACGACGCGCTCCTTGGTGCCGTCGGGGCGGGTGACCTCGGCCTCGACGCTGCCTTCGGTGACGTTTTTGACGACAGTCTTGGTCTTGATGTCGATCTTCTCCTCACGAAGTGTGTTCTCGGTGTAGTCGATAAGCTGCTTGGAGAAGGAAGGCAGCACGTTGGGCAAGGCCTCGATCAGAGTCACCTTGAAGCGGGGGCTGATTTCAGGAACCAACTTCTTGATGTCCTCCTCGAAGAAGTCCTGGAGCTCGCCGGCAAACTCGACACCGGTAGGGCCGCCTCCGACCACGACCATGTGCATCAGACGATCGATCTCCTCGCTGCTCTGACCCTTGAACGCGGCCGTCTCAACGCAGTCCATGATCTTCTTGCGGATGCGCTGGGCATCTCCAATCTCCTTCAAGAAACAGCTATGCTCTCTGACGCCGGGGATTCCAAAAGTGGCGTTCTCGGCACCCACGCCAATGACGAGCATGTCATAGGGGATCTCCGTCTCCGATGTCGCGCCCTGGACCTCCGAGTTGTCGACGATCTTGATGACTTTGCGATCGGGGTCAATCGAGGAGGCCTCGGCTTCATAGAACTTGACGGCGGCCTTCTTGTGGCGGAGAATGGTACGGATCGGCTCCATGATGGACCGGTGCTCAACGGTGCCGGTGGTGCATGACGGCAGCAGGGGAGTGAACAGGAAGTAATTGCGGGGAGAAACGACGACGACGTTGTAGTTTTCGGTATCGAGCTTCTTCAACAGGGCTACGGACCCCCAGCCAGATCCTGGCGGTTGTTAGCAACTGAATGATATGGTTGGCGCCCCGAGGCAGTCCCAATTCCGATTGCGCTCACCAAGGATGACCAGCGTCTTCTTGCTGGGGTCAGGCTCGTACTGCGGCTCGGGATTGCGATCTTGATAGATGATGTAGACGGTGTAGCCAGCAAGTCCGCCGAGGGAGAGATACGTCAACCTCCACATCCACCGGAAAGTCCGGCGCAGCTTGCCGGGCTTGGAGACGGGCGCCGCGTCAGCGTAGGCTCTTCGAAAGGCGATGCGGCCTGGCGCCTGCAGCCTCATGGCGAGGGGAGTCTTGGGAACCGTCCGCGAAGCCGTCGAGAAGACCCTGGAGGCGGCGCGGCCCTGGGGAGCCAATTGGCCGACCTTGGCCAGCGCCGCCATAGCTCTCGAAGAGGAAGCCATCGCTTCCGACAGCCGATGGAGCGCGCGAGGGGTTATTCAATAAATCGCAGTCGAGCAACGCAGCTGACCTCGAGGCGTGCCGGGCGAAGCAACAGCGCGTGGCTGAGAGATGTAGGAATCTTGAGCGCTGCGGTAGCGGCCGCGGCTGGCTGCTGAAGCTTGGCGCGTATTTTTTTTCTTTGGCGCCCCAGGCCGCTGGGTCCGGTCCGTCCTTGCGCTCCGTCGGCCTTATTTTTATTGACGCAGAAAATCTTGCAAGACCCAGCCAAGGCACTCAGTACCGTGATACCGCCGAACTAGCAGCGATAAGGGCTTTTCTGTCTCTTGTGCTCGTACTCATACAGCGTAATAATATGGATCTTGCGGCAGGGGACTGGACGAGGGCTGCTGCTCTCGCGGCTGCTGGATTATAACTAGCTTTTGGACCGCCTCACTGGCTCAATCGCGCTCCCTCCGATATCAGCCGTTACGGGAGCCAATCTCGCGCGGGTTCCGGCGATTCGGATGCTCCCGCATATCGGTGCGCGCTACAAGTCTGCAGAGCCCAAAGTAGTACCGCGGCTCCATTCTCCGTGGTCGGAGCCCCGAGGGCCCCGTCGTCGATGACTCCTCGAGGCGAGGGAATGGCGTGGTAAATCACGGCGGCGTCTTCCTCGTTTACCCGCGCTGGCGTCTGCTTGGACCGCCTGCCATTGGTCAAGATATCATCTTGACTGCTCGCTAGCGCACTCGCAGCGCTTTCACATGGGAGCGCGTGTGGATTTTACCCCGGACGGCTCTTCTGCTCGCTGGCAGTTGCTGTCGGCTATCAAGGCGAGGTTCGTCCGTGCTGCATACCAAAGGAGCCTCGTACTGTTTGGCCTAAAGTCAAGCCGTGGCACGCCACGACCTGTCGCTCGCGCCTCGCTTCCACATTCAAGAACATAATCCACGGCGTGATTGAGAGCGAGCAGACGAATCGAGAGCCACTGGTTTCCTGTTCTTTGCCCATCGTCGCCAGGGTCAGGTCAAAAAATGCGTAGTCTACGGAAGCAATCCACGAACTAAGGGGTCAAGTCAGTCCTTGGCACATCCAATGTTCTGTCCGAATCCATTTCCACGCCAGATGGTGAAAAGTATCGAGATGGCTGATGGGATGCGAAACCTGTGCAGGTCGCACTTCCTGACTTGCAAGTGACCAGTCAGCACAACACAGTCACGGAAACTTCTTAAAGTTCATCGTCTCCCCACGCGTGTCTGTGGCTGGAGATTTGGTGTTGGGGGTGTTCGCTCTGGCGTTTGGCTGATACAAGAGCCGTGGCACGGAGGCGCAGCTTGAGACACAGCAGGTTCCGGCTTCGACGTGCCGTGGTGGGCATCACCGAGAGAAGGCTCCATCATGGCAATGCCATGTGCTAGCTTGTGACGAACACAATGCGCTACGAGCCTAACAAACCGACTGCTCTTGTCTTGAAGACTGGGGGCCTCGCCCGCCTCGGCGACCAAGAGCTGCTCACAAAACGATGACGCAGAGCCAATCCCCGGGCGCGAATTCTCGGGACCTCTGAAATCATGTGAATTGCGTTGGCTGAATGGGATGAATGCCGAGAGTCTGTGCTGGGTCAGCAACCCCCCCTGGCTAGTTGATGGTTGCAAGTTGACTCGTTAATCCGTCGAGCCTCAGGCTCCCAGTTAATTGTCACATTGAATGTGCTGAGGTCAGCGAGCGCCTTCCGCCCGCGTGAATCACAATCACCTCGGTGCATGATGGGAAACTTTCCGCTCCTCAAAGCACATTCACGTCTGGGTGCTTCGTGGTGTTGTTCCGTTGCCACCTCGCAGCCCGGGATCCCTGTCGGCTGACGTTCTCGGAAGGCCCTGAAACCAATGCTGGCCACCTCTGCGACACTCAGGTCCCCACCTCCATCTCCTTGTCGCACCTTGATCGAGCCTCGCGGCATCCGAGTGCTCCAGGCTGGCTGTAGTCGACGACCGATCAATGCTTCTTTTCCCGCTGCCCACGTCCAGCCTCTGCGGCCACTGGCTAGTGCCAGGCCTGTAGCGCTGCTCGGATCCACGGCACCCTCAAGGGTCGAGGTCTGTCTCATGGCTCCCTGACCTTCTAACTGTGCTGGTCGTGGACAGGCCCCTCCGCCTGGCCCCCACGGACCTCTCGCAAGACGGACTTGCTGATTCCTCAAGCAAGCCGTCGTTTTGGACGCCAAGATTGAGTGCCCGGCTCCCTCTCTTCTCCGCAAAGGAGCAGTTGCTCGTGTGATATGGTGTGGTGTGGCCCAAGGCGCCAGCCCCTCTGGACCATGTTTGACCGTCACGGCCCCTGACGAGCCTCGGGCCGCCCACCACATGTTGTCGTTGGCTGTCCCTTCTCATAACTAGAGACAGGAGGACCCGTTGCGACTTGTTACGGTGCCCGTGCTCCTGTTGCTTCGGTTTTCCGTTTCCCGGAGACTGTCCCATTCATTGTGTGGTTGTGCTTTACCATTCCTTTGACTCTTTCACGCCGCTTGAACTCTAGCGCTGGCGAACTCCTTTGTTCATAATACGAAATTTCTCTTTTACTCTTTTACTTCTAGGGCCGGCCCTCTCTCTTATCGTCTCATTTCTGAACAGCCAGCCGATCCAATTACGCTTACTTATGAATCGTCAATTCTGGCGAGCAATCCGACGTGTCTCGAAGCAACAATTCGATACGCGGCCATGAACTAGAAGATATACACGGACACTATACAGTCAAGCCAAAGGAAGGGGGAATTGACTGTCGCGATTCACAGAACAGCCATGGTTCCAGTCTTCGAACCGTCGGCCGAGGGGCGGGCTCTGACTGAGCCAACCTCGCCGAGCTTCGCGGACTTTCCGCCTTGGACAAGAGGCGACGATAGCGAGAGCGAGAGCGAGCCTAAGGCAGACCATCATGAGCTGAAGCGCAGGCCAAGGGAATTTCGAAGTCGGAGCAGGAGGAGGCGCGATACATCCAAGTTGTCCCCGCAGCGGGATGGCGGCAATGACCCATCTCCGTCCTCGGCTCACAGTATCCCCAAAAGAGGCTTCTTGAAACAGCTCTTGGAACCAGTCGTCAATAATTTGGTCGGCGGAGGAAGAAACGGAGACTCTTCCGATGACAAGGGACCGGGCAGCGACGACAGTGGCCACGACACCGATCATACACACTCCAGCGCCTACAAAGGCTCCCCTCCGGAGACTGCAGAGCCACCAAGTGTCGCACCGCCGACATCATATCCAACCCACGATGCACCACCGCCTCCTCCATCACCACCTTCACTGCAATCGCCGCAGATGCCAGCAGGCACCAAGTCTACAACTATGCCCAACCCTGCCCCCCCCTCGCCTACGGGAGTACAAATGCCTAAGAAGGTAAGCCTTCTATGATTCAGCTATCGTGACTGGACCTGACCTGACATGGTATAGCCACCTCCGGTCAACAATGAAGACCGCAAATCTTCTCCCTCGAGCACGGTATACGAGGCTTCACAGACCTCGTCCATTACATCCAGCACTATGATGGTAGAAAGTCGGACGAGCGTCGTCGTTGCGGCGCCCACACCGAATCCTAACATTGGGCCTGTGACTTTGCTCACCCCGCTCATCACTGCCCCGATTCCGGCACTGTCTTCAGGGGCGAGGAAAGGGGTAGAAGGCCCGGCAACTGATGTGCCCATGGTCCCCGTCTCGAAACCAACACAATACAGCAGTTCATCAACTTCATCTTCTTCTTTTGAAACTCCGGAGCCAGACCACCAGATGAAGGACTATCACCCTCACCCTCATGATGACCTCCACCCCAACACAGAGAAGGCCTTGATTGCTGTTGGCTCCGTCGGTACGTTGGCCTGTTGATCTCATCCCAGCGGGTCCAGACTAACAGTTTCAAGGTGCCACAATCACCACCTTCTTCGTGCTCTGGCTCGTTTGGAAGTGCTTCAAGATGCGACGCAGGAACGGCGGTTCCAGAAACTGGAGGCCCAGCTTTTCGTCATCTCGGTCGTTGGAGAAGCCCAAACAGCTGATGATGAATATTGCCTCCCGCGTTCCTTTCCTGAAGAAGCGGCTCGCAAATCGAAGCTGGACCAGTATTGATAAGCCGTACGACGACGCCTATTGGGAGAAGAAGCTGCCAGAACCTGATGTTAGACTTGAGAACCCGAATGGCATCACTGTTCACACGGCAATTTCTACGAGAAGCGAATACGAAGACCCGAGGGCACCCTCTGTGCGTGGCCACGGGCCGAACCAATCTATCTCGTCTACCCAGGCACAGTTCAATCAGACGCTGCGCTCCAACTACCAGGCCGCACACAATCGGATGAGCGACATATCGTCTCTGTCCTCTGGTTTCGGCGACGGAGACATCATCGTACCCTCCGCTAACATGAACACCACCATCACCGCGACGCCTTTGGCCGCGCCACCGCCCGTCGCGCAGCGGTCAAGCATCAGCGGCACCTCTCAACGGCGCGACACAGTGTACACGGAGGCGTCGGAGGACCCTCAACCGCGCTTCCGAAGCGTTAATTCGTGGGTTCGTCAGCAGACCGGCCGCGTTAAACGAGCAAAGCAACGCGAGATGGCCGCCAGCGATGCGCCGCCCATGCCGAACATCCCCCCCGAGCAAGAGTTTAGGCTCATGATGCCTGATGGGGAGGAGCCACGGCGGGTCGACGGGCTGACGGAAAACAACGTGGATGGTGTTGCACGTTGACATCGGGAGTTGCGGGATGGGACAAGGAGCTCGGCGAGGGCAAGGTACATGCACAATGGGAGCCTGCACAGAGAAACATGATAATTAAATGAACACTTGTGGTGAGGTGCCTCATTCCGTGTCGACGCATTGTGCACCGCCGAGCTGAAATTGGAGGAGAAAAGGATGCTCTCCTTGATCAGAATGTACATCCAACATTCTTGTCTGAATATGATGCTTATTTATACGGGAACATCTCCCAGAAGCCAATCTCCATCTGCGGTGCACATTCGTCAGTATCAACGACCTTAAATCTCCCGAGGACTGAAACGTACCCTTGTCGCGTGAATGAAGATCTTGACCAGCTCTTCGATTCGGCTCGGTGACTGCAGGCGTATTTGATCCTCCAATAATTCTAGTTTCCCCGTTTGTGTCAGCAGAAGCTATGCCACCGCAGGCACATGCCAGCACCCGAGGGGAGGGGCAAGGGGGACAGAGGTGGAGGAGGGCAACGTACGCGAGCCGAGCTTTACGGCCGCAACATAATCGTCGGCGGTGTAATTTTGAATCCAGGGCCAGTACGTATTTCCATCGTCGCGGCGCGTCTCGGGGTGCGCGTCCAGCATCTTGGCGACGGCGCCGTAGCCAAGGAGGCACGGCGCGAGAGCCACCTGCAGGGCGAGCCAATCCTCGCTCTGGCCGACATCAAGGACATACCGGGTATACGCTGTGCACGCTGCTCAACCGCTTGTCAGTAGAGGGTACGTTCCTCACTAGGTGTGCGTGTGCCGGGGGGAAGCTGGTCACTGACCTTGCTTCTCTTCCGTGGCGCGCATCTCGGAGACCGAAATTCCGAATGATTGGCAGTAGGTCGTGTGTAGTCTCAGCTCGTGCATGATGTGTTCGATGATCTTGTTGGACTATAGGCAAACGTGAGTCTTGATACTGAGTGATCAGCGAGGAAGACAGGAAGGGCAAACACACCCTGCTTATATCTTCAATGTTCTTTGACTTGTACGATGCCAGGGCATTGGCTCGCGCGAAATGAATCTAGAGACGGCGTGGTTAGGAAGCGCCTCCGAAGGTACCAAAACCGGTGACATGAACGGCTCGTACAAGGTAGAGATAGTCTTGGATGATGTAGCCCTTAAATGACTCGAGCGGCAACGTGCCGTTACCGAGAGCCATGACGAAGGGGTGGTAGACAAACGTCTTCCACACGTCTTTGACGTCTGGGCGATCGAGCAGGTATTCGACAAAGTAGCCACTGGTTCCGATGTCAGCCGTGCCGGACCTCCTCCTGAAACGACGCAAACGCGATCAAGATGACATGTTGACACTTACGGAGAGAAAGGCAGGCTGAATGTCGAGTGAAAGTGATTCAACGGCCCTTGTCCACTGCCGAGATTCGGCGCCGTCCGTATGCCCGCCTCGATGTACCGGCATGCGGCGCGGACGGAGCCGGGAACAGTCTGGCCGGTTGCCAGGCCGGAAGAGATGGCCGCTGCGCCGACCAGGTCAGCGACAAGTCTCATTTCACAGGCCGAGTCAGGTGGAAGGCGAAGAAGCTGTGCTTACCGGCCAGGGAGCAGCCCGTGCCGTGCGTGCTCGTGCTCTGCTGCCAGGGGCTCTCGATGCGCATGACAAAATCCCCTGGACCGACGAGAACGTCCACGACGACCTGCCTGTCCGCCTCGGTCCGCGCGACCGCCATGTCCGCGCCGAAGGGCAGGTGCCCGCCCTTTACGAGCACCCACTTGGGGCCGAGGGCTTGGATCTGTCGCCCCATGGCCTCAACATCGGCAACGGAGATGATGTCCCGAGGATGCTCTGAGGGAGATGACGAGAACGCGCCGGTCTCTGCGAGGATTAGCCTAGCCTCGGGGATGTTGGGCGTAAGAACCGTGGTAAGCGGGAGGAGGTGGGATGCGAGGCCCCGGATGGCCTCGTGGGGGAGGAGCTGGGCGCCCGACGTCGATACCATGACCTGCGTGATGTCAGTAAGGGAGGGCAGAGACGACGGGGTGAAGTCGTACCGGGTCGACGACGAGGACAGGGACTTTGTGCTTGGCCACCTGCTTCGCAATCACCTCGATCGTGTCGGCGGCCGCGAGCATGCCTCCAGATCAACCGACATCAGCCTGACGCCCTTCAGCCAAAGAGGACAGTCTCAGCTCTCACCAGTGGTCACGACGTCGGTGCCGACGTCCTCCAGACACGCCTCGATTTGCCGCTCCACAAACTCAGCCGGAATAACGTGGATGCCCTTGACGCCCGTCGTGTTTTGCACCGTCAGGGCCGTCGTCGCTGTCATGGCGTAGCATCCCAGCGCGGCGAGCACCTTTTGGCTGGCCTCCAAGCCGCTTTAGCCCCGGCGCGAGAACCACGTCAGCCTTCGTCGACATGTTGAGAGTGTACAGCAGGACCCTGTCTCCCGAGCAGTGACAGCCGCTCTGGGCCGCAACCGCATGAAAGCCATGTCTGCACATGAGTGGACAGGATAAGGACTCACGCTCCGCCGGAGCTGTCGGAGCCGGCCACCAGCAGCACTCTTCCCGGAGTCATGGCTGCTGCTTCCGCCACGACGCATGCGCTTCCAAACGACAGTTGGCGTCTATCAACCGGATCACAGAAATGAAGGAGCGTGTAGACGATGCTGATGCTGGATTGGTGGCGCGGGATTGGGTGAGGTCGGGAACGAAGCACTCGCTGGTGGGGCAGCCTCGTACGAATTGACTTTGAGAATCATGGGCTCCGTGGCGCCATCAAGTACGGCTTCAGCAATGCCACGGACTCTCATGCAGTCAAGTCACGCAACAAGCAAAGAAAGGGCAAGCGTTGTTTGGAAAACCCGTTGACGGGTTGCTTCATGCATGCATGCTTGGAGTGGAGCTTCGTTTGCCGCCCAAGGTGTCCATTTCGCTTATGCCAAAGCAATTGAGATATCCTGTCCCCATGGACCACCCGCGCAGCCTTGTAATGCTCAGGAAGAGCCAAACAAACAGACAAAAGCTCGCTCTCCACATTGCCCATCCTGACGACCCAAAAAGACTCCGCGCTTAACGCCTTGATTTTGGACACCACCGCTGCCCTCCAGCGCTACTCCCGACCCAAGTGCGGACCTACCCTTACACGTATCGAAGCGACTTCTTCTGCCGCTGTCATGTCCAAACTCGGCCGCGATATGCAATGGCGGCTGATACCCGTGCGCCATGCGTGCCATCGTTCTGCCCTTTCTGACCAGCAGCCCTGGCGCCTCCGCTATCGCCGCACTTTGAGCGGCGCCGGCATGAGATCTGAGGGCATTTCTGCCGGCTCACTGATGCTCCTCTGTCTCTCCGTTCTGTCGTCTCCGGAACTGCCGTCACCACTGTCGTCCCCCGCCTGCCCCTCTCCCTCGCCGCTGTCGCTCTCATCCTCGCCGAAAACAATCTGCCGCATCACGTTCTTCTCAAAAAGGTCGATGACTAGCCGGCGGACGCCGAGCCTGTAGTGGTTCCACTCCATGAGCCCCATCACTTTTTTGAAAAAGTCTGTGCTTCGGAATGCTTCTGGCTTGCGTAGCTTCAGCTTCTGTAGCTCCGTGACCGCCTTCTTGTACAGGACCATGTTGCCAAGGTCGACTATGAGCTCCAGGATGCGCTCATTCACTCTGGCGTCGCTAACCAGTGCCGGCATCTCAGCCTGCTCGAGTGGCGGGCGAGCCGATCGGATAAGGGGCTGATCTTGGATGGTGCGCTGGGTCTCGCGAAGGGTGATGGAGGCGACATTGACGTGCTTCCACGGCGTCAGCGAGAACAGCTTGGACAAGTCGTTGGGGATGCAGAAGCCTAAAGAGGTGCCCATTGATGTTGTGTTGGCGTCCCACCCGTGCTCGGAGAGAATTTCAAGGCCATGGGTGGAGCGAGAGATGAGTCCCAAGACGAAGAAAGCTGTGCCACGCAAGCTCATCACCTCATGAGACTCTGCAATCCTGATGATTTGCTTGACCACGTCGCTGGCCTCCAGGAATGGCGCTCCCAGCTCCATGGACCCGACGTTGCCCACAGCCCAGAGACAGCCTTTGACTTTGGTCAACATTTCGGCGTCCTCCGTTTGCATTCCGTGATCACGAATCGTCGCGACAAACTCGCCAAAATGACCCTTGTCGCTCAGAAGCTTACAGCCCTCACTAGTGCGTGTCAGTTCCCGGTAAAAGTGTGGTGGCACATGGCTGTCATGGAAGTCGGACTCGGCTTCCCCGTTATCGAACAAGCTGATGCGGTGGCCACCGTGGTCATCAGGGTCCGTCAGGAATGCTCTTGCCAGGCTGGCCTCGATGACGTTGACGTATGAATCGTTGCGGCCGAGGAACCAATCGTCCATCTCGTTGCTGATATAGTCCAAGCCGTCCAAGTAGTGGTATCCGATCGACGACGATAGGAAGCGCAGGAGCAAAGGCGCTCCGATCTCACCCAAATGGTCGAGGGCAGGCCGACACTCGACAATGTACTCGAGATAAGTCTTTCTGTTACACGCGTTCTCGAGAATTTTGATGGCCGTTGAGCAGACTTCGATCTCAGGGTCGTAGAGCTGCGTAACGAGAAGCTGAATCGCCCACTTCGAGTCGCTCACATTGCCCTGGCCGCTCAATGAAGTCACTGGCCTCATTGTGCACTTTCGCAGCGTATTCGTGGCATGGATGCGAATCTCCTTGGTGCCAGCCGTCAGAGCCTTCGACAGTAAGACTCGAGGGTGGCCCTGCAGGCTGTAATCAAAGTTGGAGAGCAAAAGCTTGATGAGGTCAGGCCGTTGCTTCAAGTCGACGATGTGGTACATCATGTTGAACATCCTCCACCTCTCCAACAGAAGTAGCCCCTTGGAGTCCCCGCTGAGGACTCCCAGCATCGGAAAGTAGCCGCCACATAACGTGTCTGTCAGTCGATCTTTCGCGAACATGGGGAATTGGGCGGTAAGCCCACTGGTCTTGTGAATATGCCAGTCAGTCGCTGTTGCTTACTATGGCTGCTCGTACAATACTCACCGGGTCACATTGAGCCAGGCACTCGGCAATCTGTCTCAACAGCTTGCTATCCGCCAGGAACTTGATTCCTTCTGGTGACTGGAGCAGGGAGTGCATAAGCGCGCAACCTGCCTTGACGTACTTTTGCGTGTTCCTGGTATTCTTGATTTCGGCGAACTTGTACTTGAATGGCCGGTAAAAGCTCATGATGCGCTTCATGAATTTTGATGCCTTGATGGCTTCCTCCAGTCGCTTACCCACTTGCAAAGGCCCGACAATGACCTTCATAATCACTTCCCAATTCCATTTCAAGTAGTTGGAACTGTTCAGAACTGCCGTGTCGATGAGGAGCTGGCGGAATGTCGTATCATCGAAGGCTGCGGCAGCATTCAACTTGGGTTGCTCTTCCATCTTTCGCAAGGTTTGCATGCTATCGCTTGAAGTTAGAGTGCCGGCCATGGACTCGGATGGCGCGCTCCTGTACAACGTCCTGCTAACGCTGCTGATCTGGTAGACGATGCCTGAGGCGACGAACTGTTTCTCATTACCAAACTGCGCTGCCGCCGAAAATAGCTCAGGGAGGAGTTGAAGTTCAGCACTCCAGGACGGAGGCAGAAGCTTGCTAGCTAGCTTGAGCACCTCTCCAATTAGCAGTGTGGTTTTGCGCTTGAGCATTTGGTCTTCCTCCGATTGTGCAACCTGCAGCAGGCTGTGTAGAAGGCCGGCCTTGATGAATATGGCCAGGAGAAGAGCAGTGTAGTGGTCGACGAAATTCTGCTCGCCGGTGTCTTCTTCTACATATAGAGTGCCGCTTCTCTCGCGCGTGTTTGTTGATTTCATGTTGGCGACCCGTCCATACGTGGTCAGTCTCCTCCCAGCCAGGAAGGACGTTGCCCAAGCAGGAGGCTTGATCCTCAGCAACGAGAACAGCAAGTCCAGCACCGTCTCCCGCACAGCAGGACTTGGGTACAGGATGCTTGTGATGAGCGAGCGAATGGGCCGAAAATCGTACATGCTGAGGGCCATCAAACCCGACCACGATCTCATGGCTACGGCTATAGCCCTCGAGTTCTGCTTCAATACGCTTTCCGCTCCGCCAAGATGGTCCGTGAAGGCAGTGAAGACAACGTCCAGGCCATAGCCTGGCTGCAAGTATTTTCGTCTTTGCGGTGTGTCGAGCAGAAAGAGGAAGGCAGACATCAAGCTTTCGGGCGCTTTGTACGTCCCCTCGGCCAGAGCTTCAGAGAGCGGCCCTAGTCCGCCAGAGGCAATCAAGAGACAGGGATCCCACACCAAGATTTCGGCGAGTGTTTCGATGCATATTGGCCGTAACCGGTCAACGTTCTGGTCAGTGACTTGCACCCCCGGACGACGGTCCTCCCCTTGCTCGGCAACAGCGACGATGGTGCGAACGACCGCTCGGGAAATCTCCTTAACGCCGTCCTTGACGTCGAGGAAGGCTCGCACGAACTTGAGAGCTTGCTCCCGCTCCACATCGGCTTTACGGTAGTTGTTCAGCGACCTGTCAAGCATTAGCTGGAGACTTGCGACGCCAATATATGCGAACCATACCGTATGACTAGAAAGTCCGTGTTGAGGCTGCGGATCTTCTTGAGGGATGCCATATCCGAGATAGCATACCTCGTAACTCGGTAGCCCGCAGCGACAACCTCGCGACTCTCGCTCAGTAACATCATCTGCATACGCAGGCCAAAAATGGCCCACACAAGGTCGTATTTGATGGCAGGATGCCGCCTAAAGAGCTCCACAAGCTGGTTCGCCCGACTTACGTAGTACTCGGGCGTCATTCCCTCGACCTCGAGCGCCTGAAGAAGCTCTGCAAGCGCAAAGGTCGGGCTCTCGAGCATGTCTTCGAGATCAGACCCGACTGCGGAACGTGAGACACTGGGTGGCGAGCGAAGGGCGTTGGACTGAAGCTTGGTCTCTTGGGTCCGATTCCTGGTGGGCGTGGCCGGGGCCAGCGGTTTTATACGCTGGGCATCAGATATCTTCTGCCGCAACTCCTTGATCCGCAAATTGCTCGCACTCAGCTCCGCCTCGACCCTCTGACGTTGCTCCTTAGTTTGCTTCGCCTTCTTGATATTGAGAGCCTCGAGCATGTTTTCGCTGCCCTCCTTGATCTTCATCTCTCGATTCAGCCGATCCCTAAGCGCGGATAGAGCTTGCTCCGTGGCCGCACCCGAGTTGTCCTCCTCCACCTTGTCCATGGCGCTGCCGGGGTACGTGGATCCCACATCTGCCCGGCTACCGGCACGGCTCGACATCATCTGGCTTCGCAACTCTGAACTAAAGCTGCCCGGCCCGATGGTTGGGTTGAGACTGCTGCCCCGGGGTGCAAAGGACACCACCGAGGCGGACAGAGTGCGCGCGCCAGCGCCATTTGGAGGCTGCAGAGTGGTGCCGTCGCGGTCAAGGCTGACGCGGCCGGGTTGCTGGTGAAGCAGATGGGCGTTTGGTTGCGAAGATTGAGTGGGCATGGTCATGCCCTTGGAGCTTGGCGTCGAGCGAGCAGCCGGCAAGGATATGATAAACTGCCCACCGGTTGGGACTTCGCCCCTGGTGGATGTGTTGCATTCGTCTGCCACTCAGTCGGGTCGCCTGGGCGCTGGCAGTTGCTGTGTCGGTCGGCACGAGCCGTAGGAGCCAATTCGATGAGGACGATGACGCGGGGAAAGCTTCGGCTCGGCCAGACGGCGACAGGGATCCAAGACGCGCGAGTGGCGGAGCTGAACGGCGCGAGATCGGTCGGTCGTGGGAGGGCTGGCGTCGCCGACGCGTGCGTCGTGACGTCCGCTGTCAGATGCTGCGTGGGCCCAGGCGTTCGGGTCGGGGCAGCAGGCCAGCGACGCTGGTCTCACGGGATAGAAGGCGTGCGCGGGAGTCAAGAGCCTTCGCCGCAGTAAGCAATGTCCATGTTCGCCTCTCGAGGACGTTGGTCAGAGGACGGGTTGACGTTGGCTGGAGGGTGGAGTGGAGGCAAGGATGAGCCGCAGCTACGGAGCACTGTAAGGGGTCCCGTCACCAGCAAGGGGCTCAGCGAGGTTGCTCAGCGCTCGGGAGGGGCAGACGGGAGCCCCTCTGCCAGCCACAGGCCAGCCCGCCGCCACCGTGCTGGCCGCCGCCTGTGGCTGCGCTGCCAGAACGCGCATCCGTGGACATGACTGCGACGGGCGTTGAGGGGAGCTCGATGGTGGCAGGCATAACACAGCGAATGCATGGATATCTACGCATCGGGCGTGAGATTCGGTGGGAGGAGCCAATGCATCTATCTACAGCTGCTCAATGGCGGCATTCGCCCGTGCCAAAAGCATCGCAACCGCCCGTAGTTCGCGGGCCTCCGATCCGGCCGCTTCCAGTCGCGCGGGAGCTCGTCGACGGGTCCCGCATCCTTCGCTGGGACTAGAATGAAGATGGCATGATTTTTTCCAACGAGCTGTCCAAACCGCGATATGATCTTCCCGCCGTTCCGGGCACTTCCTCCCCGCGCATCAGGGCCGCTGCACTGACGGTGTCCCGCGCCGTTGGGATTCGGCGGGCTCCGGGCACGCCGCCCACTAACAGCCGCCCCATACGATAGACCCGGACGCTTGCCCCGGTGGAGCAGGCAGAAGGCATGCCATCTGACCGACGCCTCTGATGGGCTGCGCAACAGGGTCCCATGAGCGTGGCCTGGACGCATTGGGCCGAGGGCCCCGCGAATCCAGGATCCCCGCGAAGAGCGCTCGCTCTCGTCAAGGCCACTGATAGGGAAATACATATATACACCCGGCTGTCCCCGTGGCGGCCTCACCATCCCGAACCGTGAAGCTCACTTGCCTTTCCCTCTCCGTCAGCATTTGCGACGTCGACAATTATTTGACGCGGGGCCTGCTGTGATTCGTATTTCTCTCTTGTTGCGATAGCCTCTGTGCGCCCCCACGAAGTCTCGCCCCACCTCTCACTTACAGCCATCAGCGACCGCCTTGAGCTCAACGCTTAAGCTTCGCTCCAAATGTCATCAGAACTGCCCCTGAGAAACAAAGCCGCCATGCCCTACGTCTCTGCCGCCCGCTACGGCAAGGACAATGTCCGCGTCCTCAAGGTCAACCGCGACGCCGCCACCGGCTTCCAGCATGTCACCGAGATGACTGTTTGCTGCCTCCTCGAGGGCGACATCGACACCTCCTATACCAGGGCCGACAACAGTGTCGTCGTTGCCACTGACTCAATCAAGAACACGACTTTCATCTTGGCAAAGCAGCACCCTGTCACGCCCCCGGAGCTCTTTGCTTCCATTCTCGGCAGCCACTTCATCCAAAAGTATAGCCATATCCACGTCGCCAACGTCACCGTTGTCACGCATCGCTGGATTCGCATGGATGTAGACGGCAAGCCGCACCCCCACAGCTTCGTCAAGGATGCCGGCGAGACGCGCAATGTCGAGGCCCGGGTCAGCCGCAAGGACGGCATCGCCCTCACGAGTGCCATCGTCGGCCTGACTGTCCTCAAGAGCACCGGCTCGGCATTCCACGGCTTCGTGCGTGACGAGTTCACCACCCTTCCCGAAACCTGGGACCGTATCCTCTCGACGGATGTGGACGCTAGCTGGAAGTGGAAAACGTTTGCCGACGTAAAAGCCGTGGAAGAGGCCGTTCCCAAGTTCGATGAGGCGTGGGAGACGGCGCGAAAAATCACATTGAAGCTCTTTGCCGAGGACGACAGCGCCAGTGTCCAAAATACCATGTACAAGATGTGCGAGCAGATATTGGATGCAGTACCCGACACAAACAGCGTTGCGTACTCGCTGCCCAACAAACACAATTTCGAGCTCGGTAGGTTCCCTGACCACGCCCACTCGTGTCTCTTCGCAATGGCTGACATAGCTTCAAGACCTGAGCTGGCATAATGGCCTGAAGAATACCGGAAAGGATGCTGAAGTCTACGTCCCGCAAACTTCTCCCAATGGGCTCATCAAGTGCGAGGTGTCCCGCTCGTAGAGTGCCGGGAACTTAAAGTGAGTGCAAACGACACCGCGCAGAGCGGGTTGAGGACGGCGTTAGGATCCGTTAAGAGCTTTGGATATGTCCCGAATACAGGTCTCTGATGTCACGAGTGAATATTCTGCATGGCTTTCCCTGATTTCAGGCTTTTTCGTCATCCAGCTTCTCCAGGCCCAGGCATCTGCCATGATAACAGAGGAGCCCGACATGTGGCGGCATGGCCTGCGAGATGGCTACTGAGCAAGACGTCAAGCTCTTGATGGGCATAGCCGCGTAGGCGGGGAACTCAAGCATGACTACTCAGGCCCCTTCAATGTTTGTTTGAAGCATTTGCTGCAAGACAATAAATAAGTTAGCCTGGCCATTTGCCGTATGACTCGTCGCATGATATCGCCATATAGTACATATTGTACAAGATTTACTCCAGTAAAACCCCCCCGATTAAACGCGCGCGAATGCCCCCATCATAACCTCTCCTTATCCTTTTGCCGAATTGCCTCAACGGCCTTCTCCCACCCCTCGCTCCCAACAGCCACCCCACCGAACCGTATCACGTTCTGCTTGTATGGGTGCGCGTCTCCCTCAAACGCCTTGAGCCGTGCCAACCTCTTGTCTCGCAATCTGTTCTTGGGAAGCATGCCCGAGACCGCCTTCCGCAAAACCTCGCTGCCGCCGTGCTTCTCCATTAGCACGTCCATGGTGACAGCCTTGAGGCTACCCGGCCGTGTCGTGTGTCTGTAGTATGTCTTTTGCCACTTCTTGCGACCCGTGACATTCAATGCCGCGCAGTTCGTGACCACGACATAGTCGCCGCAGTCGGAGGACGGGTCGAAGATGGGCTTATGCTTGCCCATGAGGAGAACGGCGATGCGTGATGCCAAGCGGCCCAGAGATGGAGGCGTGACTCCAGGCTGAGTGGTGAGGGTCTGGTGAGGAGTGGAAGCGGAGATCTGGTGCCATACTCGCGAGTAGGCCAGTCGTGTCTGGACGAGAATGTCAGAGCGCGAAGTGCAGCCGCATGGTAGGAGATTGCTTACCAGACCGAGGGTTTGAGACATGATGGCAGCTCCAGAGGGATCGATCCCTCACCAAGCTATTTGCGCCGCCCGATCTGAGGTGGCTTCGTGGGGTGGGCGTGCCGTTCTGGGTGGCCGCAATGCTTTGACCTTCCTGTACTTCCCGTCGACGAAGCAATCATGAAAGTTTGATGCTCGACAGCCAGCGCTGACTCAGCCGGCAATGCGGTCACCTGACCACGCGCTGCCCTGAGAGGCAGCGAGGCCCACAGGCCCGCCTCGGATGCCACCGTCAGCGCCGGCGGGTCGTCGTCCGTGAGCGCTGTATTTCAAAGCAGGCGACAGCACTTAAAATGGCGCTGAGAGCCACAACGACTAGAGTTGTATTGGCAACTTCGCTCGGTCTGCTGGCGGGCTATTCCACGTATCGCTATAGAGCATCGCACCGGGCTTGCCCGCAAAAGGCCCCATCAGGTCAGAGCGCCCTTGTATCCTTGCCGTGCGTATTTTCTGACTTAAAAAGATTACAGACAACATGACGGCTGAGCATTCCTTCCAGGTACGCAGTTGTCTCTGGCCCGAGCCTCACTTCCCGGCCATGAGCATGGAAATGAGGAAGCAATTTTCCTTTCGTGATGGGAACGTACGCTCAAAACGACCGGCGGGGCTGATGAAACTTGTGGCAACCAGACCCTCTTCGCCGTACCGCTGTCCTGTGACGGCTGTGTCAAGGCAGTTTCAGACCAACTCTACAAACTCAGAGGAATTACCAAAGTAGAGGGCAGTGTCAAGGACCAACTTATATCCGTTGAAGGATCGGGTAAGATCTGCAATTGACAAGGCCCAACATGAAAGCCGTTTCCTGTGTTGACCTAGCGCCCGTGTCGCAGCCGCACCATCCGCCATAGTTGAAGCCATCCAAGCAACAGGCAGAGACGCCATTCTCCGTGGATCGGGCGCATCAGACTCTAGTACGTCCAGCGAAACCTAATATCCGAACTGAGATCCTCCCGTCACAAGATGCTGCAAAAGCGTCCGACGAACCCGGCTAGCTGCCGTTGTTGAAGCGACTACTGACGCCAGCTCCGCTAGGTGCCGCCGTCAGCATCCTTGAAACGTTTGCAGACAGGGCCGAGAGACAAGATGAGAACCAGCATCGGGAGGTCAGGGGACTGGCGCGGATGGTACAGGTCAGTTCGGAGCGAACGTTGATCGACTTGACGGTTCGGGGCGTGCAGCCAGGCACTTACAGGGCCACTATCCGCGAGTACGGGGATTTGAAGGACGGAGCCGCGTCTACTGGCCCAGTGTGGGTTGGAGGCGAGAAAGAGGCAAAAGGATTCTTGGGAGTGATCGAGGTCGGCAAGGACGGCCGCGGAGCAGCATTCGTCGATCACCCGTTCCAAGTTTGGGAAATTATTGGCCACGCCATGGTTCTCACGAAGCAGCATGAAGGCACACACCCGTTGCAGAACGACGAAAACACCGTGGTCGGCGTCATCGCCAGAAGCGCGGGCATGTGGGAAAACGACAAAACTGTTTGCTCGTGTACGGGTAAGACGCTGTGGGAGGAGAGGAAAGACGAGGTCCAGAAGGGAATGCTGTGATGCTGGGCGGCTCTAGATCTACGAGACGGTCGGAATGTTACGAAGCGATGACGAAGAGGCTTTTGACGTTCAGGATAATGCGAAACTTGTCAGCTGCCACCGTTGTTGGCTCTAACACTTCGTGCAATGCCAGGGAACTTGGACAAATGATGCACAGCAAAGTTACCCGATCCGCACTGATCAAACACGCCAGCTTCCCCTTGCTAAGTTGCCGTAAGATGGTCTTCAGGGAGGGCAGGCATCGTGCGCCGGAGTAGAATATGTGGTGTAAAGGAACCCCGACGTTCATCCCAGGACTTTGGGCGTTGCGTCATGAAGCGGCATTTGATCCACAAAGCTGTGAGAAGACAGCGGAGACCCACCAACGGAACGCCAGAAGAGCGAAAGATGAGACGACGGTAGGGATACAGATCAAGGCTCAGCCCTCACAGGGGGAAAAACATGTACCGAGAAGGAAGTGCTTGAAAGGAGAGCTGTCCGGCCTCCGGTGCATGTGCACGAGTAATTGGCCAGAATTGGTTTCAACGCCGTTTCCTGTCACCAACACCAAAAAACTGAGGATTGGCACTTGAAGAGACTGGCAGAAAGTGGCACCACGAGTCGAACGATTACGGTCCCCTTTCGGCAGTCTTTTGACAGCCCTGCATTGCTTCGTCGATGCGGGGTTGCGTTGACTCCGCACGACTACTCGTCTGGCGTCCCAAATAGAAGGGGAAAATGTAATATGCTAGATATGCTGGCAGCTCCAAGCATGGCTGACGCGGTTGATCACGCGATTGGACTGACCAGAAATATACGAGTGCAGTAACATGGGCAGTGTGTGTCAAGGCGCGCGACCAACACCTTGAGCGACATCATTGAGACAACCGGACGACGCTCCCCACAACATACACGAGAGGCGAGTAAATCACACAAAGCCAAGCTCGTTGCTAGCTGTGATTGAGATGGGTGACCAACCGATTCTATTGTTGGAATTGGCGGAAGTTGGTGGAGTGAATCCTTCCTCTCATCGTCGTCCTGGAGCCGCCGAGGCTGGTCTTGCCAAGGGGCCAAGCTCACGGCCGTCGCATGGCCGATGAGCTACGACTTGCGCTCGCAATCCCATAGGGCCGTCGAAAAAGCTGCTAATTCGATAGTCTGCGGCGCCGGCCACGCCGTCAACATGGAGGCAATGTCTATTCTCGGTGCCCTCCAAGAGGCACGACGGTCTAATCCAAGTGCTCCCTCATGCGCGCGGCTTATGCATGCTCTACGAGTACACTAAGGGATCTTAGCTTGCAGCCTCACAGGCTCAGAAAATACAGACATCCGGAGGCGTTCGAATTGTAGACCCGCTCGAGGGCGCCATTCGCCGACGGCCCCGGCAGAGAACACATACGAGTCCTCGTACGAGTGCGAGTAGACTTTTTCCTCGGTCTAGCTGTAAGTCAGTCAAGGCAAAAAGCTTCAGGTTCAGGCGAGGTTATGGCGGAGGCTTGGGCAAGGGCTAAGAAGCGGGCACCCACCAAGTGTTACCAGGCACGCGCCGTTGCCGCATGCAAGCCCAGTCCCCGCGCTGGGCCAATGGGCGCGCACGACAGGGCCGTCTGCAACGCTGTATGCCCCAAGATGGTAGCTCGACGCCAAGGTCCCGCCATGCGCATGACCCCTGAAGCCCCTGAAAGAGCATCGGGGCGGGGCGGGAGGCAACGAGTAGGCGCTGACGAAGAATCCGTATTGGGTACGAGGACGGGTACTCGTCGATGGCATGAGTTGATGTCGTGTACGAGTACACTCTTCACGGAGCAGCGCACCTTTCATTTGTTGTATCCATGCTGACTGTTCTGGGCGGCGAATCAAGGCATCGCGGCTCGTGTGGGCAAGATTGATCGACGCCTCAGTGAGACACAATCGCGAGGGTGCAAATGTGAGTGATGGTGTTAGTCCGCAAGCCGAAGCGGCGCACGAGGTTCTTGGGTCGCAGCCCTTGCTCTGCTCCCAGCGGCTCGGGACCGACGAACTTGACTCGGTTTTGCGCACCGAGTCTGTCGCCCGCATGGGCTAGGTTAGTCGCCCGCGATGGCGGGCATCGGGCACGGCGGCTTCGCTGCAACCGCTCAGCACACGCACGAGTACCTTAGGTGCTGTGATGCCCCGTAGCTTCTCGGGACGAAAAGCCGGGCCCTGCTATGACGTCGGGTGCGAAGCAGAAACCGGAGACGGCGGCGTCAAACACCCGCTGCCCTGCGGCTGCGACACCAGACGTGGCCAGGCCATGGGGCTGTGATCTCGAAGCGCCGGCGCCGCGACGTGTCGGGTTCGGGACTCGCCACGACCCCTGGCCCCTGCCGGCGTGAAGAAGCAGCGCATTGGCCTTGCCATGGCGGCTAATGCAAGAGATCAAATGGTGGCTCCGGCGGATGGCTGCGTGCATGGTCCCACCTGCGCCGCCGCAAATCAATCAGTCAACCCACCGCTGCTCCTCTGTTCTGTGTCTGTTCTGTGCCTGTCGCGAGTCTTGGTTCCTGCTTTTGCCCTTCTTCCCTCCCCGTCGTCCAGCAGCTGCATCTGCAAATCTGACCACCCCCCCTTTTCCGTCCACCCATCTGCAGCTGCACGGTGCTTGACCCATCACTCACTCACCTTGGCTCTCATCGCCTTCAGCTCCCGAACGCCCTGCACGAGCTAGAGCCGTCCTGTCTTTTCCGACCACGAGTGCACCTGCGGCTGTGTCCCTTGAGCGAGCTCGATCTTCCTCCCGACTAATCCATTCTTCCTTGTCGGAGACGGGGCAGCCGACAAAGGCCAACGCACCAAAATAGAAGCATCGCATCATTGCACGGCTGGCCGGAAACTATCTCTTGCATTCGCCCTCCAAAGACAGGGCCCATTTCCAATAGCCCCGACCAGCAGAAGCCCATTCGACGGGTCTTGAATGCGACCGCGCCGTCACTCGTCTTGCTGTCCCGCATTTTGGTTGAGCGAGTGACTCGACCACAACGCTGTCATATCGCCAGTCTCAACTGTCCCTCCGACCTCCACGAATCAACAGCCTACGACAAAGAGATACCTGCAGGTGGCTTCACGGGGCACCTTGCTTCGCTCCCGTCCGCCAGGCCCAAGCTTGTCCACGAAGACCAACTCGAAGCCGTAGCCGCGTGCTTGAAGACCGCAGAGCGGGGACAACATCCTGGGCGGGCCCGTCATCCAAATACATAGTCCAGACCTCACTCCTCTGATAAGCGCCAAACCGTGCGCGAGCATCCGTGGCAGACCGAACGACCGACTGCTATACAGCACTTGGAAGGACGACGCGGGGCGCTGGCTGACCCACGAATCTCTTCGTCTCCCTGAGGGGCCAATCTACCCAAGAGCAATCGGGACCTTGAATTGTTCTAATCGACGGCCACTTCCTGAGACCGCGCCTGCAGGCAATTGCCAGCCATGTCGTTAAAACAGGTGAGTATCTCAAGCATTGCCGCTCGCCAAGGGTGAGGCACCCCGTCATGCACGGCAACTAATCGTATCGATTCTGAAGGAAATTGAAACCTGGGTTGCGGCCCTAGCTCGCTACGACAACAATGAGTTCGACGATGCAATTGGCGAATTCGACAAAATTTGCGACACAAGCAAGATTCTCTTTAATATGGGCGTAATCCACGCCACTCTTGGCGAGCACGAGAAGGCGGTTAGTTGTCACTTGCTGAAGAGCCTGGGGAGGTGATGATTTGCTGACTCTTGATTCTCTTGACTAGGTGGAATGCTACCAGCGTGCGATTCGACTTGATCAGTATCTTGCTGTCGCATACTTTCAGCAGGGCGTCTCCAACTTCCTTCTGGGCGATTTCGAGGAGGCGCTGGCCAACTTCAACGACACTCTCTTGTATCTGCGTGGCAACACCATGATTGACTATGCCCAGCTGGGACTCTTGTTCAAGCTGTACTCATGCGAGGTTCTTTTCAACCGCGGCTTGTGCTATATCTATCTGCAGCAGAGAGAGGCTGGCATGCAGGACCTGTCATATGCCGTCAAGGAAAAGGTAGTCGAGGACCACAACGTCATCGATGAGGCTATACGTGAAGAGGCCGAGGTCAGTCATATGCTACTACGTCCCCCTCTTCTCGGGCAAATACTCATCGACCATGCAGGGCTACACTGTCTTCTCGATCCCCGTCGGCGTCGTCTATCGGCCAAATGACGCCAAGGTGCGAAACCTCAAGACCAAGGACTATCTTGGTAAGGCAAGACTCGTAGCTGCCTCGGACCGCTCCAATGCCTTCACTGGCTTCGCAGGCTCCGAGATCAAGAATGTGAGTTGAGTTGTGGTCCACCCTACTTCGCTCGCAAGCTCATCTTTGGTACAGGCTGGGAAGAGCGAGGTCAAGGATGACCGGCCGGCAGATAACATCTCTTTTGCGGCTACCAATCTCGTCAAGCCTGGTCTCCAGTCTCGGAGACAGCAGTCTGAGCCACCAACGGGCCGCAATGTCTTCCCCCCCACACCGCCTCCCGAGAACGATCGCCCAAGCCGTGGAGCCTCGGTTCGAAACGGGCCCAAACCAATGCCTGCAAAACTCAACATCCCGTCGCAAGATTCCAATCGGAAGTATGAGAAGGCGGTATCTCCCCAGAATGGCCGATCACCGCAAGACGGCCGATCAAGGCCCGCGAGGTCAGCGTCTGCCACCCCAGCGCGAAGCTATTCTCAAAGGGACGGGGCGCCGGCGCCGTTGCAACGCAGGCCGACGAGGCCGATAGATGAGGAGGAGGCGTACCCAGGCGAGCTGTACGACATGTATCAGGGCGGTGGTGGATCGCGCGGATCAAGAGGAAGCCGACCTACGAACCGAGCGCGGCAACAGCCTCGGTACGTCGAAGAAGAAGACGAAGGCTCCGATTACGATGACGGGTCATTTGACGGGGCTGAATTCGAGATGGTGTCCAATAATCGCCGCGCCCCTGGGTCCCGGTCCGGATCGCGAGCGCCGTCACGTCGCCCTGACGTTCGAAAGGTCAGGGTCAAAGTCCACGCTGACGACGTGCGCTACATCATGGTCGGCACAGCCATAGAGTTCCCCGACCTGGTCGACCGCGTGCGGGAGAAGTTTGGACTCCGTCGCAGGTTCAAAATCAAGATTAAAGACGAGGACATGCCTGAGGATATGATAACTATGGGCGACCAAGACGACTTGGACATGGCCATGCAGAGCGTGACAAGCGCAGCGAGGCGGCAGAGGCAAGAAGTCGGCAAGATGGAGGTAAGCTCGCTTTGAAGGACCCCATGCAGTTCAAACACCGTCCCTTGGCGCAACAGCCTGGCCTCATAGCACAGCCTTTATGGGCGGTGTCTCGCCTCATCTAGACTACTGAAGTAAAGCTAACCCTTCGCACAGATTTGGATTTTCGAAGTTTAGAATCATCAGTATACCCCACAGCGCCGTCGCGGGCGCATCCGTCGAAGATGACTCGACCTATTTTGCATGCTACGATGTAATAGCTTCATCAAAGTTTCTTCCTTACGCGCTTTCTCTTTTGCATCTCAGGAGCAAACCACAACATCCGGCAGCGACCTTGTTTCACTTTCTAGAGCTGCTTCGAGCTGGCTCGCGGACAAAGGCACGTGTTTGCACGAAATATTTACGTCCACAAGATTTATTCTCGTGTCTTCCTTTTTGAAATTATGCAAGACATGTATCACCGGTAGTTTTGTAGAGGAAACGACCATTCTCGCGGAGGATTAGGTTGTAATGAGAAAAAGGGGGTGGGAAGGGGGAGAGGTGTAGAGCATTCGGATGAAGCCTTTGTTTGTTTCGACTGTGGTCCGTTCTCAAGGATGCGGTACCATGGTCATGCTTTCCGTTATTTACTGCCTTGATATACGGGCTTGCATTTCGTCGAGAGATGAGAGCAGAGGGTTCTTAGCCTATGGACATAGAGACGACCCGAATTGGCTAGGCACGGTGGCAGCGGTAGTGAACACTCACGCTGTGACCATTGCATTTCGAGCATTTGGGCCCGCCCTCTCTGTGATACGTGTAAGAGAAAATCGGCCTCGTACCCTTTACCATCGCCTCTTTCAGGACTGTATCGTAATACTCTCGCGTCAGTAGAAGAACACACCATCAGAGGCGAGGTTCGAGCTCTTCCACTCTAGTCTAGTCTGATTATGATACAAGATTATCAAGCGGTGCAAGTGCACCAAGTTCTACTATACATATTATACAGTCTTCCGTGGATCCATCCCAGCCCTTTTATCGCTCCATCAACTCATCAGAGCCCCAAACGCTCACTGCATCTCACTCAGCAGAGCCTTCACGACACCGATTCGATGGCGCCACTCATCCCTGCCCAGCAGCATGAACATCATGGAACTGCTCTGCGAAACCACATCCTGGCCGCCCGCGCCAACTAGCCGCAGCGCATTGTGAACGACTACTTGATCAATGCCATCATTCTGTAGGCTCAAGCGGATTGAATCCATGACCTTTGCTCCCTGGTCATCCCAGCAGTCTTCGCGCTCGATTGCATGGTGGAGCGCCCCCAGGATCCGCTCGTCCGGAGCGGCGGCAGCCAAGGAGGATTGGTATAATGCGACGGGGACGCGCCAGAAGAGGTAGGGGTGTTGCTGGATGAGGTTTTCCGGGGATTGGAGGCCGCCCTGCCTGCTAGCGCAGATGTTGCGAACATATTTCGCCCGTGTATCACTTGCTTGTAAGGCAGGGACCAGCTCGAGGTGTGTCTGCCAGGCCTTCGGAAGAGTGTCCGAGCCAACGCTGCCTCCACTCGTAATAGCCTCAAGCGATCGTAGCATGGGTTGGGTTATATGATGGTCGATGAGCTTCGCCTCCTCTTCTGCAAGCGCCGGGATGTGGTTTGCCAGCAGTGCGTCCCGGTATTTGTTGTGGAAGTAGTCGAGTTTTGCCAGATTCAGCTTGATGCCGCCTTTGGTAAACTTGAACGTTAACTGTGAAGGCATCAGTTTTCATGCATGACTTGAGAGACAATCAATGAGCTCACAGCATCGGCCACATCGTCGACTGTCCGAGGCGTCCTTGCGCCCGACTTGAAGGACGAGCCGAGGTTCGCCAACCAAGCAAGGAGGGCCATTGGGAAGACGCCTTGTTGCTGGTACTTGGAGATATTGACGCTGTCATTGCGCTTGCTCAATTTGCTGCCGTCCGAGTTGACGAGAAGGCCCAGGTGTGCAAACGTCGGTGGCTCCCAGCCGAATGCCTGGTAAAGGGCAATGTGCTTGGGAGTCGAAATGAGCCATTCCTACAAACAATCAGCAAAGCCGCCACCCAATGACAGCAAGACGGAGCATTACCTCGCCTCTGATGACGTGTGATATCTTCATCAAGTGATCGTCGACAACGTTTGCCAGATGGTACGTCGGGAATCCATCCGTCTTCATGAGAATAAAATCCTCTTCCGGATCTTTCTTCTGGAACGGGCCATAAATGGCATCCCGAAACTTAGGCCGGCCAAAAGCGTCGCCTTTGAAACGCACCACATGAGAGTCTCCTCGAGCGGCACGATCATCAGACTCTGATGCGCTGATGGAGCGGCACGTGCCTGGGTAGACGGTGGGCTTGCCAGCATCGTGCAGCTTGCGCTTCTGAGACTCGAGCTGCTCCGAGCTGCAGAAGCAGCGGTAGGCATGACCAGCGTCGACAAGGCTTTGGACGTGTTGCTTGTAAATCTCCAGACGCTCAGACTAAACTGGATCAGCATCGCACGTGAGATTTGAGTCAAGAAGAGGGCGGCCAGCCATACCTGCCTGTACGGGCCATAAGGACCGCCGCGATCAGGGCCCTCGTCCCAAGATAGGCCGGCCCACTGAAGATCGTTGATTAAACGCTCTTCGGCGTCTTCGACGAGGCGGGTCTGCGTGAGGTTAGCATAAGCTTGCCACTGAAGATATGGTGAGACGTCTCACCTGATCCGTGTCCTCTATGCGCAAAACAAATGCGCCATCCTTTGACGCGCTGGCAGCTAGGTTGTTGAACAGGGCTGTTCTGAGAGAGCCTAGGTGCAGATATCCCGTGGGTGACGGCGCGAATCTGGCTCGTACCGGAAGATCTGAGCTCTGGCCGAGGATGGTGCGAGTCGAAGGATTGCGCCGGTCTCCGTCCGTCTGCTTGAAAGCCTTGGATTTGTTTCTCAAACCCTTAAGCCCGGACCCGAGCCCGACCTTCCTTGATGCTTTGGAGTCGAATTCCACCGCCTTGGCATCTCGGCTCTTCTCACTGCGAGCCGCCTCAGCTGGGATGCTCTCGTGAACCGCGCGACCCTGGTGAATGAGAACGGCTCGCGGCTCCGTGCTCGGCACGGCAACCCTTCGGCCTCGGCGCGGAGGAGCAGCCAGCAGGCTGCACCTGGGACAGGCAATGCACCGCGCTGGCCGCCAAGACCAAGCGGCGAAGGACATGGTCGAGCAGCTGCTCAAACTGTGGCCATGGTGTAATGAAGGCAAGGTACGATGCAGGCAACTTTTCGAGGCGCGAGTCGACCGGAGCTGCGCCACATGTGGCGCCGCTTATAATTAGCAAGCCTTTCGTTCGCTGCTGGTAAGGCTGTTATCGCGATAAGGGAATAATTAAGAGCAAACAAGAGAAGAAGCCTGGGACGCAATGGACGAGCCTGCAAACAGCGTTCCGGGAGGAGGCAGCGTGGGTGGCAGCGTGAATTCATAGAGTGAACCCGTATTCGCTTCAGGGCCGCGACAGCTTGTTGCAGCGGCGCTGCGACGATAGACAACTGAGTCCCGCTGCGCAGTGACGCAGGCCGTGCAGATACTCGCACCGCGCCGACCAGATGGTCAAGACGATGGCTTCCGCAGAAAGTGGCAGCCCGTCACGGAAAACGGCCCGTCACGTCGGCAGAGAGGTTGCCTTGTCACGGCTGGACTGGTCCCCCGGTAGCGCAGCGTAGCGCAGCCCCGCGCCCCCCCGACCAAAAAGTTTTGACTAAATACTGCACCTATAATACTCCGCTGCTCTCTCGGCAACTGACTGACTGCAGAACCTGCAGTCCAACAGCAACCTTCACCATGGCCGGATTCCAACCCAACGCCGGCCCTATGGGCGAGGAGGAGATTGACCTCTATGGTGCGTGTGCCAGAGCCATCTGATGATTCCGCCCTAACAGCATTCGCAGAGCTGCTGTCCATCGAGCGAGGCGCCACGCCGGACCAGATCAAGAAGGCGTATCGCAAGGTTAGCGAAACGTCTCCCGCCCGACGCAGCAACCGCTGACTCGAAACAGGCCGCTCTCAGATACCATCCTGACAAGGTCCCGGAAGAGCAACGTCAGGAGTCCGAGGTCAAATTCAAGGAGATTACGCAAGCGTACGAGATCCTTAGCGACGAGCAGAAGCGCCACCTGTACGACACCCACGGCATGGCCGCTTTCGACGGCTCTCGAGGCGGCCCCGGCGGCCCCGAGGTCGACCTGAACGACATTCTCTCTCAGATGTTCGGCTTCAACATGGGCGGCCCCGGCGGCCCCGGCGGCCCTGGCGGTCAGCGACGCCCCCGACGGGGACCCGACGAGGAGCAGGAGTACAAGGTGACTCTCGAGGAGCTCTACAAGGGCAAGACTGTCAAGTTCGCCGCCAACAAGCAAGTCGTCTGCGGCCAGTGCAAGGGCTCGGGCGGCAAGGAAAAGGCGAAGCCCACGTCGTGCGAGCGGTGCAAGGGCAATGGCATGGTTGAGGCGATCCGACAGATCGGCCCGGGCATGATGAGGCGCGAGACTGTTTTGTGCGACCACTGCCAGGGCTCCGGCAACTTCTACAAGGAGAAGGACCGCTGCAAGAAGTGCAAGGGCAAGCGTACCGTGCAGGAGAAGAAGGCCTTGGAGATTTACATCCCGCGAGGATCCATGCAAGGGGAGCGCATCGTGCTCGAGGGCGAGGCCGATCAGTATCCCGATCAGATACCCGGAGACATTGTCTTCACCTTGACAGAGGAGCCCCACGACACCTTTTCGCGGCTCGGAAACGATCTGTCGGCTGAGCTGAAGGTTTCGCTGGCCGAATCCCTGACTGGCTTCTCGCGAGTTGTGGTGAAGCACCTCGATGGGCGAGGCATCTCCATTGAACGGCCACGGGGCAAGATCCTGAGGCCCGGTGATTGCATCAAAATCGAAGGAGAGGGCATGCCGATGAAGCGAGGCGAGACGAAAGGCGACTTGTATCTTCTCGTCAACGTGGAATTCCCCGAGGATGGGTGGCTCCACGACGACGCGGCTTACGAGGCTCTCAACAAGATGCTTCCCCCGCCGGCAGCGCCGATCCACGCTGACGAAATCGACGAGGTCGAGTACGAGGACGGAGCAGACATTGAAAAGGCAAGTGACGCCCGTTTCGCGAGAGAGTAACCAGAGCTGTCCAGCTAACACCAGGCACAGATGGGCGAGAATTCAGGAGACCCGAGATTTGCCAGCGAATGGGAAGACGATGACGCCGACGATGGGCAGGCCCAGTGTCAGACGCAGTAGAGGGAGATCCCGTGCGGCAGACTTTCTGTTATATAGAGCGACTAGAGACTATATGACGCGGCGAAAAGACACTCTCCGTTTTTACGACTGATGACGACCCGGAATAGAGAGAAGGGGGATCCCGGGCCCAACGCGTTCACCACTCTGGGAATGGTTTCTGGGAGGCGCAGGCAGGTCGCTAAAGTGTACATACGAATACCTCAACAGACAAGTATCAGGGTTTTTGGTTGCCTCGTAAATAAGTCGGACTGCCCCTTGGCCTGGGAATGTGGTGCTCTTTATAAGTTGAAAAGGTATCATCTCGAGGTTACGTACCTGGACCCCACCCGGGACCCCCTCGTCCAACTTGCACCCGCGAACCTCGCTTCTGCACCCATCCTGTCGCGGCACCGGCTACCTCCGAGTACCCTGCCTCGAACAAGAGCCCGAAACCGAGATACCGTCAGTGCCGCTTCGCCATGTCCCGCAAAGGCGTCGGCATCGGAGCCTTCGACCGCTCGCGCGTCACGTCGGCGCACTACGCCTCGCACGGGTCCTCGCTGCGGGCGACCAACGCTCAGGCGCTCGAGACGCAGCTGTCCGTCTTCCGCTCGCTGCTGCAGCAGTTTGCCCAGACGCACGCCAAGGACATACGCTCCGACCCGTCCTTCCGTGCGCAGTTTGCGCGCATGTGCACCGCCATCGGCGTGGACCCCCTCGCGAGCAGCAGCAACAGCGGGAGCTCGGCGGGAGGCGGCGCGGGCTCGATATGGGCGCAGCTGCTCGGCAAGACGGTCAACGACTTTTACTTTGAGCTGGCGGTGCGCGTCGTCGAGGTGTGCGGCGCGACGAGAGGCGAAAACGGCGGGCTCATCGGCCTGCGCGAGGTGCGCGAGCGGCTGTCCGCCGGCTCGACTGACATCTCCGAGGACGACGTCCGTCGTGCCGTCGAGACGCTACGGCCGCTGGGCGGCAGCTACGGCATCGTGCGCGTCGGCCGCAAGGAGTACATCCGCAGCGTGCCGCGGGAGCTGAGCCTCGACCAGGCGGCCGTGGTCGAGGCCGCGCAGGTGCTGGGCTACGTGAGCGTGAGCATGCTGCGTGACAACCTCGGCTGGGAGACGGCGCGCTGCCGCACCGTCATCGACGACCTGGTGGCCGAGGGCATGTTGTGGGTGGACCAGCAAACGGGCGGCGAATGGGACTACTGGAGCCCCAGCTTCATGGTTGATCCGGTGGACGGCGCGGTGGAAGGCGGCTGAGCCTTTGGACTGGACTGTACCGGAAAATGATTCATGAATCACGATGTCGAACAGGCGGCAAAGGGCAGATACCCCAGAGATGAACGGCGGATATGCTCACGAGCTGCCTGCTTTCCAGGAGCAGAGCGCCTACGCGGCGCCTTGGCGCAAGTTCATCGCAGCTGGCTGCGATAAATTAATCATCAGCCTCACACAACACAACTCTTCTTCGAGCCAAGAGAGGACGCGGTCCAGTTGGCTACGATGGAGCATGGACGGCGGCTTGAAGGCCATGGCAGATACATTCCCATCGCTAGGGATCCAGCACACTTATATTTCGAAACTATGTAGAAGGACATCTACGTCGCGGTTAGACACGTAAACACATTTTCAAATAAGACAAAGAATATCCAAGCCAGGGCCAAAAAATTTATACAAAGCGTCGTCCTTGTCCATGAACTCGTGGCCTGCAGTGCGCAGTCGTTGGTCGCCAGCTCTCGACGCAGAGAGCTTCATGAAGAGGACCATGTCCCTTGAGCGAACGAGGCAGTAGTCCCATTTTCAGGGAACTCTCATTTGCCTGCCGTACGTGGCGTTGCCGCGAGATCGCCGACCGCCCCCACGTCCAGCATGTTTCGCTCGTACGTCTCTCTCCCGGTCGTCGCCCATCGCGTCGGCGCTCCGTCGCCGTCGACGGCACACAGCGTTTAGTAAGGCGGGTTCGGTCCCATGGGCCCCATGGGGGGAGGGGGATAGTCCTCAGGCCGACCCATACCGCCAGCGCGGGGGTCACGGTTGTCGCGGCCGTCGCCAAAATGCTTCCGGCGCAGCGCTGCGATGCGCTTCTTCTTGGTAACGGTGTTGATGTAGGTACCAATGATGAAGGAGATGAGGTTAAAGAAGGGCACCCAGAGCTGGTCGGGGAGGAACTTCTGGGCGAAGGCAAGGCAGATTGGCGAGGTGATCCACGAGATGCGCATGACCCTCCAGAAGCCGACCTTGACGGTGGCGCGGACCTGGTGATAGGTTCGCGCGCCGGCGATGAGGGCCATGGCCACCAGATAGATGCTGTTTTGGATCGGCGCAATCTGGAACAAGGGCGCGGGTCAGATGCTGCGGGGATCAAGGTGCACGAGAGACGGGAGAACGTACAATCAGGTTGCTGACGACAATCTGCATGATCTTGGCCTTGAGGCTGGTGCGGCCGCGGAAGACCTTTTGCAGCAGCCAGATGAGGAAGTGGCCCAGCGGAGCGCTGACGAGGGCGCCGTACGCGGCCATCTTGGGGACGCGAGCGGTGAAGTAGTGGCCATGCTTGTTGCGGTCCTTGGCCAGCCACGAGGCAATGAGCTCTTGGGCACCGGCGAGGGAGCCGGCCGTCAGCATCTTCGTGCGCAGCGGGTTGGACTCGAGCTGCTTGATGTAGGCCTGTGTCGGTTCCGCGCCGTCAGTCAGTCTGTCCATGCCTTGGGCGGAGCCACCGCCAACGTACCGCCAGGTAGCCCTTGGAGCCGGCATTCTGCATGCCGCCGGTGAGGGCGGTGCCGACCCTCTCGGCGATGGGATGCTTGCCGCTGGTGCCGGGGATGTTGCCTCCTCGCTCGGGGACGGCGCCCGACGCGACGTTCTGCGCCGTCTGCTTGAGCGTGTCCCGCTCGAACTTGACCGACATGGTGGTGGTGGTGGTGACGTTGGCGGCTGGCGGCGGTCTCGATTCGGCGGCGGTGCGCAGCAGAGGAATGCTGGGTTCCTAGTTGAGCAACTGTCCCGACGACTGAGGGTCAGCGGATGAAACAAGAGGAATCGGGTTGCAGAGGGGGGCGGATTGGGTGCGGTTGAGGCTTGAGCCAATGACTTTGTTTACACCTCGGAACCGCCCAAACGCGCCAGCCACCGGGGAGGCTCGTTGGGGACCCCTGGTCTGTGACCTCGGATCGGGCTGGCCAATGGTGGAGGGGATGGGCATCGCGACAAGACTCACCTTTGGTCTGACGGTGTCTGCCGACGACGTTCTGATGAGGTGTCGCAACAGTGGGAAGGGGGGGAGAGAGGAGGAGGGCGCTGCGCGGCGGCAGCGAGGTCGCGATCTAGCGGCCTCAGATGCCGTCGGAGCGCAGCTCGCCGTCTGCCCAGAGGCTGGCGGGAGGGGAGGGGAGCTGGAGCTCCAGGCCTGTGCGGTGATTGGCTGCCTGCATGTTTTGTCCCGAGGTCCGTCTTCTCCAGAGCAACGACCCCTGTCCCGTCACGGCGCTTGTGATGTTGAAGTACTCGTATGTTGAGCGCCATGCTTATTGTGCCATTGCACCGTCTGTTTATCAAGCTGCAGGGCCATTTCCCCTGATCAACGGGCATCAAACCCCGTACACGGTATCTTTTGGTCTCGACGTACGAATTTGGGCAGAAGAGTAAGAAACGTTGGAGCAAAGGAGAGAGCACCGCAATCAGAGTCGAGTTGCATGTTGACGCGGACGGTCGACGTGAAGGAGAAACCAGATTTGCACGCCATGTGGGCTGATGGCGGCCCAGCTAGCTGGCAATACTGCCATATCGCCTAGACTTTGGGATCTTTCGAAACCGACAGTGTTGCTCGAATGAAGGGAGTCTAGTGCTCCAAGCTCCGTGAAGCTCATCTGGCATTTTCGCTCGATATAGACCACACCATCACCCGTTCTCCAGGCTCTTCGCGTCCTATTATGGATTCTGACGTACCCAAGGCATCAAGACCGACGTGGCGGCTTTGGGGCACAGAAAACCAGAGTAATTTAATAAATAGGGTTTGGAGAGTTGCGTAACTGCCATGTACACGAAACTCCTGTTGAGAATCACATAGAGGCACACCATCTTCAACGCTGATTCTCTCAGCCACTTTACCAGCGGATCATTTGGGAGAGCCACATAGCTCTGTAAGGCATCCAGCGTCTGGATCCGAGGCAGAAAGAAACTCGGACTTGTCGCTCGTCGACGACCTCGATCGAGTAGGAAGACAAGACCTGCGTCAATGAACGCTACTGAAGTCATGACCAGGCGCCACGCATGCTAACGGCACCTAACGAGGTTTAAAATCTTTTATTGGCACGACATTTAGCCGTGCAGCGTCCTGCTTGTCTCCGGCGCCAGTTTGCAGCATAGGGTAAAATCAGCTTCTCCGGCGGGCAGCCAGCTGTCGACAACACACGCACTCGATGCAGGATTTCACGCAACAGTCATTCACTTGCTTTCCGGTCCAAAAAAAAAACCCCCTCTCTCTCATCACTTCGAACCAGCGGTTCCCTTCTTTCTACCTGGTCTTGAGAATACTCCACGATTCAACTCAGTTTCTGGAAAGTTCTGACGGAAGGCCACATGAACCTTTCTCTGTTTGCTGCAGTAACTTGAGTCTTTCATGCTACCAACGCTGTGTTTCCGTTTCTTCTGCCATCGACCTCGCGGGCCTAGATTTCCCACCGTCATCGCCGCAACATGTCTTCTCGCGGAACCACCAGTTGGCATCGGCGCTCCAACTTTGAGCTGCAGTGCACGCACCTAACCATGACGCGCATATATGACCCTGGACTTGTCTGTATGGCATGCCACCAACCAGGCCCCAATGGGTGGATCTACGCCTGCACACAGGACCGCGAAGACCTCATCGAGCAGGCCACTGTAAGGGGAGAAATGGTGTGTGCTTGGCTTCACGAGTCTTCGAGAATTTCTCAAAAACTGACACCACACGCAGGCCAGTTTTGATGCTCTGGGCGACCAGCTGTCGAGAGAGCTGGTAGTGAGAAAAGGCAGCCCGGCGGCGAGACAGGACAAGCTCAGCTTTCTCCAAGAAATAACCCAGAACCAAATGTCCAACTACCGGCCTGATCAAGTTGCCACCATCTTGCGCCAGCGCGAAAACGTAAGTGCCTCGGCAGAAGGAAGCTCAGCACACCGCATCTCACATACCATGGCAGGTCCATACAATTATCCAGCTACAGCGAATTCGCAACGACAGCAACGAAATTTTCAACAATCACATTTTCTCGACCAGCTTCGATAGTGTAAGGGGCTCCCTGGAGTTCAACAAACCTTGGGTGTGCAATCCTCAAGAGGAGTGTCAATATCGCATCTGTTCTCGATGCCGCCCTGCCTTGGCGGACCGGGCGTTCCTGAGCCTCAACGCTGTTGCCAATGGCGACATTGCGCCAACAGCTGCCGTTGGCTTTGGTTTCCACATCATGGGCGAGCGGCCAATCGCCGATGCTAATATTTTGAGGAACTTAGGATGCCGCTCTGTCGAAACTGCGAGAAACGAGGGAGCTAGCAGCAAGCATATGCAGTCGCTGACGCAGTCACAGCCCTCAGAAGCCTTGCTATCCTCGCCAGTGGATATTGCTGGCCGAGGCTTCTTAGGCTCCTGTGATACCACCAGTCAAGTTTTGGCGACTTCCACCGTTGTGGCGCCAATGGCCGACTCAGAACTTGAATATGTCAACGTCGACGACGACGCAAACCTACCGCAAAGACAGAACCTAGAGTCAGACACTCCTGGCTCGCTAAAGCACTCCCGTCGATGCGTTAACCTGAAAGCCTATGCTGACCTCAACAGTGAACCTCAATTTGAGCCAATCTGCCAGCTGTCCGGGGCCCAGCCACCGTCCCAAGGTTCTGATGTCGAGCCGCAGCGTCTTCAAGGCTTGGTGGCAACTTTTGCTGCCGATCTCAACATCTCCAACGAAACCAGGTACTTTCCCCTGTTATACATGGCATTAGAGTGTTAGACGGGCGCATGCTGACGTCGAATGGCTTAGCTCGACATCAGAGTACCCCAACGTTGCTGGCCTCTGTGATCTGGCTGCCCAAGCACCTCCTTCCCATAACACACGCCATTCCATGCAGACAAAGAACAAGAACAACGTGTGTGTCCAGGTCATCGAACCGGTGACAGCCATCAGCTTCAAGCAAGAGGGCGAACCCGAGTCCGCGGAGACGAACACGCCCAGCCATCCACCACACGAGGCTTTGCCAGACGGCACGGGGAAGTTTACCGCTTCGCCGTTAAAGCTAAGACAGGGGGTTGCGTTACTCGAGGAGAGTGTAGAGTTGGGCGTGCCCGATATCATCACCCACGTGTGAACCTCTCCTTCAAGATGTCTAATGGCTGCACGGACGAATTATTGTGGTCGGATTGCGATTTGTGCACGGCTCCGGATGAAACAATACCCTTGCTACCACTTCGGGAGAAGTGCTGGTGCTTTGTATGGGTCGGCCTTCTTCAACGTAGGAACACGCTATGCGTACAGTTATGGTTTTGCGTCCCTCATACTGATCCCCAGTGTCTCATAGCCTTGCCTACTGGCTGCTCTCCTTGATGCTCTCCAATACCTTCTTCATCATCTGATCACCCACAACCTTGGCCTCGGCGAACCGCGGCTCAAAAAAGTCCTGGGTGCTAACAAAGCGTTTCTCCCACGTCTCAAAGTGACCAAGGGTGACGCATTCTGCCCAGCCGCGCGCGGCAAAGGTGAACTCAAGGTCGTCGCTGCGGTACGTCTTGTCCTCGACGGCAGTCCTCAAGGCCTCGTCGAGCAATGTGGCGTTGCGGAACAGGTGCTCGGTCACGCCAAGGCGCAGACGGAACAGCGGCGTGCTGCAGAGCATGTGGTCGTAGGGGACAATCCCGAGGGCCGCCCAGCAGTCGACCATGGCAAGCAATGACAGGTGATTGTTTGGCCGCGGCGGCTCATCGGTGGGCGTGCCGAGAGAAAACGCGGAGAAGATGGAGGGCTCCACGAGCGGGCGCGCGTCCCAGCTCGTCGACGGCATCCCGAAGACGCTGTCGCGGGCGCGGTAGACACGTTCGCGCAGACCCTCGAGGTCGCCCTCAAGCATCAGCTTGTACAGGTCCGTGACGCTTTTGGCGTACTGAGCGACCTGCTTGCGTGCCTCTGGGTTGAGGATGGCAAGGCCCGCGTAGACGTGCCACTTCTGGCTGTAAATGCGCAGCATGATGTTGACCTTCACGTTCTCGATGCCACCGACGTAGCGGCTCAGCGTCCACGGGAACTGGCGGTTGGCATGCCACGCCTTGCCCATAGATAGGAACGCCGCGTGCGTTACGGCCTGCGTGTCGGCTGTGATGCGGTCGTGCTCCTGTGCCGTCAGGTACACGAATTTGGACCGCAAGCAGCTCAGCACCGCTTCGACCTTGTGCAGCGCCGCGTCGGGGGCGCGGTGCTGGATGAGCACAAGGGGCTGGTTGTGCGGATCAACGCCAGGCCCGTGGAGCGAGTGGCACGAAACGATCGACACGTCCGCAGGAAGGTGAGCCTCGAAGGCCTCGATCTCGGGTGATTTACACGACGTCTGGCCGCCAACAATGGCGCCCATCTTGGTAGCTGGAGCATCAAGACCGCGTCAACACAAGATACAACATGGAGGGTCCGCGGAGGGAGCTTCGTACATGGTCCATACTGGGCAATCACACGGTCAATAACGGCCGCCTCGACGCTGTAGATGATGTAGTCGCTGGCGCGCGATACCAGATGGCCATTACGGCAGATCTCAATGTTCTTCTATAGTACCAAGAACTTCAGCATCCGAGCACATACGAATAGAACACCACACGGCAGACAAACGCGAGAGGTCGTCGTACTTTGCCAGCATATTTTTCTTTGAGACTATCGAAACTATCTTCCCTGTCGCAGGCCAGGATTCTGTGCATAGGCATTTACGGTCATCTTTCCTGTCTTCAAAGCAAAGTAAGCGTCATGCTTCCAAGAGGCGTGGCAATTGAAACAAAGGCTTGATAGGGGGTCGTTCGTCAGACAAAAAATAAGTAAGGTAGCTAGCATGTTCATCAGTGAAAGCAAGGGGCTGAGTCTGGGAGCCGGAACGGACCCCAGACGTCCCCAAGCAATACTCGAGCCAAATGCGCTCTAGTCATCATAGACAGGAAAGGGTTGAGCAGAAATAACAATGAAGAAATGTTTCCGACTTACCGTATCAAGGTTTGACAGTGGTGGCGGCGCACGTCACGGCATCGACTCACCTCCAGCCGGCGGCGGACAGCCTCTCGGCGTACATCCTGCCCATATCGCCCATGCCAATTAATCCGACCACGAAGTTTTCCATCCCGGCGGGGACGAGAGAAGGTGAAGAAGCCATTGCGTCTCCTGCTTGACGGAAGCAGAAGCAGGAACCATGGATCA
Source organism: Tolypocladium amazonense (assembly GCA_024340795.1). Lineage (NCBI taxonomy): Eukaryota > Fungi > Ascomycota > Sordariomycetes > Hypocreales > Ophiocordycipitaceae > Tolypocladium > Tolypocladium amazonense. Next base: position 435,948 of record JALHCE010000040.1, on the reverse strand, counting down.
CATCCTGGACGCAAAAGGCTTCTACAACGTCGTCTCTCGCGCCTGAGCGTGGATGCTGTGCGGGAAACTTTGTCGACGAGTTTGGGAAGCGTGGTGGAAGGAAAGAAAAAAAAAAAGCTGACGGCGGGTCTTGCGAAGCGAAGTAGGATTTTGAACTTCGGCTGACATAATCACCCGCGTCTGTGGAACTCGCGATGCGCATCCAAACCCGTCAGGCACCGCATCCTGTCCGGCACGTGCATCATTTGAGAACACTGCCTCAAGTTTTGTGCAAACGTGTCACCATGGATGTCGTTTTTGCGATAGGCTCCAATGGGTCTGGCCAGCTCGGCATTGGCCACAAGCAAGACGTCTCCGTGCCCAAGCAAGTCCATTTTGCGCCATCTCAGCCATCATCGCCCATCATTAGAGTCGCGGCAGGTGGAAATCATACGCTTCTCCTTACCCAGTCTGGCCAGCTCTATTGGAGCGGTGACCCGACGAGCGGCGCCTGCGGGATATCGTCTGAGTCAAGTGTGCCGCTATTTCAAGAGATTACCCTCAGCAAGGACCCAGAACGTCCAACGGAACACATCGACTTGATCGCTGCAACCTGGGAAGCCTCCTTCGTTGTTGCGAGAGATCGCGACGGCAAGAAGACTAAATTATGCAGTTTCGGCTCCGGCATGAAGGGAGAATTGGGCTCTGGAGAGCTCATCATACGGACACCGACAGCGACTCAGTTCAAGGACTTCCCTCCTCCCGGTACCGAGATCGTTGATTTGGCTGCCTGTATGGGCCATGTCGTTGCTGTATTGAGCAACGGTGACGCATATGGCTGGGGCAATTGCCGGAAATCACAGGTCGGAGATCCGGCAGCAGTAATCCATTCACCTCGCAAGATCGATGATATTGGCTTCAAGGTAGTTCGAGCGGTCTGCGCGAAAGAGTCTACGTGCCTTTTGGGCGAGCCTGAAAGCGGAAATCTTCGTGTTCTCGGATCAGACAAGTGGGAGCTATCTTCCAAAGCCCCTGCGACTGCGCCTCAGTGGATCGACGTTGGAGCCAGCTGGGGCGGCATCTACATCCTGCGAAAGGATGGCTGCTTGCAGAGCTGGGGCCGGGACGATCACGGCCAGCTTCCGCCTCCCAACCTTCCCCGTCTTGACAAGATCGCCATAGGCAGCGAGCACGCCGTTGCCCTTTCGGCGGATGGCGAGGTCCTTGCTTGGGGATGGGGCGAGCACGGGAACTGCGGTCCGCAGGTTGAAGACAACGATGTCAAGGGCCGGTGGAATGTCATCGCGTCGCCCAAGTTCATGCCCCCGGACTGCCGGGTCCAAACCATAGGCGCGGGCTGTGCTACCAGTTGGGTCTGCGTCACGAGTGACTGAATCACATCATCCTCGACATCTGGAGCAAATACGCGCCTTTCCTTTTCCTACCCGACCAACGGCATCAGTCGGGAAAGAGTGCCAAGCCTTTGGCGTCTGACAGCTTTTGAGTCGGCTCTACAAATGTCGACTCAGCATGCGGAGGCTCGAGCCTCTCAGGATCCGTCGTTTGCCTCTCCTCTACTCGGCTCAGATGCATCGCAGAAGGGTTCTGCGTCAGAGTCAGCGTGTAGTTCGAATGGAAGGACGATTGAGATATAACTCACAGGGTCGGCGCTATGATCCCATTCCAATCTTGCATCCTCTTCGGCGTCCTCATCCTCATCTCGGACGGGCTCCCAACTGTCATCGTCCACGAACAAGCTCTGTGACCGCAAAGTGGGTGGAGGCGGCCTCTGCGACGGCCTCAGATCAAAGGCGCCGATCCGCGAGGCGCTGGCTCTAGCGGCACTAAGACGCGGTGTCGGGTTTGGCGGCGGTGCCCTTGCTGCAGGCGCTATTGCCTGCGGTGCTGAGGGACCATGTGACTGCTGGGGCACCTCGGATGGGGCGACACTCGTTCTACGGGAGGTCGCCTCCAGGCGAGGACCAGTATTCTGCGCAGCGTTCTTGCGGCCTTTCTTGGTCTTTTGGTTTGGGTTGCTGCCGCGCTCACCGACAGTCATTATGAGAAACTCGCATGAGATGGCATCGCTCGAGTAGGAGAGCTGTATGGGCCGGGCAGGTAGAGAGTAGCGGGCTGACAAGGCGTTGCCTGTGATGCCAGCGTGTTGAATGATGGCACGAAAGTCCTTGACCGAAATGACAATGTGAAGCTTGTCCTCCACTTCAATATCATCGAACTCATCCACTTCGACAGCGATTGATGTCTGTAACGGCTTCTTCAGCACAGCTAATGTTGAAAAGTCAGCGACCATGAGAAGGACAATCGGATCAGCAGGAGTCGCGCACCGTCTTCGCTCACTGTCTTCTCGCTAAAGCAAGTGAAGTTGACGTGATCGCCGTCTGTATTGATGTCGAGATACTCGGTCCCTGGGCCGAAGTGATCCATCAACTGCCGGAGTGTCCTTGATGAGATCGACCAGTGATGGGGGGCATCCTGCCTGCTGAACTTGGCATGAACCGGAGCAGCTACCTCGAAGGGCAGACGATGGGTTGATGTCAGCCCGTTTCGGAATACAATCCGAACGATGAAGCGGCTCTTGAGTCCTTCTCCGTCTTCAATAGCAACGTCGCACCTCTCGATGAGCGTCTGCCTCTCTGCATCCCTCAGGGCATCGACGCTTGAACGGCTTCTGAAGAGCGATATAAGGGCCTAGGTTCACTGTTAAGCAGTCGAACGAAACGCACAGTCTGCGGGATGGCTATGCTAACCCGGATGTACAAATTGCAGTAGAATCTTTCACGGAATTGCCCAACGGCCTCGTACTGGTACCTGGAGAAGAACTTGTTGGTTGCAAACCTGAAGCTCGCGTACGCAGACTTGGAGTTGTTGAGCGTTGTGAGAACAAACTGCATCGCGCTCAGCAACCGCTCTATTACTTTCCATGTGTTCGGTGGCAATTGCACGTACGGAATCTTTTCGTGCCTCGAGAGAAACGTCGTCGCTGAACTTGTTCAGACAGATGAGAGCGTCGCGGAAGGCAGCAACGCCTTCCTCGCTCAGAGTGAAGGCGAGCACAGCCATGCTGTGTGTCTCGTCGCCGATAGAGGCCGCAGCGGCTCAAGGTGTGTGGCTCGGCATATCCTCTGGTGTCGCTGCTTGTCTCGTGTTGCAGCGCGACATGAGAGCATGAGCTTCTTGAAGCCTCTCAGCTGCGGTGCGACGCTGGCGAGTGCGGCTACACAGTGCCATTGGTGCGAGGTCAACTGTCCCGATACATGCATAAGTCCTCTTGTTAGTGCTCGTGCCCACGAGGAACAAAGTCAAGCACAAACGCCCTTCGTGTGAAATGGTCATGATCAATCTGCTGTAGTAGCCTAACAATGCATAAGGTAACATTAGGAGTTCTTCAAGGCAGAAACGTTGCTCCCGCCGCTCGCGTTGCCTCAACCTTCCAAGCCAGGTGACGCCCAATCATCGTGTCATTCGTTCCTAGCTGCCGTCTTCCAATCAAGGTGGCTGCTCATCACTGCCTGAAGCAGGAAAACTTTCCCAGCGAAAACCTCCAGGGTCCTCGTCGCATTCCGTGGCGATCAACGTTGACGCTGGTGCCGAAGTGTCGTCCGCCGACGCCTCTGGACCAAAAGAGACCCATGGTTGTGTTTGTGAGCTGTAAGAACTAGCCGGTACTTGGCGGTATTGCTCGCTGGCTGTGAGCGTCGAGACGACTGGGGGCAGTCAGCAAACACGCGTCTGTCATAGAGCCCGCAGAAGCGCTATGCTTACGAAATTTGAATTGTCGTTTGCGTATTTTTTCTGTTGAAAAAATGTTGTTGCTGCGTCGGTGTTGGGCAAGCTCACTGCCAGGTTTATGTCCTCCCAGTGCTGCACGCAATGACGTAATTATGCTGGATCAAGCCGGACCACGTTGAAAACCAGGGGCCTCAAGGAGTGGCGCAAGGCGCAAACCATCTGCCTTCGTCGACGAATCCCATCAGCTCTCGTCTGAAGCAGAAAGCTCGGCCTTGGCCACTGGGCGGCCTCCCTAAATTCTCGACCATATCTGCCAGCTGCTAGCGCTATACGAAGGCCTGAGCCTTAGTTGATGTTGTGGCTCAGGGCTGCCACATCCAATGTCAAGAGGGAACCCACTGGTGGGACACGCAACACACGACGATCAATGACTTGCTTGAGGCGCAGCAGTGCTGCACGGTCCAGCTATCTATTTGGTGCTCTTTCGGAGAGCTCTTGAGCCGACGCGGCGTACGTGGGGCCTGTGCAACGACGTCTCACAATCTGAGGCCGTTTTGTGATCACCGTTGCGTAGTTTGCAGCCACCGAGTCGTGCGCTCCAACTTGTCACCGGCTCAGATTCCATTGGAGAGATCTCTGAGAGTCTTCGGGTATTAGCCTCAAGTCTTCCCAGATCGCTGGGTTTGAAATGATAATCAAAAAGTAAGGCTAGCGATTCTTTACAGGCTGAGCTAGACTAAGGACACGACAACGTCAATATTACCAAGACACCAATTCGCAATTGGCGAAGAGCCATAATCATAAAAGAATACCATTGAGCGAGATGTCGCCTGCGTCATTTGAGACAAAATATTCTCTGCCAGTGAATTCAATGTTTGCCAGCTTCAGGGCTGCGCCTGACGTTCCGTACCCAACCACTCTACGGCGCAGGATGTCCGTGAAGATCCCATTGTCTCTGCAAAGCGGCTCTTAATTACGAGTACTCGTATGCGCCCATCAGATCGGCCCGGTGGGGCAACTATGCATCCTCATTATGGCAGTCAGTCATTCGCGAGGAGTCGGACCAACACCGCTTGATGTCTGTGCGGCTCGTCAATAGTAATAGCTCCCAGGCTTGCTTCCAAAAAAGGCAATTCGTGAATGGAAAATAAAGCTTTCATTCAATCAATCAAAGTCGAACCTGCTCGGTTGGAACAATGGGAATACTCGACCCGACCTAGACTTGCTTGCAGGAGTTTATTGTCACCCCGTACAGCCCCTTCGGTTCGTTTGCTGTGCAACACAAGACGCAACGCAGGGACTGTTTCGGGGTTTTGAAGTCACCTCCGAGTATGTGCAGCACCTTGCTCTGCTGTGATGAACTGTCTCCAAGGACCGGGCGCAAGCTGACCGAGTGATGCATGTGCTGGTAGTCGTCGATGGAGTCGCTAGTATCGGCTCACCTGCTGGGCTCGGGCAACTCGCTTCGACGACACAAGTGAGGCGCGTTGGCTGTGCAGAAGATCATCAAGTGGGCTTATTTAATGGTAGAACTAAAGATACTGGGCGATTAGAGTCTGCAGTGTGCGGTCACAGGCGTCTGCCTCAGCGCTTCGACCGACTGAATAATACTGACAGAGCGCGTGCAGGAAGAGCTTGTATACGTTTCTCCAACTGTGATTAACGCCTCGTTTGGGCTGCATCTGATTCAATAAATAGATACTTGGACGACCAATTTCCTCTCGAGTTGCCATCGCAGGTATCTCTTTCCGCAATAGGTCCGCAGTCTGCAAAGTGAGAAAGCAACGATGAATCAACCGCTGACGTCCTTGTGTACCTGTGGAAACCCACATCCATCTCATAGCAAGTAAAAGTCTCTGTGTGATCCGGAACGCCAGCACCATTCCTTCCCTGGTTAAGCCCGCCAGAAATCATGTCCCATCAATACCGTCCGTCGTGGTATCACAATTGCCCCAAGTGTCCTGTCCCGTCTTCGAGTGACAAATCGATACGATGTCATGGCCGGTAGCATCAAACGAGTGCAGTCAGCGTGGCTGCCCCGGGGCAAGTCAGTCCGGCAAGCTGTCACCCTCGTGCCCGTGCTGCCAGCCTGACCATCCAGACCATTGGAATCCCCCTGTCCCTTAAGCACTCTGGTCGTGGCCCTACATGACCGAAGATGCCAAAAGGCGCGTTTCCACATCGTCCATGCCCATGCCGTCCATACGTGGCCCTTCCATACCCTGAAGTCGGCCCTCTATTGCCTGGAAGCGGGGCTCGTACCCACCCGCGCGGGCCTCGAGGTTCTCCATGCGCTTTTCAATGTTATCTAGCCGTTGCTCGATACGCAACAGACCCTGTGTCATGTCGTGGCTCAAGCGATCCAGCTTATTCGTGAAGGATCGGATGGTGGTCGCAAGAGGTGCATTCTCCTGGCCCGGTGTAGCTGATGGCACGCGCGGCTCGTGGTTGTGGCGCGGCTCTTGCAATGCGAACCGCCACTGATTTCCGAGTTGAACCTCGCAGACTGCCTTTGCGCGAAAGGGGCAGTCTATTTTGCGCGTAGAAGGATTGCGCTTCTTGGCGGTGCTGTTGTACTTGACGCCGCCGCGGTCGCAGACGAGGTCGTAACGCGTGGGTTTCCCATCACGATAGTTGGATGCGCGCAACTTGACGATGCCGTATCCTTGGTCCTTGGCGACGCGCTGAACCGAGGCCATCAGGTCCTCGAAGGACCGGAAGATGCCCTCGGGCGGCGGGAGGAGGGCAGGTGGTGGCGTGTTCGGCATCGCGACGGACTGATGACGGACTCGGCAACGACGGGACGGTTCGCGGAGAAATGAGAGACGAGAAGGGGGCTGCGGTTGAAGGAGAGCATACAAAGACCAGGAGTCTCCTCCAATATATAAACCCAAAGGGCAGGCCTTGGGGATGCCGCGTCTGACGATGGGCTGTTGGTCCTGGTCCGTTACACGGTAGGAGTGATAAGAGTGAGGCTGGGGCTGTAAGGATTTTCCAATCCGCACTGTCGACGGCTTAAGGTTTGGTGTTGATCCGGTCCGAGCAGTCTAAACCAATCAGGAGCCGCGCTGCAGTAAGAGACGGGGTATGCCGCGCTAGCGCGGCTTGCAATTGTCCTCAATTGCCCCCGAGCAGCACGTCGTCGCTTGCAGGGGTGGTGGTACCTGAATGGGCGGCTTTTCTAGACACAGGCAAGGTGCAAGAATGGAGCCAGGACGGTGTTGCGTGGCCAAAGCACCGGGTTTGTGCTTTGCTTGCTACACCTGGAGATGGCATGACATCGACGTCTCCGCTCGAGACCGAGAACAACAAGGTCGCCACGTTGCGAAGGTATCTACCTCGTGTGCTGAGAAACGCCATCGTTGAACGTGATGATGCGCTCGCGAGCTGCTGGCGTGATGAAGTACCACCTCAATAAGGCAAGGTACATTACTGATGCGACCCGTCACCAGCATCCCAACACAGAAGACTGTGCGATTACTCTCCCCTGTCAGTCCCGCGCTGCTTCGACATCGGCACAAGGGGAAAGTGCCGTACTGTGCACACTAAGACCCCCCCTAATATGCGAGTATGCGTTTATGGGCACCGCGGTCTGGGCCTGCCCTCCGTTTAGAGTAAGTGCCCATTCTTACTCGTAGGGCCCGCCCCACGCTTGCGCAAACACCCCGGCCAACTCAGCCTCATCACTCGAGACCGTGCTTTGAGCGCGTCAACTCTGGACGGCGAGCACCACAGGGTAGCGTCTGCGTCTGCTTGATTGCTGCCCCAGCGAGGGCCTTCGAAGAGGCACCGGCTTTGTTCTCTGCGCCATGGACAGCAAAGCTACCGCGACGGCCGACGCGGCCACTGGTGGCGCCGAGCCCATGAATGAAGCCCAGATCCTCGAGGCGATGAAGCGGCTCAAGCTCCTGCATATCAAGGTATGTCCCGCTCCTCGCCACCGTCGATTGTGCTTCGAAAAGCCATTTGGCTAACCTGGCTGTCTCTCCAGGAGCGACTCCTACGAGACACGATCCCTAGGATGATCGAGCCGTTGGTAAAGAAACATGCATCGCGTGGGTAGTCTCCTCGACCATCGTAGCTGAACGGGTACTGATTGCGAAATTCACGCAGCTGACGTCATGTTCAACGCCTTTATGAAAGCTGTCACCGACGCTCAGGCCGAGGTCAGCGAATTCACAGAACTCATGAGGGACGAGACGACCAAGCAGGTGTTTGCTCAAGCCGACAGGAGCCGGGAGGAGAATCCGTTTGGCATTAAGCCCTGGAGACATATGGACCACCCCAACTGGTTCAACACGGACCAGGATTGAAATGGGCTCGACGAATGTACGCTAAATGATTCGGACTGTATGTAACGCGGCAAATGAATGAAATGACAATACCACCCACCATTTTGGACATCAGGGATCTCCACCCGTGTGTTGTGGCAGATGGTCCTGCACGGAGTCACGAAGGTCATGCATCGAGCCTGGAGTATGCTAGAAAGTTAGGGACTCTTCCTCCTGCTGCTACGAATATCGCATCATGTCGGCAAGTGACAATGGGCATTGGATCCATCTCAATGCTATAAGCATTATGCACGAGGCGCTGGGTATGGCTCCGAGCCGTGCGCCCCATCAGACAGTCAGCTTCCTTTACACAAGACTGCCTTCACGATGATATGACTAGTATTCTAACAAGAATTGAGACTAAATGCACCGCGATCTTTCATAGTCCAGCGCATCTTGCAATCCAAAGCCGTGGACAAGGGGCTGCCGACCCACCTGTAGCCCGTCCCAACAGCAGCACGAGTTCGACTCGTTGTCATCACGTGATATCACGGTGGACACCGATCCAGCTTCGCCCCGCTCTGATTCGTCGGCTTAGCGGGCACAATCCGTCTTTCCACCCACACAAATTTTCCCCAAATCTCGAAATTCCTCGTTCTTGGTGAGATCCTCATCGCACACTCCCAGCACGACCAGCAACCATGGTGTCCCAACGAGTTACCTACCGCCGTCGCAACGGGTGAGTGCCTTCCCGAAGACACTGCCGACTTCACTGAGGCGCAAATGTGTTTGCATGCCTCGCGACGGCACGCGCTGACCGGCTTTCCCACAGCTACAACACTCGATCCAACCGGACCCGAGTCATCAAGACTCCCGGTGGTGAGCTGCGACTGCTGCACATCAAGAAGCGCGGCACCGTCCCCAAGTGCGGCGACTGCGGCTCCAAGCTCTCTGGCGTAAGTGGCTCTCGACTCGACATCGGCAAATGGCGCTGGCAATTCGCGGCACGAGGAGGGAGGTTTGTCGGACGACGATGAACCGACGGCTTGCGTCCTACGATGACCAAGAACAAGCGACTCGAATCGACATGGGACATCTACAGTTGCACTGCAGCCACGGCCAGTGCTGTCAGGATGGACTGCCGCGAATTGCCAGAACCGTAGTCCACACCAGCAGCTCAGAGTGCAGAGAGACTGACAGCATTCTCCATCTAGATCCCCGCCCTCCGCCCCCGCGAGTACGCCCAGATCTCCAAGCCCCAGAAGACGGTCCAGCGAGCCTACGGCGGCTCGAGATGCGGTGGCTGCGTTCGTGACCGCATCGTCCGCGCCTTCCTCATCGAGGAGCAGAAGATCGTCAAGAAGGTGCTGAAGGAGCAGGAGCAGAGCCAGAAGAAGAAATAAGCGTATTTCGACAACGGAATTGGCTTTCTGCGAGATACGGCAAGGAACTTTTGAGGGGATTGGTTCATTGCTTCGGTGTTCATTAGGGCAAAAGGGACTGCATGATACATCCGTGGACTGGCCGGAGGCCTGTCTTCTGCTGTCTTTAGGACTGCAACCTCCTCTTGGTGGTTTGAAATATGACGAAACATCAAGCTGGTACGAACTCAACGGCATTTGTGAGGCTGCGAACCGAAGTGTTTGCGGCTTGCAGTCAGGTCGCATGGACGTAGCGGTGGCAATGCCCTTGGTTGGCACCATGAGTCTGGTGCCACAGTGACATTTGGCTGTATCATCGAATCGCTCGTGCACTTTTGGTGATGCAATTTGACTGACAGGCGCGTGCTGTTTGTCGGGGTGGCCATGACGTGTGGACGACGCACTCTCAAATTTCGCCAATCCCCGCGGCGCCAAAATGCCCGAACTGAATTCTCTCCAACCACGTTACCACGACCCAATGAGTGACGCGCAATGAACACTCAAACATAGCGATTCCTCTTGTCCTCATCATGCGCTGCTTCAAGCTGCCGTGCAGCGACCTACGCGGCCTGCGTGCCGCCGTAAGAAACAACGCTGCTCGTTTGCGGCAGCCAGCGACATTCGCCTCGGCACCGCAAGCATCTCTACCGGTACGATTCACAAATTGCCCGTCTCGATGCTGCCCTCGATCCATGCACACGACGACGCCGGCCTGGCGATCACGGAAGGAAGCTCCGCGAGAACCCAAACCAGCGGACCTCAATGACTTGGACGTCTTGGGGGGCGTGCCTGCACCGTCAACATCGGTGGACGTGTGCATGTACGACGGCTTCGGGCTGAACAGCGGCGTCACGATATCGGGTGGAAATGGGGCACTGCTCGTGAACGGAGAGGCCTTTGCATGGCGGCCATGGGAATCAAAGGGCGCGATGGAGCTGGTAAACAAGAAAGGCCAGTTTGAGCTCCCAGCAGAGGCATTCGGGCTGTTTGACTTGCTCTGGCCTCGACCAGGTATGTCTACTGCATCCCTTTTCACCCTACGATCCATCCCAATCCACCATGAAGCCCAGATTGCTGTTTGCTTGTGCAGCAATGGCTAACGGAAGCTTGCGGCAGACTTGCTGGTCATCGGCGTCGGCAAGCACAACCTGCCGCTGAGTCCGCAGACCAGGCGGCACATTTCAGAGCTGGGCATTCGGGTCGAGGTCTTGGATACGAGAAATGCGGCTGCGCAATTCAACCTCCTGGCGACGGAGCGCGGTGTTTCCGAGGTGGCGGCAGCGTTGATACCCATGGGCTGGAAGGAGGGCGTCGGGGCGGCGTAGCGAGCTGGACGCGGCGGGAGATACGATCCAGCGGGTATCACTTAATGCACATCAAAGGATTCAAGGCATTGCGAGGAGGGGGCTGTACGATATCGTGTTCGCTCAGCGCAGGAAGCGTGTGAGAATGCGGGTGCTGCGTTCTGCACCATCACCATGTACCTATGCCTCAGACCATGGACGTGGACGTGGACAGCTTGTGAAGATGACGCTCTTTCTATCTATCCGGGATTGCTCTGCGTGCGTGAACAGCCCGGGCTGCCTAGGTTTAACTTGCAAGAGTCATATCCGCTGTCGAATGTCCTCAACGCCGATGTCGTGCATCCATCTGGTAAATGTTTGGCTTGTCCAGGGTAGGTGGGCCGTGGGAAGCAATTAAGCCCCTCCGTCCTCGTGGTGGCGGCGGCTCCCAGCGTGAGCCTGATGCACAATGACGATTGGTTGGTCCTGGTGCGCCAACCATTGATTCATTCATCAAGCTCCTCCCGCCATCACGACTGTCGCCCATCTCGCAAGCGCGGCAAGCAATGACTCGCCGCTTCTGAGGCTCAACGTCACGACACACGACGTTCCTCCGCAGGCTCACTCTTGTGCGACTTCGGTCAACGCTCGCGCAAGCCAGGCCAGCGTCTCAACCACGCCCGCTGGCCGCCGTTTTCCGCGAGCAATTGCGCGTCAAGTGAGCTAGCTCCTTTTTCGCTTGCCCCTTCTCGCTGCGTTTGCCTCCCGATGCCAAGCTAGCCTTGCATTAGCAGAGACGGGGTGGCGGCAGACGTGGTGAGAGGGTTTGTCCGCTGCCGTAGACAAGCGAACCACAGTAAGCTCACACGCCGCGCTGCCTGAGTGAGTGGCATCACAAAACCAGCGCGACTCGACTTGTTTCCCTGCACTTGTTCCGTCATATGGAGAGCCTGGCTCTTCTGAGGGATCGCAGGCATGGCGGATGGTCGTGAATCACCCGACGTCGTCTCTACTGACCCTCACCTCACCGATCCATCCCTACTCAAGGACAATTCCGAATTCAGGTCTTATAAGACTAGCCGCTTCAATTATCCCAATATACGAGTCTTCTTCAGGCAGCATGCGAAAGCGAGGGAACTACCGGCTCCCTTGCCTCTTTTGGTCTGTATTCCCGGCCTCGGGGGCTCCGTTGCCCAGTTCCATCCGCTCTTGAGCAGCCTCGTCGACCTGGCGCCGTGCCTGGCCATTGACTACCCTGGTGGTGGCCGGTCCGCCTACACCATAACGTCCTGGGATGCATATACCCCCGAGGCGCTGCTGGAACTGCTGGAGACCGTCATCGAAGACTACCGGGACAAGGATGCTGGCCAGAGCGTGGTCCTCATCGGCCATAGCATGGGAACGGCTCTGGCAGCTCATCTTGCAAATAAGAAGGCTCCTCACACGACGCAGCTCGCACAGCATGTCGTCGGCCTCGTCGCCATTTGCCCCACGTCTGGGCCATGGAACGAGTCGACGTCAACCGCCCTCCGGCGACTCCTGTGGATTCCCGGCTGGATTTTTGCTCTGTGGCGTGCCTGGGATGGCATGGGAGGGCTGCAAAGCCCAAGTGTCGCGAGATTCGTTGGCGTGGACGCCGAGCCGGAGCTGAAGCTTCTGCAGTACCGTTTCAATCAGCAGAGCCGTACTCCCGTTTGGAGGCGCATGGCCTACGGCGCTCTCCCTCTATACAAGGACCGAAAGCCTGTTGGAGGCATTCCTGGGCTGGACACGTGGGCTTGTCTGGACATCCCCGTATACCTCATCGCTGGCGAAAAGGACCACTTGACGCCACCACAAGAGGTGGACAAGATTGTCGAAGCAATGGGCCTTGTTACGAGCGGCGCAGTAGCAGACGACACCGAACAGCCCGAGGTCCAGAGTGTCGAGGCTGCGGCGCCAGTCAGTCTATCACTGAAGCCGCAAGACCACATGCCTGATGGACAAGATGGCCTGACGAAGGGAGACGTTGATGCCGCGAGTTTAAATCAAGCAGAAATGCTGGATGATCCGCACGACGATCCCTCGACGCCACTCGAGTCCGATTCCGAATCTCCAGATTCGCCAGGACTACCAGCGCCTCTCCCGGCTCAGCTCCAGCATCCTCCCAAGGTGGTCCAGTCCATCGTCATACCCGCGCCCGCAAACCATGCCCTTCTCTACATGCCGCGCTCCGCCAGGGCCCTGGCCGGGCTTATATCCGACTTTCTCGCAACACATATCACGGGAAGACTGTCCCTCGCCTGGCAGCTGCACTATCTCTCACGCGAGGGCAAGTGGGACGTCAAGAACCTCAACAAGTGGAAGTCTGTTGCGCCTGTGTCGGCGCTCATCGGGCCCCTTGGCAGGCCAGTCTTCCGCGCCATGAAGACGCTGCGCGAGGCGGATGACGTGCACTGCCCGGCGGCATTTGTTGAACAATGGGGGTCTGTCGTCAAAGATGTCATCGACATCTCCAAGGACCAACCCGTATACGACCCACGCGGCTTGGAACGTGGAGGTGTGCACTACCATAAGTTCCCCACCGTCTCCAAGGTCCCACCGCAAGCGCACGAGGTCGAGGCCTTCATTGAACTCGTCGACAAGGTGCGCCGCGGCCAGGAGGCGCGAGCTGCAGCAGAAGCGTGGGATAACACCGAGCCATGCGTCGTCGGCGTGCATTGCCACTATGGCTTCAACCGCACGGGCTACTTTATTGTGTGCTATCTCGTTGAGCGATGCGGCTTCGCGCTGTCGGACGCCATCGAGGCGTTTGCCCGGGCACGACCCAACGGCATACGCCATTCGCACTTTCTGGACCGCCTCTACGTGCGGTACAACATTGACGAAGCACGGGGATGAAAGTTCTGATGGACTCAACGGGGAGTCCCGAAATTCTCGCGGGAATGCAGTGGCATTATTAGATACTTGAGCTTGTTAGCGTTGGAAATCGAAAAGGCGTTCAAGTAAGCTTGGGCTTTAGATGGCGCAGTCAGACTGGGCAATTGGACAACCAACGGATGTTGAAAAGGAAAATGTTTCTTGTTCAGTATATTTCTAGGCTGCTCTCTCCGTATATATCGAGAACATTCTTCGCTCGGGTATTCTATCAAGTGCTCTCTGAGAGAACATGGTGATGCTTCAGATCTCGCTCTCCAGAGGTTTTATGCTCGTATTCGAAACCGTCTTCGCCATTCCGTATGCAGCAAGAAAAACGCCATCGCAACCTACCATGGTCTTATGCGGTTTCTGTGGCATGAAATTTACTCTCCCTCTCCATGGCCGTGCCCTCCGCGTCGACCGCCAGCAGGGTTGTCTTGTCCATCTTGTCCCTCAGCTCCTTGGTGATCTCGTCAACGTCGACATCGAGATAGTGGCTGAGGAACTTTCCAACGTCAGTGTTCTCCACGTTGCCGCGAATCTTGTCCAGCTCTGGACCGCCAGAGCTGTAGATGTTCACATCGACGGCTGTGTGGCCGTGGGTGCTCCATCCGATGTGGGCGCGCAAGGAGATGATGGCGGCAAAGGTATTGACGGAGGAAGCGGGGTCTTTGGCGAGGAGAGTGAGCTCCTCATCGGTTGCGTCAGAAATGCCAAGACCAGGGACAATGAGCTCATCATTGATCCAGGCCTTGAGATCATTATCAGAGAGCGTCGCAGGCTGGCGGGTGACGTAGTCTGCCAGCGTGGCGGCGAGCTTCTCGCAGGACGCGGATGCATTTGCGAGCACCTGAGGATACCAGTTGTAGACGGGAAGGTGGCCGGGCTCCTGAATCGCAGTGGCGAGGCCGCCCGTCTCGTGGTCGCTGGTGGCGACGAGGACACCCTCCGTGCTGCTCTGGTCGAGAAAGTCCAAGACAGTCTTGAATGCCCTGTCGTATTCCAGGACTTCTCGGACCTGCGCGGCAGGATCGTTGATGTGGCCGGCGTGATCGATGCGGCTGCCTTCGATCATGAGGAAGAATCCCTTGTCGCTCTTGGCCGTGGCCTTTTCGAGGGCTCGCAGTGCAGTCTGAGCCATCTCGCTGAGGCTGGGATAGACGTCGTTCATGCTCTTTCGGTCCAGTTCAAAGGGTATGTCTGAAGGCGCGAACAGACCAAGCATTGGCAGTTCGACATGCTCGCCGGCCTTGAGGGCATCGAACCCCTCACGACTGTTGGCGTAATTCCAACCATACTTGCTCTGGGCCAGCGCAACCACGTCGACATCGTCCATGCGACAGCTGCCGTCGGTGGTGTTGGGCAAGAAATGGCAGCGGCCGCCTCCGAGGAGGAGATCCACCGAGCGTCCCAGGACGCCGTGGCCGATCTCCTGCAGCGCAATTTCGTCCTGCATCTCCCGGCCTGCGACGTGGCTCGCAAAGCACGCGGGCGTAGCGTCGGTGATGTCCGTCGTGACCACCAAGCCCGTCATGTACCCTGCCCTCTTAGCAGCCTCGAGAACGGATCCACAGGGCGAATGGTCCGGCAGCACGGAGATGGCGCTGTTGTAGCTCTTTTTGCCGCAAGCAAAGGCCGTGGCTCCGGCGGCGCTATCCGTGACGAGAGAGTTGCTGGAGCGGGTGCGGCTCGAGCCCCAAAAGTGCTTGTCGAGAACGAGGGTGTCATGCTCGGGCAAGCCATCGACGAGCTGGCGGTAGCTCCGAGTCAAGGAGAGGGACGCAGGGCCCATGCCGTCGGAGACCATGAAGACAAGGTTGCGCTTGGCGGCGCGGGAGTCACGGTTGGACGTCTGCTGGCTATGCTGGACCCAGACGGCAAGGACGATGACGGCAGCGGTGGCAGCGAGGGCCCAGACGAAGATTGCGGCCTCGCGGATGCGGGACCAGCGGCGGCTCTTGTTGCCGTCGGCGGTGCTGGAGGCGCCGTCATGACGGCGGGAGGTTTGGCCCTCCAAGAGGGGGCTCTGCTCGGACACCTGGGGGTCTCGCGGATTAGCCTGCCGCTCCGCAAGGCATTCTGCAGCGGACGGCACGTACCATATTGGCAGGTCTCGGTATCCCCTGGGCCTGCAGGTGTCGGTGACGATGTCGGCGGCGGGAGCGACAACGGAGGAGAGGGCGGGAGAGGCGACAAGCGTTCGCTATAAATGGGCTCGGAGCCAGCCGCCATTCCCGCCGAAGCCAAGCCTGGCGGGGCTCGGCCAGGGGTCAGGTGCGGAGGCGCACGGGACCTGGCTGGGACGCTGGGGTTGCGGCACGACCCACTCCCGTCCGCGCCTCCCTCTGGCACCAGTTACAGTTACGAGCATCATAACACCTTGAGGTATTCACTCACTCACTCTGCCATCTTCACGGTGCGTCGGCACAGCACGCAAACTATCGTCAATCACATCATCTCACGCAGTCTTGATTCGGCAGCGCTCGCGACGCAACACGACCCACTGCGTTGAACCTCATCGACATTTGCTACTCAGGGCTTCTTGCACATCAAGTCACGTACCGGAAGTTGGGATGCTTGTCTCCCTCATCCGCAACATCGACTTCAGCGCCGGCCACGACTAAACCGTGCAGCCTGTCCCTGCGCCTGTTCTCTCTGCTGAGGGTTACGTGCATGCCGAGAGCAAGTATCACCACCGTGCCGGTCAGGCCGCAGCCGATGGCGCAGCCTTTGGTGTAGAAGGGCCTGGGCTCCGAGTCAGCGCTGACAACTCCCCGAGACGGCTCTCGACTTACCCATCCTCTTGAGGGAATACTACGCTACTGATAAACGACGAGCATTGCCCGAGAGTCAAGAAGATGGCAAGGCCGGCGCCCTTCTTAGAATCGCCGCCCTGGTTGTTCAAGAGCCACGTGAGGTTGATGGACAGCGCAGGGAACACGCCGCAAGCCGCCAGCCAGACGCCGGCGTACCTAGCACCGGCCCTGTCCCCATGCTGGATGCCCGCGAGCAGCGCGTAGCCCACGGCTCCCATTGCTGCGGATCCGGCCACCACAAACCCCCGTTTGCCGAATCTGTCCGAGATGTACGACGCCAGCACGCAGAGGACAAACGCGGCAAGGTACGCAGGTGCCGTCAGCCCTTGCGCTGTGACGGAGTCGTAGCCCATGTCCCTGACGATGGTGGGCAAGAAGTTGGACAGCGCGGCAAACGAGTAGTTGGTGCAAAAGTGAATCAGCGAGTGGACATAATTCTTATAGTCGCTGAGTCCCGCCGCAATCTGCTTCCACTTGATGCCGTCCTTTGCTGACGAGTCTCTGACCTGCAGCCGCTCTGTGGCGAGCACGCGGTCCTCGTCTGTGAGGAACCCAGCCTTGGTGGGCGAGTCGATGAGAAGGAAATAGACTATGGGCGCAAACAGCACAGTCAAGGATCCCTCTGAGCGTCGCAGGTCAGTCCGCAGGCACGATATGTCTGAGCAAGCGAATCTGCGCACCTAGGATGAGCAACAGCCGCCACGGCTCAAGCGATCCGCGGATCTGCGTGATGCCGTACGCCAAGCTCGAGGCAAAGGTGTTGGCCAGCGGCGACATGCCCAGCAAAAAGGACATGCGGACGCCCAGCTCGCGCCGCTTATAGAGCATGGAGAGAAAGTAGGGGGCTCCGGAGCCAAAGCTAGCTTCAAACACACCGAGGAAGCATCGCGTCACAACGAGTTCCGCCATGTTGCGAGCGGCGCCAGAGCTCGTGGCGGCGGCGCCCCAGCTGTGTTGATTTGTCGTCAGTAGCAATGACCAGGCCGGAGAGGAGGAGAGAAAGGCATTACCAAACGCACAAGACCGACACGTAAATGTGCGCCGGGAAGATCCTCCACAGCATGGTCGTCCACTCGAAGGCGACGTAGCATATGTAAAAAGAGTTGAGCACCCAAGCCCATTGCGCAGAGTCCAGGCCCAGGGCATCCTGCGCGCCGGCTGTCTTTGCGTTGCCAATGTTGCCGCGGTCCAGATAGGACAAGACGTAGAGGCAGCAGACGATAGGGAGCACCTTGCGATCAAACTGGCCGGCGAGCTCTCGTTAGCAGATGATGATCTTGGACGTATACGACAGCGGCAGGAGGCGTCAGGGAACAGCTACACCTACGGCTCGGCGAATGCGACGACTGTCCTCCTCGGTGACGTGAATGGCGCGGTGTCCCGGCTCCTCGCGCATGCCTCGGACGGCCATCTCTTGCTCTAGCTGCTTGCCCGGATCGGCCATGCTGAGCGAAGCCACGGTCATGTTCAGGAGTCCATGTGCCATCCAGAGGGCGAGCCGGCTTCATATTGGGGCTTGGCACCATCGTCCTCCTCCCCGCAGTCGGGAAGTCCGCGACCTGCAGCTGGATCTGGCTCGGGAACAGCTTTCCGTCCCCTTTGCCCACCCACCAACTCTTCTGTCCTGTTCTAACACTCTTTTGGGCGACCAATTGTCGGCATAGCATATGCGGCGGTAACTTAATCTCGGTAGTCAACTCAGATCCAACCCATTGTGGGGTAGTGAAAGTCAAGGCAGCGCGAATATCGCTGGAGGCAAAGGCAAAGTTCATCCTTGTCACTGAGTTTCCACAGACTGCTTCTGGCCCGGCGGCTACAAAGGGCGAGAGATTCCGGTTACACAGCCGCCGCTGCCGTCCATGCGCATGACCTGCTTGTCGTCGAATCGCAACCGGCGAGACGAGACGGTCAATTCCGGAGACTCGTATCCAACACCCGACCAGATGCAATTGGGCTTTAACCACAGCAGAGGCGCCAGAATCGTCGTCCCCATGGGATGAAGCACGTGGTGTTCCCATCGGGCAAGGACCCTTACGCTCTCAAATCACTCATCTGTCGCTGCGGCTGAGGTCGAGCTTCCGTGACAAACAGCCGCAAGAGAAGCCAGAGGCTAGGCGTTGAAATGAATCACCACGCAGAGGAGAGGTCCAAGCCTACTTCGTTTCGTGATACCAGCAGCTCTCTGTTCAAGTGAACTCAATCGTGCTTTCTATTGTGACATGCATGCATTGCTATGGCGCTTTGTCCCAATCCCTGCGTCAGCCGTTCGCTGAGGCTGTACAGTTTCTTCGGAAGAGGGAAGGGGATGATATAACCGAAAGTGTTTTTGATTCCCTCTGCCGACTCCGAAAATGCAGGTTGGCGCTTCAATTCATATCCTGCGGGTGTGGCTTCGCGCCCGAAACCCAAACCCGTTATCACAACACATTTGCAGCCAACAATGTATGCTTTCAAAGCAGGCACTTTACCCGCTTGTGGCCTGCAGCTGTACAGTAGGTGCACCGTCGACATGCCTTGGACTTGAAGGACAAATCCCTCACATGATAACCTGGCATTCCATGTTAGGCATTCTGACTGTGCATGAGCGGTGCAAGGAGGCACGACTTACGCAATCACTGTCCTGCTTTCCCTGCGGAATCCCCATGTCCTCGAAAGTTGCCGGTCCTTTGCTCGGCTTCGCTGGCGCGGTTGCAGAGCTCTGAATGCCCGCGCTGGGCAGGCTCTGGGGGGCTTGTCCTGGAGGCGCAGTCCCAGTTCTCTCCGCACCTAGCCTAGGCTGGCTCATCGTGGCCTGGCCCAAACCAGTGGGCACTCTCGGTGGTCTCTGAGAATCCTGTGGGGGCAGAGAACTCAGCCGCTCCGGCCGACCTGCAGCGCCGGGGATCCTCGAGAAACGCTCGTGGCCCTGGAGGTCATGCATGGAAGGTGCCTCAGATACAGGCCGGGAGGATGTTCGAGGGCCGTAGTCGCGTCCTGCCTCAGCGCCGGCTCGAGGGTACGGGGCCTGCGCCCCTTGCGCGTTTCCGTACGACTGCCTGGGAGGCTGCACCTGCATCCTGCTGTTGGATGGGTGGCCACCCAGGTATTGCTGGGTGCTCGTCGGACGCCCTTGCATGTCTTCGCCAGAGTACGGGCGGCCGCCGGCGTTTGCCGGGCCCAAACCGTGCTGCGGGAAACCACTGGAACCTTGGCTATCGTAGCCCGCAGATGCGACTCTGCCACGCGGCGGAGGCGTTGACAGAGGTTGGAGGTTGCCTGCGCTGTGCGACATCGGCATCGGTCTCGGTCCTGTCGCCTGGGTGTTGATCCCGAACGCGCTCATAGGCCGATCAGCCTGGGGTCCATGAGAGGGACGGAGTCCAGCATTATAGTGCGGGTTGGGAGAGCCGCGAACATCGTCCTCCGGATACGGCGCGGTGGAGCGAGAGCGGCTCACATTGAGAGGTGGCGGCCTGTCGTCATCGGGATAAGGTGCCGCAGACTTTGGTCGCGCGTGTTGCCCTCCAACACTATCCAATCTAATGTTGAATGCTTGAGGTCTATCAGAGCCCACCACCGAGCCCACCACAGATGCTCTCGACGGGTCCGGAAACGTGGCGTGTTCAGACACGATCGTAGGCCTGATCCCTGGCGACGGCTGGGGTGAGACGCGGGGAGAAGCGGTCGCAGAGGACGACGTGATCGGTGGCTTCGGCGCGTACGCAGGGCCGTCGTCGACAGGGGTCGGTGGAGCGCTGCCCTCGTTCAGTGTTGGCATTTGCTGCTGTTGCTTGAACCGCTCAGGCCGCTTGCCCCTTTGGGACCCGTGCTGCGATTTGATGCGCGTGAGGGTCGTCGTCTCGTGGTCCGTCTTGGACAAGCTCTTATCCTGGCTAAGCGACTCCAGACGACCCAGTGCGTCCTTGTTGCCGTGATCGGCGGCGAGTTGGTACCACCTCCGAGCGTCCTGGATGCTCTTGTTGACGTGGATGCCGATCTCGTAGTAGTAGCCCATGGCAAACTCCCCAGTCGGTAGCTTCGCCGCCGCCGCCTCCTCGGCGTAGCTGAAGGCCAGCTCCTCGTTCTTCTTGAAAACGCCCTCGTAGCCGAACAGAAACCAACGACTGACGCCCAAGGCCGCCTCCGGAAGGCCTTGCTTGGCTGCCAGCCCATAGTAGTGCAGCGAGTACGACGGGTTGAAGTCGCAGCCAAGCTGGCAGAGCTCGTACGCCTGCCCTACTTTCAGTTGAGCCTTTGCAAAGCCCAGGTAGGCAGCCTTCTCGATGTACATCCTGGCTGTCTCGAGGTTGTATGCCAAGAGCCCGTCAGGGAGGGAGATGTCAGGCAGCTCGCGGCCAACCAACATGCCATAGACATACGATCCCTGCGGCGCATCCTCGTCGGCGCCTTCAGCCGCGGCCTGTATGCGCTCCAGCCCTCTGGGATAGTCCTTGGGCTCGCCATGCTGGCCGAGCAAGCTCATCATGCCCATGCGGTACAGAGCAGCCGAGTCTCTCTGGCTCATGCCCCTGTAGTAGTGTTCCTTGGCCTTGGTCATGTCGTTGGATTGCTCGAACAGCATGCCCATGCGGTACTCGGACCGCGCATTGCCCAGCTCCGCTGCCCGCTTGTATCCGCTGTATGCCTCGCGTTTGTCCACTCGGTTGCCGAACTTGCCAAACTCGAGCCATTTCGATTGTATGTACAGCGCGTCCGGATGTTCCTGGCGTGCCAAGTAGGTGATGATGTTCAGTGCGTCTACTCGCAGCTCGTGCTCGATGCGCGGTGTTGCGGATCTAGCCTTGTCAGCGGGCTCCCGGGCGGCGGCGTCCATGGCAACCTCGGCCCAGGTGAGAACATCGCGAGCCCAGCTTATCTGCATAGCGACATTTTGAGAGTGTAGCACATGCTTGCGCGCGCTCCACAGGATTTCCTCCTTGACATCGTCGGCCGGCGGCACGTTATCACCCGTAACCTTGGGAAAGGGCGAGAAAGATGGCGCATCCCAGCCCATGCTGTCGAGCTTCTGCGTGCGTGTGTCGTCGTTCTGATATGCTCTTATGTCGACTTCTGCCTCGGCGGCGGGGCCCAGCTGCGAAGGCAACGGCGGCTGGGCAGCCTGGTCGGCTCGGGCCGTATATGTTGAGCTGGAGGGATCTCGGTCGTGGCGGGATGGGCCGTCGCCTTTGTTTTGCAGCTCGCTGTCTCGGGCCTCCAGTTCCAGGCGCTGCAGGTCGTCTTGCATGTTCTGAGGCACCTGGGGGGTCACCCTAGAAACGGATGCAACAAGTCGTCAGCGTCAAGCCCCACCATGCGAGCCGTACAATCCACCGACGCGCGGTCTTGGTGGCCAGGCCGAGGGAGGAGAAGATGGGGCTCCAACGGCAGGCAAGGAGGAAATATTAATAGGAACAAGAGCTGGAGTGCTTACCTCTGCGGAGCGGGCGCGACGACCTCAGGCAGGTAATAGTCGTCGACACCGCCGGGGACAAAGGTCGCGCCGAATTGAGGCATGTCGGTGGATAGGGAGAGGCAGAGAGCCTTGGACTTGGCTTGGACCCGGCTGTCTATGCGTGCAGAAGAGCAGGGTTGTCAGCTGAGGCTCGTTTTTGCGCAACAAGGCTGCGGCAACAGCAGAGCTTAAGCTGGGGGCCGCGCCTTGGGTTGCGCTGCAGGGCGGATCTGCCCAGTCCAGAGCTCGCTCGCACAGGAGAAGGATGAGCAGGCGGCACGCGCGAGAGAGAGTGTGTGTGAGAGTGAGAGAGAGAGAGACGGAGACAGGCAGGACAGGATGCCAAAAGCAGCGTGGGACGGCCTAGGAAGAAGGATCTCCGACTTGAGGTCGTCCAGACGGTACCGGCGGTCCAGCAGGCGTCGTGTGGGTGGCGATGCGACAGCGCCGGGAGGTCCCCAGGCCAGGTAATGAGGTGAGGGTGGAGGGGGTGGGGGGGCGATGCAGCACGGGCAAGGTACTTGGCAGATCTCCCAGCGCCGGTTATTTTTAGGGACCACCCGATCCCGTCGCGGTTGGTCTGCTCGGGTCGTCTCGCTCCGTCACAAGGTGCGAGGCTCGAGGTCCAAGGTCCGAGATCCAAGTTGCAACGGCGCGTTGGCGAGACGTGTCGGTCGCCATCACCAGAAGACGGCGCGGATGCAACGCGCGCGCTCGAGGTCATGAGCCCAGCGCCCTCAATTTGGATCAATGACTCCAGTCGCCCACTGTGGGCACGCGCCTCCGCCTGGGTTCCTCCGTACTTGTACTCGTCCCTCGCTTGACGATGCTCGCGGCCCAGCAGGAGATCTACTCGTATGCCTACCTGCCTCGCGTGCGCAGACTGCCCACCTGTGGGCCTCTCGTCTCTTGTTCTCTCGCTCACGCGCGCTTCGCCTGTCGACCTCGCGGAGGCTTTGCTGAGGTACACGTGGGCGCCCCCTCAGTGCGTACGAGTAAATTACTCGCAGCTGTGGCTCATCCTCTCGGCAGTCGGCTCACAACCCACTCACTTCCTTGGGCTCATGGCCCGTCCGCGAAAGGCCCAGAGTTGCCCGGGTGGGCAGGGGAGAGGTCTTACTTACACGATGCGCCGCCTGCTTTCCGAGTGCCGCCCGTCATCCTGTGACGGTGTCTTTGATGCTGGTTCTTGTAACGAGGTACGCCACAAACTCGCGATACCGAACGCCTCGCAGCACCGTCAGTTGCTGGATCTTACCGCTCGGCCAACCTGCCGGCTCTCTCTACGCTGCAGTGCCTGGACCTACGTCCACAAGCCGTCGATCGACAAGGAGGTTCGAGTGAAGACGTGGCTATACGCGTGGGCGACCTTGGGGGATACCGAGTTGTGCTCGTTGCTCGTTGGACTGTTCTTTGTCCTGGTGCTAGCGGCATCTCCAACCAAAAGACAGATCCGAGGTCAGCGTTCGAACGTCCTCGTAGAGTCAAGGCTTCCGGACGGGATCAACGTCGATAATAAATAACTCCGGGCCATCACTGTGCTATCGGCCATAGATTCGCCCAATGCCTGCTTCGCCCCGGTCCGAATGACAGAACGCATCCGGCTCTTACACGCTCTCGTCGCCAGGAGCCTTACAACTGACCCGGCCGCCGCGAAATTAAGACCAACATCGCTGCAATTGGGCGGACTTCAGCGCCCACGAACGTAATAGCGCATTGCAGCAGTTCATTAGGCGCCTCCCGGGGACATAGCCACGGGCCCCGAGCTATAATTGGGGGATCATGGGTTGGCAGCCCTGTTGATCGTCCGTTCTTGGTTAGAAGTGTCGCGACAGGCCAACGTCGTGCAAGATCCTGATGGCCACAACGAGCTCCTCCTTCATTGCTCGTGCTGCACCGCTCGTCGCCCCTGACGTACCAGCCAGATGCCATGGCAAAGCAACTGGGCAGCATTCTCCGAAAGAATAGTATGCGTACGTGATTCAGCTCTATGGTAAGTTCTGCGACGCTCGCTACCTGTCAACGGACTCATGTCGTAGCATGGGCGCATTCCGCAACCCGGACCTCTGCAAATAAGAGCGAGGCTTTATTACAGGTCATGGGATAGAGTGGCTTCCGCAAAAGCGAGCCACGAATGCGCCGCGAGGCTGTCTCGCGGCAACGCTGCGTTTAGTCTCGCCGACTTACCCCTGAGATGATGCCGTGCGCGGCATGAGTCAGCCTTGCCCAGCTGCTCTGCCTTAGGCTTCGCACTTCTCTCCCAACTGCAGCTGGTTTCATCGTAGCACTGCCTTAACGCTCGGTGTTTCCCTGCACTCGATTTCCTTTCAAGCGAATGGCGAGGCTGGGTCAACCTAGTTGGTCGTGCACAAATAGCAAAACGTCCTCCTGTCTTACTTGCACTGCAGAGAATAGCCTAGCGGGCCTGGTTTCCTTTGATGAAAGAAGTGAGGCACCAGTTCCTGTTGTTCCATGTACTGAGGGCATTACAGCGTATAGTTCATAGCTTTCGCGTTCGCGAAAAGAACGAATAAATAGAATCCCAATGCTTCAATTCCTTCAAGGTGCAAATAAGCATGCAAGGCCGTCGTGATGATGATTGATGCCTACAGGGTAGGCGCTAGGCCCGCTGGATTACATAACATCTCCGGCCCGGATCAAGGTAGCCCGTAGCCTCGCGTCACCATCATCTGCCTACCTCAGGTAGTGAGGGCGACTCGTCAAAGCTTCAACAAACCAAAGGGTGCAGCTCACGAGCGTTCCCTGCGCATCCCTGCACAACGCCCGCCACAGATCACCACCACTTTTCGTCCTCCGAGAACTCTCGACAGAATATCCTGTTTGTCCATTTCAAGAGCGACTTGTCTCCGCCGACCGCCTCGGCAAGAGCCTGTTCTGCACCATGGCAGACCGAAACCTCTCACAGATCCTGGCGCAGCTGAAGCACTCGCCGTCGATGAGCTATCCCGAAGCCAACGCCCTCCTGTCCAAGGCCAAGCTCGACCTGCTCAAGCTCAACGCTCTCACCCCGACCGCTTCCGCCCCGTCCAATCTCCTGGCCCTTGCCCGCGAGACGTACGAGCAGGGCGCCCTCTTCGCTATTCGCGCCCGGAACCCAGACGCCTTCACCCGCTACGTCCAGCAGCTCCAGGCGTTCTACGAACTGCCCTCTGCAAGGCTGGCCCCCAACTTGCCTGAGCGCAACAAAGTCACCGGCTTGAGCTTGCTTCTTCTGCTGACGCAGGGTCGCTACGCTGAATTCCACTCTGAGCTGGAGAGCCTCGCCAACAGAGATGGTGGTGGCAGCGCTGGGGATGTAGAGGGCGATCGCTATCTGGGGTATCCCATCAGGCTGGAGAGGTGGCTGATGGAGGGCAGCTACGACCGAGTGTGGAAGGCCATGAAGAGCAGCGAGGTCCCTTGCGACGAATACAGCGTCTTCTCGGAGGTAAGTAGAGACTACACGGCTGTGCCCTTTTCCATCGAAGTTCCCATCACTGACTGTGCCCCTCTTCTGTTCCTTTGCAGATCCTCAAGAACCAAATTCGTTCGGAAATCGCCAGCAGCAGCGAACGGGCATATCCAAGTCTGCCCATCAGCTCCACAAAGTCTCTCCTTTTCCTTGATTCAGAAGGAGACGTCTTTCAATTCGCTCAACAAAGGGGCTGGGTTGTCAGAGATGGCCACATCTTCTTCCCCGATGTCGCCGAGTCCAACGAAGATGGCGCCCCGGGCAAGGAGGTCAGCCAAATGGTGATAGAGAACACGCTGGGCTACGCTCGAGAGCTCGAGACTATTGTCTAGGAGCAGCAGTGGTCAATGCCGCTGCAACCACCTCCATCTACGATGTATGACTAGATTTAAAGGTAGAGGGCGTTGAAGTTTCCATCTACCCTGGCCGGGGAACCAACCACAAGGGGCTTGCTTTTGTAGCTTTGAAACGTGAACTAGTCTTGTGCTCCTACATGAGGCTAGATAAGTGCCGGCGAGTTCCTGCTTTCCCGCCAGGAGATCCGCAATCGATATCTTTTCCTGCTTCGCCTGCTTCTAAATCTGTTTTCACTAGCGCCTGAACTGGCGCATGGCTGCCCACACGACGACGATAGCCAGCCTCCCCATTGTCATTACTCATCTACGCGAACAGCTTCAACCCGCTACCATGCTTGCCAACCTCGCACACCTCGCACACCCTGCATACAGTTCCCTTATACTTGGAGTGATATTTGGATCCATCAAAGGCGCACTCTTCGTACGAGGTTCCGCTGTAGATGGGGGTGTGACTGGCGGCGCACACCTCAAACTCGGCAAATTGGTCAAACTCAATGTCAACGGCGTCATTGGGGTTCCGCTCGCACTGCGCCTTCGTTCTCTTGGCCTAAAAAAAAGAAAACATGTAAGTAGGTTGTCGCCGGCACGTGGTTGAGGGCCATCTCAACTTACATTCTCAATAATCTTGCTGGATCCACCGTTGGCAATGATGCGGTTGGCAAAGCTCAAAGCCGAGTTGTAGTTCTTGTTCCTCACGGCCAGTTGCATGGCACTCAGCAAAGCCAGCTGTCTGTGGGGTACCTCGATCTTGGGAATCGTAAAGTACGCTGACAGCTCCAAGCTCCTCTTGAGCTTAGCCGGATCTTGGGCCACAACGTCTGGAGCGCCCAGTGTTCTTCGGGTAAGCTCAATGCCCATGGCCACTGCGTACTCGCTTGCCGACGTAACAAGCTTCTTGGCCTCTGCTACCTCGGCTTCGCTCGAGACAGCGTTGATGAGGATGCTGTGCAGGATACCCTTGAAAAGCTTGATACCATCCTCAAGTTTATTCGCCTTCATGGAGTCGTAACCCTTTTGCAAGTCGTTTGCCGCGAGGTGCTCCAGGTCTCGGGGAACAACAGGAAGCACTTGTCGAGGATCCGTCTCGTCAATGGTGCGGCGCACATAGTTGATCAGAGGCGGCAAGCCGGATGAAGCAGGCAAGAAAGTCTTGGAGGCTTGGTACACCTCCAAGAATCGAGGCTTCAGAGGAGCGAAGTTGACTGCACCGACTTGACGGTTCAAAAGCTGCATGGCAGTCTCGAAAGAACCACCAGCGACGTGGTCCACCGCCAGAGGTGAGTTCCGCGCCCAGAGATCGGCTTCGCTGCTGCCGGCCCCACCAGCGTCAGCGCTGTCGACATTGACAAAATCGCTGTCGGCTTCGGGAACATCGTCGTCGCCCATGTCCCAGCCTGCCGCATCTTCGTCGTCCTCTGCAGCCAGAACACCGTTTCGTGTAGCTGACGTATCAACATTCATGCCATCCTCCAAGTTAGTTCCATCATCAGCGGCGGCTTCATCCTCCAGTGACAAGCCTTCGACCTGTCCGAGAAGAGCCTTCTCGAAGAAGGACTGAGAGTTCGCCTTGGTGGGCCAGTTGCCCTTGAATGTTGGCACGACTGGCTTCGTCGTTGTCAGAGGCTGCCCCAGTGTTGGCATTGTGAGCTGATCCTCGGTCACGCCAGTAGCCTCCAATATGGCTTGGCACTCCTCTTCAAGGCCGTGAGACTTGGCCGTCATATATGCCAGGGGGTCTGTTCAAATATCAGCAGGGCTCCGGTATGGCCACGACGGACGTTACTCACAAAGGTCAATTTCCTTGAACATCTGGATGCGATCCTCGACTTCACCGAGGTACAAGGCATTGTGGAACCGCGAGGTAAAGTCTCCACGGTGCTCGGCAATCTTTGCCATCCGGGCAAGCTTGGAATGGTCGCCAGTGGCAAGATAGAGAAACGACAGCTTATCAAACTGCTTGAGTTTCTGGTAGCACATCTCCACAATCTGATGGTTGCCATGAGCCAATGCTTCGGTGCTCAATCGGGTCCAAAACTTGGGCTTATCCAGCTCCTTTGCCATCTCAACGGCAACCTCTAGGTTGCCGCATTCAATAGCGAGGTCGAAACGAGTGGTTGGATCTTGCACAAACTGCAGAGCAATTTCAGGATATCCCTTCTTCTGCAAGTACGAGATGATCGACTGGCCCACGAGGCTCGATGTGCGGATAATGTGAAGCATCTCCTCGTAGTTCCTCTTGACAAGAGCAAGCTTAAAGCGGTACTCAGTGGGGTCAATCTGCAGGATCCTGGGCTTCGCGGCTCGGTCGAGGCAGTACACGTTACGGCCCTTTACCCGCACCAGGTAAATTGTCTGGTCCAGAGTCCGAACAATGCCGTTGTCGCCATTAAGAAGCGTGTACTTGACGTGATTCAAAGTCGAGTACAGCAGGACGCCCGCGTCGTCCCAAGTAGCGCTCTTGATGCGGATGGTCTCATGCAGAGTGCTGACCTGCTCCAGCGTTTTCGTCACAATCGTCACATTGTGCTTGCTCAGGAGCGCAGCGTAAAGACCATCGTTGGACCATACGACATACTTGACGCCATTGACAGAGAGCTCAGCAGTGCTCTTCTTCTGCTGTATGTCGTAGAGGTGCACCGCTGTTGGCGTAATGATCAGAAGGTTGCCAGTTCCGCCAAAGTATATATCGGTGGTCCCAGTCGGCGGCTTGAAGGACCGAGTCGTGTTGTTCGACAGATCTTTGATGTCGATGGTTTGATTGGACGTATGAAGAACGGCGAAGCGGTTTCTTGCCACGAAAATAGCCGAAGTTCCAGAACCGCGCTTCGACTCCGTTGGCTCAATGGCCCCAGAGCCATCCTTGGGGAGATTGACCAGTTCATACGAACCGCCGTCGGCTGGCGTGGTAACCAGGACAGACCTCTCAGCAGGATTGTACGACAGCGTGCGGGGGGTGACCCAGGCACTGCCGAGTTTCTTCAGGGACAGCAGCGTCGGGCTCTCTGCGTTCTTTTGGAAGTCGTAAGACTTGACATGCTTCTCCTTGTTAATGTAGAAGAGAACGTTTTGATGCGTGGCAGAGGCCGGACGCTCACGTTCCAGCTTGAAGACCATCACTCCGTTATCGTGGCCAGCGGCGAACAGATTTATCTCGGGGTGAGCCGCAATGACCCAGAATCGGTCGTTTTCTCGCTTGAAGGACTGGACTGCGGTTCTCTTGTTCAGGTCCCAGACGCGAATGGTCTTGTCTTCACCGGCCGACAGGATCAAGTCTTGGTGCGGGTGGAACAGACAGCCAGAAGCATTGTGGAAATGCCCCCTGCAAGTGTCCACCTCCCAGGCCTTAGTCTCGCTCATTCGCCAGAGCTTGATCAGGCGGTCATCGCCAGCGGACACAATCAGAGGCATCGTCGGGTGGAAGGCCACCCAATTGACGCCACGGTCGTGGCCTTCGAGAACAAATTTGACGACAGCGTCCGTGTTGCCAAACATGTCAGCCTGATTCTGGTTGGCGCGGGCCATCTGATCTTCGAAGCTCATCGAGGTCGGGGCGGAGTGCTTCTTCCGGAGGCCGGAAATGTCCCAGACACGAACGGACTGGTCTAGCGAGGCGGAAACGACCAGGTCATCTTTCGGGTGGAATTGAGCACACATGGTATAGTGGTTGTGGCCCGTCATCGTGCAGACTTTTGGCTGATTAGCATTGGGAATCAAGAGAGCCGTCTTGGCATGGGTAACGTACTCAGTGAACGGTTCTGCCAATTCCATATGCGGATGGTCTGGTCATCAGAGGAGGACAGAATCCACGGCAGCTCGTGGTGGAAAAAGACTGTCCGGACATAGTCGAGATGGCCGTTCAAGGTGAAGAGACAGCGTCGAGTCTGGTACGACCAGACCTTGATCTTGTAGTCATCGCCACCAGACACGAAGAGCGGCTGGCTCTTGTGAAAGTCAACACCTCGAACAGGCCCGTCGTGTTCTTCAAATCGATCGATGAGTGTGCCCATCCGGTAGTCCCAAAGCTGGATGGTGGACGAATGAAGGGATACCAGGATCCATGGTCTGCCAGTTCGTCAGCCTCGAAGCACACACGCCATGCGTCGCGGTCAAGGAGGGGGGTAAAGTACCTCTTGGGGTGGAAGGCAATGCCCTTCGCTCTCGACGATTTAGATTCGAACTAGACTGCTGTAAGCTCGCTGACCACGAGTGAGTCTCGGACGGTCCAGCGCACCTTGGTCAACATGCCCGGGGAGGATTGCATCTTGGCGGGGAGGTGAAGCCGCAGCTTCGCGCGTCAGGGGATGTGACGCGGGCCAGAGCTAGGCGGCCCTAAGTTCGGCAGAGAGGTGTGCTGGACAGCTTGCGCGGATGCTGCGATTGTCGCGAGCTGGCCAGCAGGACAGAATGAAAGGCGCGGAGGAGACCGTGTTGTGCGGGCTGCTTTGGACAGGGTGGTGAGCTGGCCTGACTCCTGGCTAACGCAAGCAATTGAGCATCGTGTCCATCCCGTCCCCAATTGTGGGCATCGGCCTGCCTCCTGCCGCCGCAATATTGTTCCGCCGCGCCACCTCGGCTCACCGCCCTTCCCCTCGGGGAACGCCCTTGCCCCTCCAGAATTATGCCGGCCCCTGGACGTCATGGCGCTAGACCCGATTGGGGCAGCTATGTCGCGATGTGTTCATACGAGTGACCACGACGACGAAGCGTCTGGAGTCTGGCCACGCGGCATGCTTTGAACGATCCTTGGTTCGAAGCGTCGAATCACGGCGCCAGCGCATATTCAGCTCTCAGACCATCGACTGGCTGCGAGCTCCGGCGCCCCCCCTACCACCATCTCCCGCAATCTCCGCTGCTCGTTGCGAACCAGCGACTCCGGAGCGCCATGATACGTTTCTCCAACCTGCCCTGGGGCCTGGCCTTGGTTCTGGCGGCGGCCTTGCAGGCCACAGCTACCCCAAATGTCAATGTGGGCATGAGAGCGGCTTTTGCGGCGGGACCGTATTTGCTGGAGCTCCTGTATGTCGCCGCTACTGCCCCATTCGACTTTTATGGAGGAACGCTGACCGAAAGCCAGGGAAACTGCAGCAGCAGAGAACTCAACGGCATACTTCCCGCTCCTTGACCGCATTGCCAGCGGACGCTTCGCTTCGGCTTCGTCCGATGCCGCCCTGTACGACGCATTCTTGGACGTGCTCCGAGAAGACGGCCACATTTCGAGCCCCGAGGCGCTGTCCACGTTCAATCTTGCCTTGTCGCTGCGGTCTGCGGCTCCACGAGTCGAGGCACACTACCAGCATTACTCGACGGCGGTTGAATCTGCTGTGGCAGATTCCAACTGCCAGGATTGGGTTTTGTATGATAACAAGCAATACTGCACGCCAACGTTGGACAAAGCTGAAAAAGATGGAGTGTTCGCCTCGTGAGTATATTTTCATTTGGTATCAAACCCGAAGCCTGACCGTTTGCATAGCGAATTATCGGCTCTGCCTTTCGATCGCACTCTGGGAGCTGGCAAAGACGCAATTCTTTTCACGGACCCTACGTCAGAAACCTTCGGGCACTTCCACAAGGCTCTGTCCAAGGCGGCTCGTTCCCTGGCATTAAGGTATCGGGTGCGTTATCGCAGGCGCGACGCAAAGACCAATCAGCTGCCCGTCAGCGGCTATGGAGTCGAATTAGCACTAAAAAAGACCGACTACATTGTGATTGACGACCGGGAAGCCACGCATGATTCTGCGCAGAAATCCTTGCGATCGGGAACAATCCTCAATGAAGAGGCTGAAGAGGTAGCAGATCTTCGACCACTGTCGACATCGGAGCTTGCCTCTCTGGGTATGAAGACGGCGTCATACGTTCAAGGAAGCGAGAGCCCCTTGGAAATGCTCGTTAAGTTAACGCAAGATTTCCCTAAGTTTTCTGCCTCTATCGCTGCTCACAATGTCTCCAATGATTTTGCCACTGAGTATGGGCAAAACAAGGCGAATATTGGGCAGGCCGGGATCAACCTTCTGTGGATGAATGGCGTCCAGCTCATTGAACGGCAAATAGAGCCTTTTACTCTTGTTGCTATGCTCCGCCGCGAGAGAAGACTCCTCGGCGGTGTTCGAGACTTGGGCCTCAATGGCAAGCAAGCTGTCTCCCTTCTCGGGCATAGTGTTATTTCTTCTGCCAGAAGCGATGATGAACCTGCGAGATTCGACTGGACAGATCGATTAGAGGAAGGCAGGGTCATCATCTGGTTAAATGACCTCGAGACAGATGCGCGGTACGAGGAGTACCCCAAAAGTCTGAGTTCGGTATGTAATGCAGTGAGGCCAGGACAGGT
Organism: Tolypocladium amazonense; assembly: GCA_024340795.1. Taxonomy (NCBI): domain Eukaryota; kingdom Fungi; phylum Ascomycota; class Sordariomycetes; order Hypocreales; family Ophiocordycipitaceae; genus Tolypocladium; species Tolypocladium amazonense. The sequence continues at coordinate 403,946 of JALHCE010000040.1, read as the reverse complement.
TGCAGGACTGACAATGCGAACAGTTGCTGCGAGGTGCCTACCCGGGCCAGATACCTCCAATTGGCCGCAATATTTTCAACGTTGTCGTCCCCGCAGACTTCTCAAATACCGAAGATTTGGCCTTTGTCTCCCAGATTGTCACCATTTTGAGTCGAGGAATCCCTATAAGATTTGGAATCGTCCCGTTGACGTCTACGGCGAGCTCCGCCTCGCAAGCCAAAGTCCTATACCATTTGGCCGAAAATTATGGCCCCGAGGCTCTTATAGCTTATGCTCAGGGCCTGAGCGAGCAGTCTCAGACGGAGGCTGACGAAAAACTCTTTGCCACAGTCATCGCAGCTCGGGAATTGGCTTCAGACTCTCAGTATATGTCATTCCAACAACTCCTCACGGGGGAAACTTACTTGGAGCAAACGAAGCTTGCTCGTCGGTGGGCTGAGAGATTGAAAGCTGACACGCCAGTGCGACCGCTCTTCATAAACGGCATAGTCACCCCACGTGATCAACATTGGATGCAGAGCGTGAGCATGAAGATTGGCGGGGACCTTCAAGTCGTTCAAAAAGGAGTCTTCCATGGGGTCCTGAATGAAGAGACGTGGGTCCCAGGAATCTTCCTTGAAGGCGCGGCTGCTGTACGGAATCCGTACATTGCCCTTGACGATGATGAAGCCCTTCGAATGTTGGATGTTAGCAAGATTTATGACGATCACGCGGAATTATTTCATGAAATTCCGGTTCTCGAGTCATACTTGGAGTCAACGAAGGAAAACTGGGCAGTTTTAACGATCCTCGCCGATATGACAGCTGACGACGGCCAGCAACTGGTACTGTCCGCTTTGGAATTCAAACGAAACAACCCTGGGGTTCGCTTAGAGATTATGCACAATCCCGAGGGCTCAACGACAGCCTCGCAAATGAATGCTGCTCTAAAAGCAGATGTGCAAAAGCTCGGTAGTGTTGAGGACAAAGACGAGCTGGGCAGACTCGCGGATGCAGCAAAAGACTTTGTGGAAGACGGGAGATATGCTGAGGCTTTGACCCCATTCCTCACCATGGCCAACATCAATGCGGGCTCGAAAATGGCAATACTCAATGGCCGTATCATTGGGCCCATTCCATCAGATGCGTTATTCACGGCAGATGACTTCCAACAATTCTTGGAATACGAGCAAAAGCACCGGATTCTTCCAGTATATGCTGCGATGGGGGACCTTGGATTGAGCGATAGGCTTTCCAATGCTGTCAAAGCAGCCAAGGCTACGTCCATCGTCGCACTATCGACACTCTCTGATCTCCCGGAAGGAATATTTGAATCAGCACCGTCCATTCGCTCCACGCTTTATGATACGTGGAATTCAAGCCATACTGCCCTCGAGATCGGAGATCCCGAGGATGCCAGCGTCCACATTGTGGGACTACTGGATCCCGTCAGCGAGAAAGCCCAACGATGGGCACCCATTCTCAAAGTCATGTCGGAATTAGACGGGGTCTACATCAAACTTATATTGAACCCCAAGGAGAAGATTGCAGAGCTCCCGGTAAAGCGGTTCTTCCGATATGTCATGGAATCAAAACCCTCCTTCGACGGGAGCGGAAAGATTAAAGAGCCGAAAGCTACGTTCAAGGGCCTGCCATCAGAGGCTCTTCTGACGGCTGGCATGGACGTCCCACCCGCATGGCTTGTTGCGCCGAAGGAGTCTACGCACGATCTTGACAATATCAAGCTAAGCTCCGCCAAATCTGACGTCGATGCGACGTATGAGCTGGAGCACATCCTCATCGAAGGCCACTCAAGAGAAGGCCAGGGAGCAGCCCCTCGAGGTGCTCAGCTGGTTCTAGCGACGGAGAAAGACGCTCACCTTACGGATACAATTATTATGTCAAACCTTGGCTACTTCCAATTCAAAGCAAACCCTGGCTTCTACAGCATCCAGCTGAAAGAGGGGCGAACCGCCGACATATACGCGATCGAGAGCATCGGTGCCCAAGGTTGGGAAGCTGTGCCTGGCGACGAAGGGACGGGAGTGGCATTGATGGACTTCAAAGGCACGACACTGTATCCACGCCTCAAAAGACGACCTGGAATGGACAAAGCCGATGTGTTGGAAGATGCCGATGAGTTGTCTGGTGACGGGTTGGTCTCCAAGGGCCTGAAATTTGCCGGAGGACTGTTCGGCAGGTCCAAAACAAACTCGGTGGCGGCAAAAGAGCACGCTGATATCAACATCTTCTCTGTGGCCAGTGGACACTTGTACGAGCGGATGCTCAACATCATGATGGTGTCTGTGATGCGCAATACCAAGCATAGCGTCAAGTTCTGGTTCATTGAGCAATTTCTCTCGCCATCATTCAAGGAGTTTATCCCACACATGGCGGCGGAATACGGGTTCCAGTACGAGATGGTAACGTACAAGTGGCCGCACTGGCTGCGGCAGCAAAAGGAGAAGCAACGCGAGATTTGGGGATACAAGATCCTATTCCTCGACGTCCTCTTCCCGCTCTCACTTGACAAGGTCATTTTTGTCGACGCCGACCAGATTGTACGGACGGACATGATGGACCTGGTCAACCTGGACCTGAAAGGCGCTCCATATGGGTTCACGCCCATGTGCGACTCGCGCACCGAAATGGAAGGCTTTCGCTTCTGGAAGCAGGGCTACTGGGCTGGCTATCTGCGCGGCCGGCCGTATCACATCTCGGCCCTCTATGTCGTCGATTTGCGCCGCTTCCGGGAGCTCGCCGCCGGCGACCGGCTGCGGCAACAATACCACACTCTTTCCGCCGACCCGGCGAGTCTGTCCAACCTGGACCAGGACCTTCCAAACCACATGCAGTTCCAGATCCCCATCCACAGCCTGCCACAGGAGTGGCTGTGGTGCGAGACTTGGTGCAGCGACGAGAGCCTCGCGAGCGCTCGCACCATCGACTTGTGCAATAACCCGCAGACGAAGGAGCCCAAGCTTGACCGTGCGAGAAGGCAGGTTCCCGAGTGGACCGTCTACGATGACGAGATTGCAGCGCTTGACAAAAAACGCAGGCAGCAGCAGCCAGATGTGGGTAGGGACGCCGAATCTGCAAGCAGCGTTGTTGGGGGAAAGCAAAAACCAGCCGAGGAGGCGAAGCAGCGCGAGGTGAACACCAAGAGCCGCAGCTGGGATGAGGGGAAAGAGGGAAATACTCATACGGTTGACGAGCTATGATAGAATTTGGACGTCGTGTCTCCCATTTCTATGCCCAATAGCGCACATAGATCTTTTGTTGAACTGAAATAGAATGACTCCATTTCCTGCATAATGGTGGACGGTGATTCGAGCCAGTCAGCGCAATTGCGCCCACATTGATCATCTCCTTTTCAGGGTCAACAGCTGCGACCCCCAGCAGGATCTTAAGCAAGGTCATTCATTGACTACGTCCAACACCAACATCTAATCCGTCAGCCTTTGGCTGTCGGTACTGTGGCAGGTATGCGCTAAAATGATGGCACAATTGAGTTTCGGAATTATTCTTTCATCTATTCCTTCTGTCTTCCGGGACGTTCCCGTATGTCATGGCCGAGGTTCATACGTACAGTCATGGTGGCATGGCTTCTGCGCTCACGAAGTTCGAAACTCCAGCATAACATACAATATGCGCTCAGCCATCTCTTTCCAAGCCAGGAGCCCTAATGTATATTCCGTATGTAACAGTATAGATCGACCTGAGTACCAGAGAGGCGGCTCTTTCTCGCACGAGCATCTGTGACTCGAGGGAGACGACGCAACAGGATGATATTCGCCCGTGTTTCATGCTGGTTCGGGACTAGTAAACGCAGGATCCTCGACAGGTCAAAGCCGTGGTAATGTAGAGAAGGGGATAAAAGAAGAATGTGCTCGGGACCTGACCTGTCCTTCTGCGTTTCGATGCGGATGAAAATGGCGGGTATCTAAAAAGCCATGTGCTTGAGAAGTAACAAAGAGGGCGTGTATTGAATTCCCCTCACATCCCATCAGCAATGTCAATAATGGCAGACAGCCGAGATGAATCGAGAGGCAAGCCCTTTCATGGTTGGCTGTTCTCACGTTCCTCTCGGATAGCTGTCATGGCACCGCCGGCGAGCGATGGCTGACTCAGTGGTGGCACCGCCGTAATCGAGATTTGTCCAGTCGCCGATGGCGCACCGCTGGGTGCTGCAGCTGTGCCGATCACTTTTTGGTTCGTAAGCTGCGCTGGGTTGATTGCACCGTCGCCATGGGCATTCTTAGGCATGGTGCTGGAATTGGGATGGGAGTTGGGGGTGGGCTTGGGGGCATGCGGGTTTGGCGTTTCAGAGGAGAGCTCTTTGTGCAAGGGCGATGAGGGGACGGGCGAGGCTGATTTCTTGCTCTGCGAGTCGCCGTGCCCGTTGCCTCCCCTCGAGGAGTTGCGAGGAGAAACGCGACCAGTCTGGAGACTCAGTGTTAGCAAATTAGTGCCGTCACCAGGTCGTGACAAGGACTGGCTCTTACCTGCTTTGCCCAGCGAAGACCACAACTGTTGCATAGATCTCTCTGCCCGCTGGGCCCCCTCCGCCACTCAGGGGTATTCCTCGTATGGCAGTTGGCGCAATCCCTCACCATGTTGCCGACGCCCTTTCTCCGCTTCCTCTTCTTCTTGTTGGACAAAAGCCCACCCAGCTCCTCCGCCAGAATCCGGTTGACCTTCTCCATCTGTCTCAGTTCGAACTGCCAGCTCGAGCACTTTGTTGTCCGAAGTTCATCGAAAATATTGTCTTCCGAGGCCAACGCCGCGTCTTGGCTTCCCGGCATCAACGCTCCTCCAGCCGGTTGCGATATTTGCCCGCTACCCGACTGAATTCCCTGCGCATGCAGATTGCCTGTGGGGGTTGCAGGCGTCGACCTGTTGTTTGCAGCTGCGCCAGCAGTAGAGGTGCTGCGAGACGATGCCTTGAGCAGTTTCGTTTGGGCAAGCAAGAAGGAAGGCTTTTGGCCTTCAGAGGCGTCGCCAGGATACAGAACAGTTTGAGCTTGCAAGCCCTGGCCCCTGCGGTTCTGGACTTCATGCTTGCATGTGACGATTTTGCCTCGCCTTGCCTTCTCGATGGCTCGGCCAAAGTCGGGCCGCGATTCTTTGCGCATCAAATCCTGGATACTGGTGCCCACCAACGACTCCGGCTGTAGGTCGAGAAGCGACCTGACATTGGACGAGATGAACAGGAACATGCCGGATGTTGACAATTTCGTCCAGAGCTCGCTGTCGCCGATGCCACCATTCATCTCCAGCTTTTGTCTGCTGAGCGCAAAAACGGGCCGTTTACGCCCAACCAAAATGATGCACTTTCGACCCTTGCCTTGCTCGACAAATAGGGACCCGTGGCTTTCAAACCAGGTATAGCCACTCTGCTTCCGCCGTATTCTGAAAACAATGTTGACCTGGTTGCCGGCAGTGGCGTCCTTGAGTTCTCGGGTGACGGGTACGATGTCGGAAGGATGGCAGACTGAGGAGAGGGAGTTTCCCACGAGATCTGCAGCATCATACTCGAGAACTCGGCCGCAAGAAGGTGACAGGTAGAGGAAGAGGCCCTTGAGGGACAAAACATGGACAACGTCGTCGGTGTTCTCCAACAACATCTTGTCCCAAGATTGCTTGTGCCAGTCCGAGACCAAGCCCTTGGGGTTGAACTGCTGCAAGAGCGTCGAGACGTCATCCACTCCAAGGGTCTGACCGCTCTCCGATTCCCACTGGCTCGACGTGGGAGGCGTCCAAATGTACTGGCCGATGTCGCTATGCTTGTAGTCGACTTTGACGCCGCCAAGTTCCTGGCCGGAGATGGCATCGGGACATTCGACAAGATCGATCTGAAATCCTATGAAGTATCGTATCTCATCGGTGTCCCAGGGGATGGGGATCATAGTGAGCAGGTTCAGGAATGGCTTGCCGCCTTTGCGATAGTTAATGAGGCTCTGCTGCACCTCTCGTCCTTCGTTTATCATCTTCTTGAGGTTGTACACGGCGCCATCGTCCACGAACTCGCGCTTGGAACCAGCCTCGACCTTGCCGTCAGGAGCCTGGAGGAAGCGGCAGTTTTGGCCAATAATGTCGTGGCGGCTGTAGCCCGTAAGGTTTTGGAAATTGTCCGAGACGTAGACGATAGGACAGTCGTTCATCGTGACGTCGCAGACGACAAAAGCACAAGACATGTCGACAGCGCCCAGGTGAATCTTGGGCTCCTTGCGCGTAGCGACAAGCCACAAAGCCTTGAGCATGTCGAAACCACTTTTGGAATAAATCGTCTTCTCCTTCGGCTCACGTGGAGTTGAGGCGCTGACTGGTGTTCCTGCGCCAGAGGCAGAATTGGTTTGAGTGATGCCGGAAGGAACTGGGGGTTGGGAAGAGACGCCGGAGCCGGCCGAAGAAACGTGACGCGAGAGTGGCGGCGGCATGTTCTGGCTGAAGGCGCCCACATTGGGTTCGATGTGCATGCTGTTTCCAGAGGCGTTCGAGGCGGAGGCCATGGAACCGAAGCGCGCAGCTTTCATGGTCATCATGTCGTCGTCTCGCCCATCATCCAAGGCCCCGACGCCCGCAGGAGCGTCATTAGGTGTGGCATTGAGGGCCCCATCGTTAGAATCGACACCCATTGGGTAATCCGCAGCAACGGATGCCATCTGGCCAGTGTTGAACCCGCTGCCGGGCGCGCCGGCCGTGGGAAACATGCCAACGGCCGAAGTATCGTTGACCATCTGTCCCATGTCCATGTTGGCAAACGAAGCAGGGATCATGGAGCCCATCAAGTCAGCGGACATGGCAGGGTATTCGGCCGGGTCGGCCATGTAACTGCTCATCCCGTCTGCCATGCCGAGGTTGGCATTGATGTTTTGGAGAGCCGGTGCCATGGGCTGGTTGAAAGGGTAGTTTCCGAGGCCGGCACTGCCGGGCCCAAAAGACATCATGTCTCCAGCACCCATGGAAGACAAGCGCCTCGCAGTCTGCGCCTGCGAGTCGGGGTTGGCGTAAGTTTGCGGCATGCTCCTGCGGCGGTGCATTTCATCCTGATTGCTGCGAATGATATCATCGAGCGAATCACCGCCAATCATGGCGTGATCTGGCATCACCTGAAATTGCTCCTGCTGCTGTTGCGGCTGCTGTCGCCGTTGCTGTTCGCTCTGCTGCTGGGAGAGCTGGCGCTGCAGCTCCTGGGGAGGCAGCTGTGGGTGTGTATAGAAGCCCTCCATGGCAACAGCATCTGACTGGACTGCTATGGTCCAGGCGTCGTCACAGGAGGCTGCGGACAGCGATAGCAGCTCGCTCTGGGTAAGGGCAGAGCCTCTGCTTTCAAAGGGCCGGAACTTCGGGTGCGCAGGCGCCGCGCCCTTCGACCATGAGGATGCAGCCTGCCGCAGTCGGGGACGTAGGACGGACGAGCCAGGTAGAGGCTATTGAGAGACCAAGGTCGAGCTGCGAATGGGAACGTGACGGGACGGGTCGGGACGGCTTGTACTCGTGGCGAGACGGAAGAGCTTCGAGGGCCGGCATGCGGCGACGTCGTTGTAGCCCGGCTGGATCGGTCGTATCGAAGCCAAGGCGGAGGGGGTTCGCTGCCTGGACTGCGGCGGGCGACGCCGGCACGATACAGGTTGGAGGGCGGCAACGTCGGCGGCGGCGGCGTCGGCGGCAGCGGAGAAGACGGTGTTGACTGCAGCGATGCAAGATGGGGTCGGTTCGCCGGCGGTGGTGTCGACGTTGCAAGGGGAGGAAACACGTCTCGAGCCCCGGTAAGGTAGGTGGTGAGATGCAGCGAGCCCTCGGCAGTTGGGCTCAGCCGTGGTGGGTTTGCAATTACTGAGGACCGCGCAAAATGGACGAGAGGCTTACGGAAGTAGATGGCGGAGTCTCTCGGGGAGGGAATAAATAAAATGGGCCTCTCTTGCCACGGGCACCCTCGCTGGATTGTAGATGATTTGCACGTCGATCAACGCATGCCCACCTGACTTCACTCTGCAGGTTTGGTTTGCAGCACGAAGTCCTCTTGATGGCGGAGGCTGCCCATAACGCCGCGAGCCGTTCGCCGCAATATCGTACCCGACGACCAGTACGGGGCAGATACCCCGCGAGGCCCCAAACAGCCCACTATTAATACAAGGCGGGGGCCAGTCGCCCTGTGTCGACGAGCAACACCTAACGTAAAGCGCGAATTACCAACGGCCAGTGTCCAAGACATTCCTCCCAGGGCTGTGTTGGTAGAGCCGGGCTTCGTCAACGCTCATCCAGTTCGGACGGGAGACATGGTGGTGCCGCGATTCACGAGAGCGGGGTGACCAAGGCTCGAGCGGCCCGTCAGCAGCTACAAGTACCTTACCCAATTATTACCCATTGAGTCACCTATACCTGGCACAAAAGATAAGGTATAGGCATCTTGGGTCGGCGTGCCTAGGACTCACCGGCGCCGGCCTGCTGAATGTAGAAGTAGTCTAGGTACTCGACAAAATACCCGGTTGCAAGCTCGGTCAGGGCAGACGATTCTTCCTGGGCGCAAAGTGGTGCTCGGTCCAGTAAGGTAGCCACCCGCCAGGTCGAGCGCCAGAAACCTGCAATAGTAAACGTTGCTGCGAGGGGGGTTCAACAGCAGAAGCACAGTTCGAGAATTCACGTACTTGGGGCCTGCAAGTCCATGCCTTGGCCAGCCGGGGGTAAGAAACTGCATGATCTCACTCAATCACTTGACAACGAAGCAGCACTGTTGGCGTCCCCCTTTTATCGCAACGAGCCTGACTGCTCGCTCTCGGGACATTGGAATCCAAGCAAAGCGGCAGCACAACTCCGCATCGAGAATTCAACGCACTGCTTTAGCAATGAATGCTGATCACCGCCCCCAATTCTAAACAATATGTACGGGGCCCGGGTACCTGGAGAAATGATGCTGTTTGTCGCCGACGCATGCCCATTTCTCCATCGCAAAGGCAGAACCGGACTTTCTGCTCCGTGCGTGGCAACTCCTAAACTCCACTGGAAATTCTCCGTTGGCCCACTGACTGACTGGGTTGGAACGAGCCATGAAACATGCCTTGTGGAAAACGCCCCGAGCTATTCCCGGCTGTGTGGGACTGTCCTCTTGGGCAACTTTGGGGTCTCTGGAACAATTACGAGCCGCTATGTCTTGGTTCGTGACCAAGCAAATACGTTCCTACTCCTACCTACCTACCTTAGGTATGTATCAAGCCTACCAAGCAACCGGCCGACACGCTTCTAACTTTGTGTCCGCCCTCAATCTGGCGCATTGTCTGCTTGTAAAGCCGAGCAGGCCTTGCAGCGCTGGACGACTCGTTGCGCCCGGTTGTCCATGTATCACATCGCCAGTGGCGCCAATGTCCTCGGACGGAGACGGTCGAGTTCGAACCTCGAATGCCACGACCCGTCAGCTCATGAACATATAGATTGCGAAATGTCTTCACCTCTATCATCAAAACCCTCTCTCCTCGCCACACCCTGCACATTATGCACCGTTGCCATTCTTTTCATAACCGCCATACGCTACTACTATCCGTCACATGCCTGCCGCCTGACTTCTAGACCCGACGCCCCTTCGCCGTGGATTTGCTGCCATTCCTGTCACTCTTAGGCACGGCATTGCCTCCTCCAAATAACGGCTTTCCGCGCGTCCAAGCCGTCAAGCGACGCATGGAAAATGGTGCCTCGTGACCGCTCGAATTGGTATCATCGGTGCAGAGCTGGAGGACGTTACCTTCAGCAATCATGCTTGTAGCCTTACAAAACTGTTCAATATCACCGCCGGTACATCAAAGGAAGGGCAGTCAGCCCCTAGCTGAAGTATCCCATGATCGTCCGCTGAGAGTCCTGAGAGAATTGCTGGAGCAGAGGCGTAGGGTCCACGTTGGCAGTCGTGAGCAACATCTTCGTGGCCAACGTCACCCGACTGGCCGTCTGCCCCTGGAGAGTCTCTGCCTCAAGCGCCTGAGCGATGAAGACGAAAAGCTTGCTGGCCTGGTTCATCACTGCTGGGTGCTGCCTGTGGAGTCAATCTCGTCAGCCACTGTCTGTCTGCATGTTGCTGGTTCCAGCCCTATCACTCAGCTGCGGGCCACTCACTGGTCAATAAGTTCGGCCAAGTACGCGTACGCATACGGGGCTGCCTCCTCATCGCTGGTCACCGGCAGAGTATCTATCCACTGAGAAATCACAGCCTGCGTGTCTGCCACGCTGCCTGCGTTGTAATGCAGGATCTTGGCAATGGCAGCACAGGCGTTCTCAGTGGCGTAGGCGTTGTCTTCGCTCCTGGAGTCGGGCACTTGCGTCACTTGGAACAAGAATGGCACCGACCCTCCAACGAACTGCGACCAGGCTGCCCCGCCGCGATGGGCCGCTACACCGATGCCATATGCTGCTGCTTGCCGGATGGCTGGTGACGGATCCCTGCAGCCGTCAATGAGAGGCTGAGTGATGTAGTTGGCATAGCGGCTGCTTTCAGGACCGCAGTACTCCAACACGTCGTCCAGGATGCAAAGACCCCATTGCCTCTGTGTGGGATCCGGAGACGCGAGGAACCCTTCGTAAGTCGACATGAGCCTCTCCCATGCCGGTAAGAAAGCCGCGCCGTGGTTCTTGAAGATGGAGTGGAAGGCCTTATTCATATCCGAAAGCAATGTTTGGTCGTCCTCAATCGCAATCAGCGTCTCCTCGGCTTCGTCTTCCACGTCGTCGGCCGTGGCGCCCTCCTTGTCTTCAACACGCTGGGCGACCCTGTCCTTGTAGTCCTCGAGGGCGGAATGAACGGAGTCGATGAAGCGTGTCATGTGCTCACCCGTCAAACAGTCTTTGCCGACAACCTGGACTGACTCGTAGAAGCACTGGTACATCTCCGCCAGGGTCTCGATGGACGGCTCAGCAGTGAGAACCTCCAAGACCTTGTCTACCGTCGCGGTCCAGAGGCCTGCGAGTTCGTTGGACGGACATCCGTACGCCTTCTTGTACGAGCTCAGAAGCTGCGGCACCAGTTTTGCAGATATGTAGCGCACGGGGTCGTGGAAGAAGAAGGCGAGACCGGGCAGCGCGATCTTCTCCATGATGTTGGCGACGAATGGAGCAAAGGCGCCTTCGAGAACCTGGGCATAAACAACCAAGAGCTCGATTGCCATGTGCTTGTCATCCATGGTGCTTGTCCGAATACCAATCATCTTGCCCTTGAGGGGGACAAACTCCCAGCCGTCCTCGCCATTCATCTGCTCGGCCTGATCGTCGTCGTCCAACAACTGGATGTCCGCCTTGGCCATGGCCAGCTCGAGCAGTGGTGGCATGACGCTATCCAAAAACGGGACGAAGTCTGAGCCAAGGACCCGGCACATTCGGCCCCAACAGTGCATCAGATACTGGGCCTGTGGGTCGTCCGCATCCGTAATGCTGGTCTGGATGTTGGCGAGAAGGTTGACCAGGGTCATGGCGTCCGGGCCAAGCCGCTCCCGCCCGACGGCGAGGGCGATGAGGGTAGCACACTCCATGGCTTTGGCGCGCAGGAGCCTGTACTCTTTTTCGCTTTGATTCTGGAGGACGTTGACGAGAAGAGGCATCAAGGTGTCGTAGTACTTGGAGAAGGCCGCCTCGGCGGCATCTGCAATGGTCGCAATGGTCGACAAGGCTTGCTCCTGGACAAAGCGCTTGTCACTCTGCAGCAGCTGGAAAAGATGGGAGAGAAGCTCGTCCAGATAGGGTTCCAGGATTGACTTCTCTGCCTCCTCGCAAAAGTTGACCAGCGCCGCCGCTGCGTGAGACTTCACACGCGCCTCAGGCGATTCCAGGACCGGCACAATCGCCTTCAGTACTCGGTCGTAGAAATCAGTCTGCATCTTGGGGGCAAAGTCTGTGCTCATCTGGCCCAAAGCGTTGCAGCCCGCCCAGCGCACGCGTGGGTGCGGGTCCTGCAGAGCCGGGATGACCAAATCCAGAACCTGGCTGAGCTCCCCAATCATGAGGTCTCGGCATCCCTCCGAAATGGCGGAGATAGCCATCAAGGCGGCGTGCCGGTCTCTCCAAGCCATCGAAGTCATCATACGGGGCAGCCAGTTGAACGTCGGGGCCAGGATGGTCTGGCCGCCCAGCTTGTTGGCGAGGCGGTCCATGGTCTGCTCACCGGCCACGTGATTCTGATCACTCTCGTCTTGATCAAGCTGAGAAGGTGTTAGAGAAGTTTCCGTCTGGACGCATTGCATGGCTCTTCACTCACATCGTCCGACGCAAGCCACTCCGCGGCATCGTCATCATCCTCGCCCAGGTCAGTCATCAGACTCAGACACTGAGTAATCATATCAGTCGTGTAAGACGCGTCCTTCCTGCACATGGACGGCGCGTAATCGGCAAATGTAGCCATGAGCTCGAGCGCATTTTGCCTGCAAATGCTGTCCAGCTCCTTGTCCTGAATTACGGATATGTTGAACTGGACAAGGTTGTGGAAGAGCTGCTTGAACATCTTCGGCGCGGATTCGGCGAGGTCGATGAGGGCTAGCAGAGCCTTACTCAGGTCCTCCGAGTCCTGGGAGTCTTTGATTGGAGGCAGCACGTTGAGAACATCTGGAATCAGCGCGAAGTACTTGGTCTGGGACTTCTTTTTGATGGTCCGGAAAAAGGCCGCGAAGGCCTCCATGGCCGCAAGACGAACCTATGCTGGAAATTAGTGCGCTGCGCCCGGGAGACTTTAGAATGCTTGGACCGCACCATAACAGCCTCGTCTTTGAATCCTTTCTGGAACGCCTGGAGGACGGCTTCCTCGTGTTGCTTCTCAATGATGCTGGGGGTCGTGGTGAAGACTCGGAATGCATTCTCCCGCTTCTCTGCTTCAGGGGCCTGGCTGAGCTGGAAGAGCGCACCGAGCAGTTCCGGCCAGGCATCGTCTGTCGACGGATAAGAGTTAGCACCCTGGCCATGGGCAAGGCAAATGTGTTTGGCAACTGACTGTTGTCGGTATATTGCCGCGCGAGCTCGGCAACGGCATCGCTGATCTTGTTGCGCACGGTGCGATCGGCCTCGGAGCCGAGGGTCTCGAGAAGCTTCTGGCGAATGACGGCGGCCTGTTCCTTGGACAGAGAGTAGAACATGTCGAGATTCTCGCCAGACTCGATCTTTCGGGTCTTGGAGGCGATACGACGGAAAATGACGGCAGCGAAGGAACGAGTCTGTTTGAACGGCTGTTAGACTCGCGAGCGCGACGAGACAGAGGAGACGAGGCGGAAAGGCAAAGCGCGCGCGGGGTCGCCAAGGGCAGGCAAGACGGCGAGCAAGGGTGACGAGGAAGGCAAGGCACGCACAGCGTTGTCCCCGGCGCCCTGGATCTGCTCTGCAAGACCCATTAGGAGGACCTCGGGCCGGGCAACCGTCCAGTTGTTCTGGAGGTGCTCCTCGGCCTGGGAGCGGATGCCATTGTCGGCGGACTGCAGGGCCTGGAGCAGCTGGGTGAGCTCGGCGTGGACATCGGCGGAGAGGAGAGACATGGCGGCGACTCGATGGCGGGCGGCGCCGTGCAGCCTAATGTCGGACGGCTCGTCGACTGTGCGGCTGGCAGGTGGATGGCGTGAAGCCCTATGCAGGAGGAGAGGTCGGCTGGTGGTGGTGGAAGAGAAGCTGGGCGGATTCGAGATTCGACTTTTGGTGGGCGGGAGAAAGTGGGGGGAGGGGGAAAGCCGCCTGCAGCGTCCACCGCGCCAGGTGTGTGCGCGCGTGTCCCTGTGCAGATTTCGTGGGACCTGGAACCCGACAGCCGCGAAAGCGACGACTCGGCCGGGGGCTCAGGGCAGCGGCTGCGTTGCCGGTGCGTAAGGCAAGGTAAGTGTGAAGCAAAGCTGGTTTTCTCGGTAGGGAGGCGTCGCGTCGATGATTGTCGCGACTGAGGCACACGGTGCAGGCGAGGGGTGAAAAGTGCCGGTGTTTATTTCCCCTGCCTGTTCCCTCGGACACCGGCGACAGGTGGACCTTGGGTGCTTGGGCCGGGTGGTACGAAGGAGCACGCTCCGCTACCCGTAATCTGCAATTACCCGTACAGTGAGGTGCCTTTGCGCTCATTTGGGGTGGGACAAGGTTGCTTATTTACAAGGCTGCATGCCAGCCTGACGCACTCGAGCCAGCGAATCGGTAGCTTGCTTGAGGCGGCTGTGAAGAAAACGAGTAACATCGAGCGCCATTCAAGCGCGGTGCTCGACTCCCGCATTGTGTGCCGGGGCTGTCCGCCTGGAAACGCCGACACGAGCGTTTCGGCGTCTCTTCGAGACGACATAGTAATGCAGAAGCACATTTTCCGCTGTGCAGTGCGCAATACTCGTACATTACAGTGACCAGCGCAGCGACATGGGTCCTGGAAGCCCTGCCCTCGATCTCACTGTGTTCTGCTATGCGCCTGCAACTTGGTGATCGAAGCACTCGTCGCGACTCAGCGCCGACAATTCGATCTATCCGACAACGATGGGACCGGCAAACGAGGACAAAGCCCTCGTCTTGAATTGAACAACAAAATAAGTAGCCCATCATCTTACACGAGGTACATTTAAGCTGCGCTCGCACCCCTCCTCAGTAAGGCACCTATTCAAACATCTCGAGGTACCTACCACGAGGTACCTCAACCCTGCCCACGTCATCGCCCAAGCACACCCCCGAAGCTGCCAAGTACAAACCCCGCCCCGCCGCAGACACGGCGCCTTCAAAGAGCGATAGCTTCCATTCCTTCCACCTCCATCCGCGCAAGAAATAACTTCATCGCTCTGCCATCTCTCCGGCACATCCCGTCCCGCGACCCTGCTACCGCTGCATCATTGCCTACCGGCCTACGTGAATCCTAGCGCTCACTCGCGTTTGCGGCACCGCCTCGACTTCCAGCCGTCGCCCCAAGTGATACCTCGATCGTCCCAACAAGCGGTCAACGTCTTGTCTGCGCGGCTGCGTTGCTCTTCACAGCTTTGGCCACTTCGGCCCCAATTTGCTTCTCGATGGATGCCTCATCGAGCGCCAGCACGGGCGGCAGGGATGCCAAGGACAAAGACGCAGAAGCCAGCGCGCCCGGCCTGTCCATCGCGGTTCCCCGGGCATCCACGAGCTCGCAGCAGTCGGCCTCGCCTCAGCGAACGCCTTCTTCGTCCAGCATCAACAAGACGGCACATCGCCAGAGTTTCGCCGAGAATCTGCGAAACGCCCCCGCCTCTCCTCGTCATCGCCACCCTTCCTTCACGCAGGCTGCCGTGCAGGAGCTCCTCAACCATCCTCCGTCTGGCAACAAACACACAAATCCCAGGTTCGTCGGTCGAGAATGGCGCGACATTGCAGTCGGAGAGCTCGTGTCTCCCGAAGACGTCAGATGGATCGAGATGGACAGCAGCGTCGAGGAAGCCACCATGGTGAGGCTCATCGTATCTGGTTGCTCTGATTTCTGAGGCTCGTACTGACACGCACACGTGCCCTCCAACAGACACTGCTCAAGAGCAAGACCAACGTCGTCCTCGTACGGGAAAATGCATCAGCCCATACGGCTGTCTCGACATTCGACTATAGTGACCTCAATGCCTACCTGGTCGTCGTCGTGGGTCTGGTCAGGCCCGACGGCGATCAGGTTGAGCTGTACAACTCCATCATGGCCAAAGCCCAACAGGGAGCTCGAATCTCCTTGCGCGAGATCCAACCCATATGCAGACGAGAGCGCCTCGTCAGTGTAGCTTCTACCGACAACCTCTCCCAGGCCATCGAAATTCTGGGCAGTGGCATACATCGACTGATGGTCAACGGGCCCTCGGGCGAAGTCATCGGAGTCTTGAGCCAATTGCGCATGGTGGATTTCTTTTGGAACGAGGGCGTCAATTTCCCCACGATCGAGCGCCTTTACCCGGCCCTGCTCCGAGACTTGGGAACTGGCACTCAGCAGATCATCTCGGTCAAGTAATTCCGCCTTGTTGCCCAATGTAAACTGGAGAGTCGCTTGTGCTGACCCTTTCAACAGCTCAGATGCTCCTCTCTCGGACGCTCTACGGCTCATGAACGACGAGGGCCTCACCAGCGTTGCGGTAGTCGATAACGGCCAAAACGTGGTTGGCAACATCTCCTCGAAAGATGTTCGGCATCTGACCACCACATCGAGCGCACCTTTGCTGAGTGGATCGTGCATGCATTTCATCTCCGTCATTTTGAACGAGCGAGGCGTGGAAAAGGGCCAGGATACATTCCCCGTCTTCTACGTCAACCCTTACTCCACCCTCGCGCACACCGTCGCCAAGCTGGTCGCCACGAGATCACACCGCATGTGGATTGTTGAGTCGGCGTCTCCGTCGCCATCTGCTCCGGCGACGCCTTTGATGGGACCGCAGCGCCATTCGAGCGGCGCCCCGCCGCCGACGGCCACGAATGCGACGCCCCCTTCCCCCGTTCCTTCGGCGGCTGTTCCAGCATCTGCCATGGCAGGGGCGCGCATTTCTGGCAAGCTGACTGGCGTCATCTCCCTGACGGACATTCTCAATGTTTTTGCCAAATCTACGGGGCTCCATCCTACAGACCCGGGAGAGCAGCGGGCCAGGCGGCGAAGAAGCTCGAGCAGCTCAGTGCGCCCCAGCATGGAGTCTTCGCGCGCGAGCCTAGATACGCGACGATGATGGGCTAGGGTCGCGTTTCCTGTGCCCTGCCCTGAGCCGCAGGCGGGGGAAGGGTTTGGTCGTCATGTTCACTGCGGGCGCAAAGGGTTTCGTCTGCGCCGCTCCGCCTCCTTCTTGGCTTCCTCCGCATCGTGATCCCGTGGCAGAACTTGTTACTTGCGTTGGGATGAAGCCTTTTTTGTCACTCTGCAGATTTATCGATAGGTTGGCTGCAGAGCCGATGCTTGCCAGCCATAGCAATAAGGAAGGCAATGCGAACGAGCAGGGCGCTTGCCGTTGAAGGCTTACCCTCACTTTTGAACATGTCTTTGCTCCTACTGCCGAATGACGGTGAAGGTGGGTAGGCAGCTGCTTGCTGCTTGCCAGACCTTTGCACGACTTGAGAAAAGCATGGCGATGGAAAGGTGATGTGCCAATGAACGGGCTTGTCTTCCCGATTTGGCCTGAGGCCGGGGTACGTACCTCGCTGCCCCGTGCTCCGTACCGCGGTCCGTACCCGCGCCGTAGCTCACCGTGTGGCGAATCAGCCGCATGACTCTGAGAGTCGATGCCTCATTGACTCACGTTTCGACGGCATCGCTCTCCTTGCAATATCAAACCTGCTCGCACCTTCTCGATCTTTCATCGTCGCTGCTCTCTGTCTTCCATTTCGTTCTTGCGCCGTGAGACGTACTCTTGGATCCGCGCCCTGACCCAACACCCAGCTCTTAAATCTAACTTCACGCCGGGCCCTCCGGCCGTCAGCATCGTCTCGCGCAGTTTGTCCATCCCTTATGAACGGTTCACCGCGTCGTCCTTGAGGATCTGCGCTCATCACTTCCTTTGGCCGAATAGTTTCGACGGGCTGCTATGGATCTATCCCGGCTGTTAATGTTCCAAGACACCAGACATGGGTGACGAATCAGGTACCTCGTCGCTGGCCGATGGCCTTCAACCACGAGCAGAAAGGCTCCAAAGTCGCCTTTTCGATAGTAAAGCGGCCTCGCCAAAGCTTGGCGATTTCGCCAAACTCAAATGTCATGCCGCCGAGCTGCACCTTGAGCACTCGCCACGAGTCGGCTCGGGCGAGGCCCTCGGCATCGCGAAGGGTTCCTTCGCTGCTGACGACATCCGCACACCGACATCACCGAACCCTTCGGTTCCATCAAATGGGCCTACGAAACTCGGCGATTTCTTGAGACTCTTTTTGGCAATGGAGACAGGAGACCAGAAACGTCAGCCAGAAATTGCCTCGACCGAGAGCTCCTCGCCTCGGGCAAGAGCCTCGCATCTTGCTGGGGAGCCTCCTGCTCCGCGTGCTATCGGGCCCTGTTCCCCCAGCGATGAACCATGCATTGGCCCTTCTGACTCGCACTCGGATCTCGAAGTGTGCTCCGCATCTGACGACGACTCTGACCATGGTCCTCTCACTCCATCAATCATTCCTTTATCGTCGACAGACCTCGTCGGGACTCTGCTTCCTCGTTCAACAGAGCGAAAAGAAGGACTTGCGCCGCTTCCAGGGGCGACAGAGGCACCAAAACGCCCCTCGAACTTGAGACACGTCCTGTCGTATCAGCGCGACATACGTGGCCCCCTGATACCTGTCTATGACAAGAAACGATCTAGAGATCAGAAGCACATGGCCCTTTCGCTATGCCTCGGGCCACTCCGCGCCAGGGACGGCCTAACGGCCATGCAATACCCTATTGCAGAAGCAAACGGCATTCACGTTTTCCTTGACATGTCGAACATCAATATCAGCTTCCAGCAGGCCCTCCGGCTGAGATTCTCGATTCCCGAAACGGCACGTTTCACCCCGCTGCCGACTTTGGATTTGGAGTTCTTGACTGAGATTCTCGAACGCGGCCGTCGAGCTGTGGCCCTCAACGCCGGATGCTCTGTGGTGCCTGGCAAGCCGCAACCCCGTTACGTCCAGCAGCTGCGGCAACTGGGCTACCATGTCGACCTCAGAGAGCGGAAGCGCGTCGCCGGGGTTAGGTCGTCTCACCGAACAAAGTACGGCGCAGGTGCATCGTCGTCCTCTGACGAGATGTATACCGCCACTGGCCCCGTCCGCTACGTTGAGGATCTAGTAGATGAGACGCTGCAAACCCGAATCGCCGAGTCCGTCATGGAGTATTTTGATCGGCAAGGCACGCTTGTCCTTGCCACGGGGGACGCGAGGCCGGCCAAGTACTCGGACGGATTCTTCGCGTACGCCGAGCGAGCCCTGAAAATGGGCTGGCACGTCGAAGTTGCCTCGTGGAAGAGCAGCCTCTCCTTCTTTTGGAAGGATCCCGCGTGGACGGCCAAATGGGCCGACCGCTTTCGCATCATCGAGCTTGACGACTTTGTGGATGAGCTTCTAGCTGACTACACTTGAACATCGTCACCGACTTCCGCCTCGATTTCACTGCAACCCTCCCTACCTGATGTTGCACACTAGCAGAAGATGATGTCGCCGTCAATCGCCATATTGTATGTTCTGCGTTGTCCACGACAATGTTATCGAGCAGGAACATGCCTTTTCATGGCACGATTCGATGTCGAACAGGCTTCCCCATTGCGACGAATCATATACCTACAAATACCGCACGATGGGAGTTTGGCGATGCATTGGCTAATCTTCTGAAGACTGTCGGCAAGTGTCTCGTGACTTCACACAAGCTGTTTGGATCCACACATCTGAAGAAATGCATCCAAGAAAGAGATATTTAAATCATAGCTAGAAAACGTAGCTTGGAAAAACCGAAATCAACTCAAATACTCCCACCACAACGCCGCCCTGAGCATCTTTGACTCACTTGTGTTTCCGCCGCGCAAATGAAAGAAACAGCCTTTGTGTACGATGAATCAGATGGGGTTGATTGCGAATGAGCCGCCTGACGGCACACTGCCTACATGTCAAGAAGCAGAGAGGGCTCCATTAATACCCCAAAACTTCTCAGCGTTGAACGTGGACGCGGTATTCGTCTTCCATGGATCGTTGAAGGCAGAGAAAAGAATGACATTGCCAGGAGTGGCGGCAAACTGCCTCTTGATGGAGTTTATCGCAGACTTTTGGTCCTGGATACTGGGGACCGCCAAGCCGTTCGTGTCACCGTTCATGGGCCAGCCAGTTTCCGTCACGATCACCTTCTTATGGGTGGAGAGGGCGGACTCGACGTTGCTGACCGTGTTCTGGAGCCAGCGTCCAGCTTCCGAAGCCGAGACAGTGCCATCGAAAAAAGCGTGCGCGTTGATGGCACAATAATCGGACTCCTCACAGAGCTCGGGGTGAGCCTGAGCAGCCGCGAACGTGTCGACGGACACGACAGGTCCCGTGTATCCGGCGGCGCGCAGTATCGAACGGGCGCCCTTGACTGCACCAACAACCTGCGAAGGACTGGCTTGGCCATTGTTGACGACTTCGTTGCCTACACTGACCGAGTGTACCATGCCCCAGTCGCCTTTCATGGCCGAGATGATCGCGGCGGACTCATCTGCGACGGCAGACACATCCCAGATGCCCAAAAATACCTTCATCCCGAAGGCCTTGGCGGCCGCCTTGACGTTGGCGACTTGGTTGCAGTCCGTGCCATAGATGCGCACCAGGGAGTAAGAGCTCGCAAACAGCTGGAAGTCGTCCATGATGTCTTGCGCCGACTTGCACGAGTGATCGGAACGGTACGGAGCGTACGAAATGCCAAAGCGTTCCGACGACGGCGGTGAAGAATCAGGTTCTAAGCTATTCGCAGGACGGCCATCTTGGGGCTTTCCGGAGCTGGGAACAAGCGACGAGGTCTGCCCAGTCGGAGCCCCTGCGTCGGACGAAGTGCTTCTGGGAGGGTTCTTGGCGGCCGAGGCCAGAGGCGCCGCGGCGTCTGGGATAACAGCAACGCCACCCTTGTTGCCTGTCTTGCCGTTGGGACCGGAGTTGCCTGGCATGCCGGACGGCGGAACTGTCAGGGTCTGCGTGGCCAAGGCTGTCACGGTGGTCGTTGCCGTCGAGTCTTTCGGTTCGGCGCCGGGGGCCAGGCTCGTTGGCAGCAGCAGCACGTTGTCCGTAGAGGTAGCAACGCGCTCGCCAGCGTCGTCAACCCAGACCAGGATCTGGGGCACTCGCATGGGCCCAGTTACGGACGAGTCGTACATGATGATGTCCAAGCCATCTTGGGCGTTTCGGCGTAAGAGCTGCTTGCCTGCAAGACCATGTTGTTGGCAGTCCGTCGTATCAAGGCCGCCAGGGTCACTTACCGACAGGATGTCCAGCAACGAGCGTTCCGAGAGCGATGGCTGAGAAAAGGAGCCGTCGAAGTGTCATAATGCCCAGCAAGTAAATGAAGTGAAGTGTTGATATCAGGACCGGCTTAAGGGGCTAAGTCATCTGGTGAATATGTGGCAGCGAGTGACGAGCAGGGGGTATTCCGAAAGGAGTGGAGGGATCTGACGCGACAGCTGGAGACTTCCAGAGGCGGTACAAAGAAGAAGATCCAAGAAGAATAAGAAACGGACGGAACAAGGACCGGGGAAGGCTCAACTACAGACGGGGATCACGAAACCGGGAACGCGACATTCTGAGCCCTGGGGAGGGACCGAGCAGGTAGATATTTAGGAAGCCGAGGCGTTGCCAGGGCACCTGGCGGACGGGACCAGGGGCAACCGACATCTCTCTCGGCCGTGCCAAATGCGTCGTCGACGGCCCGGAGGCGCCGAGCATGGAATCAATAACAGGAAGTCGTGAGGAATGCGCGTTGCGATATGGCTCGGCAGCCGGCGCGTATTGGAATGAGACTCAAGGGAGGGGCCGACGCCAGCCAGCCGCTCCGCGCGGCTATGCCTGGCCCGTTGCCTGGGCCTTTGAGAGGAAGACACAGTCGCCAATTTACGCGCCAGTCGGAAAGAGAGGCTACGCGGGCGGAATGCCTTTCGAGGGCTGGGCGGGTGATGAGCTCCACGAGCATGCTTGGACGTGAGCGTGTTGGCCTCTCATGTGCGAAAGCGCCAGACGATGAGCTTCGAGCAGTCGAGACATGCCGTAACTCGTCGTCGGAGAGTGTCAACCAAGAAATAATTAGCCGTGGAAAGGTGGTGGTTCTTTTTTTTTTCCGTGTGCAGTAGCCATCTCAAACGTAAGAGTCGACGATGCGTCACGGCGATGATGCGGGCGCCGCCGAATAAGACAGATTATATTAAGTATTAGCTTAGATGCAACTCAGGGCCGCGGCTCTCCATTTTACCGAGGCGTGACTTCGCCTCTTTGTATGAGACATGACGCCTGCCAGCAATACCTTGCATGGCCGGGTCCTTCTTTCATTCATTTACGCTCAAACAGCATGAATCGCCTGTGCGATTGCTATTCCCAGCAACTTGTCAACGCCAGAGTCCTCTTGTCCTGCAAAACTTTTGCGATGGCGTGATGATCCGTAAGCGCGTCTGAAGGGCGTCTCATGCCGACTTGCTGCTAGACCTGCGCGTCATGACCTTGGTTATGGCATGGCGAATTGTCACGCCAGCCTTCTCGATGTCCTTCTTTGAAAGAGCTGAGGTAATGCAGACCTTGAGCGCCGGCTGGGCATGCCAGCTGCCACTCTTGGCTGCGATGGTGTGAGCATACGGCCTCGTCTTGAGCCGCGCGATCATGACGCCATTTGCCAGCGACTGGAAACAACAAGTCAGCTCAACTGTCCAGGCTAAGAGAGAATGGAGGGATGATGGAGATTTTACCTCCTCCGCGCAGTCCGCCAATATCCGCTCTTGTTCGTCCACACTCAGCTTTCTTGCCTTGACGACGTCTGGCTTAAGGACCAGCAGCATGATTGGGTTCTCAGGGGCACTGGTGCACATGACCCAGTCGCTCCGCGGATCCAGCTGCGCCCTCATGGCTCTGATGTTTTCTCGGCACTGGGTCAAGATGTCTGGGTTCGACTGGAGGAGGTGGACGGTCTCGCTGGCAGTCATGGCTAGCATGGCAGGCAAGGCAGCCGAGTACGTATAGGCCGACGACGTGATGCGCTGGTGTTCAACGACGTCCTTGGCTCCGGCGCAGAAGCCGCCGCCAGCACACAGGGGTCCGGACAGGGACCCGACGATCATGTCGACCTGCTGAGGATCCACATTCTGAGCTTCGGTGAGGCCTCGGCCGGTCCGGCCAAGGACGCCAAACGACCACGTCTCATCGAGAATGATGCGAAACTTGTATCTCTCCTTCAGCTCGACGAGCTTCGGTAGGTCCGTCGAATCTCCTAGCGTCTCGAACAAGCCTTCGGAAACGATGAATCTTCGCGTAAGCTTCTTGGCTTTGGCCTGCTCCTTGACCACGGCTTTCATGGCCCTCTCGAGATCGTCCATGTCGCCGTGTTCGAACCACTTGATGTGGCTCCTCGAGGCCTGCAAACCCCTGCGGATCGAGTAGTTTACGGCCTTGTCGGCGATGATGACGTCGCCGCGCTTGCAGAAGGCGGGTATCACGCTGGACACAGTCGAGAAGGACTGGGCATAGACTATGCATCCCTCGGTGCCCAAGTAGTTGGCGATGTCCGCCTCAGCCTTGACATGGACGTCCTGGGTGCCGTAGAACTGGGGCGGGCCGCAGGGCCCGACACCATAAGTGCGCAGGGTCTGGATGGCCTTCTCCTTGATCTGCTCGTTGGAGTTGAAGTTGTAGAAGTTGTAGGATGCGAGATTGGTGACAGTGCGGCCGTTGGAGAGTCTCACTTTGGGGCCGGTCGGGCTGCCATGGCACGCGACGTTAGCAAACACCTCCAAAGGAGCGACTCGGGATGGGGCGGGTCGTACCCGACAATGACGGGAAGCTTCTCGCTCTCGGCCTCTTCAAAGGGCGTCACCTCAGAGACAAGCGGCTCTGGGGCCCAGTCGTCTATCAGCTCGTCAATCTCCTGGGCCGGGTCAGTATCCTCTCGCTGCAGCGGCAGGGGGGGCCGGGGGCGTGCGTACATCTTCCCTCAGCTTGACGTAGTTTTGCTTATGCGTCGAATACGACGGCGACAGGAGGTAGCGGATGAAGAAGAGGACGAGGACGAGCTCTATGGCAGACCGCACGGGGTCGTTCTGGTAGCTCGACTGGATGTAGCGCACCAGCACCGCCGACCCGGGCACTTTCTGGAAGTTGGACGACGCCTGCTGCAGAGCACTGCCCAGTCGAGCTTGCAGCGCCTCGAGCTCCATCTGCGAAGATTGACCCAAGGCCCAAGCGGTAATTGATGCTGGCGCTGGCGCTGGCGTTGTCGGCGATGGTGTCGGTGGTAACGTCGGTAGTGCTGCCGTGCGCTTCAAGATGTGGAACGTCACTACAAGGAGGTGGACGAAGCAACGTCGAGAGGCATCTGGCACCTGGAGGTATAGGAGAAAATGGGTCCGTCGCGTCAGCAAATGACGGCCAATGGGAACCGCTGGAAAGATCCAGCAGCCACACGGCATAGCTAGCAGCTAGTCCCCTGAAATTCTCCACTACTGAATTATGGTAAGCCGCTCGTTCTCACTCCCGCGTCCCGAGGTCCGACTTGCGACGTCCGAGTCCGCGTAGCCGCAACGGCTCGTGCTGAAGCATCAACGTTTCTCACAGCCTCTCCGGGTCCAGCAGAGTCGGCCCACATCGAACATCGAACTACCGGCGCAGCGCGTAGCCCTGAGTGCATCATTATCGTATGCTTGTAATTCAAACATTTGTGTATTTCTATACATCGTCATTGCCCAAGCAACAACGAACAACGCAGCTCTACCCGGACCGGCATCAAATAATCAACGAATGAATTAACGCAGTCCAACCAATGCCCTATCCGAATAGCGCAACAACCCAAAAGAGAGCACCAAAGGCAATATACTCCCTAAAACTATGGCTCGCCAAACGCACATAGCGAGGGGGCACAACACTCGCCCTCGCACATCCACGTCTGGCCCTTTCTGGCTTTCATTATACATTCTTACAGCAGCTTGATCTTGTTGTTGCTGCCGCTTGAAGCCGTCGGTGCGGATCCGCCGCTCGTCTTCGACTTTGTGAACGCGCCGCTGTAGCCCGTTCTGCCAGTGCCCGTGGCAAGCGTACCGTTGGTGTTGTCATTGTCCTGTCCATTCGGTTGCATGAGACGGAACTTGCCGCCTATCGAGGCTGATTTGCCCAGCGACTGCAGCGTCGCTTTAGGGATCTGCTTGCCAGCCACGATGGGTCCGGCAATCAGCCCAATGAACACGGCCAGCAGCACGAAGTAAAGGATGGCAAATCGAATGACCCGTCTACGCCTGAGTTTCGACTGTTTCATGGAGTAGATTGGGGGGCGGATTTGACGGCTGTACGGAGCTTTAGCTTCATCCCGACGGCAATCACGGGTAACGCGAGGGGCTATAACATACCTGGGACGGAGCCAAAACAGCATCATCGAGTGAAGCTTGTCAATCTGCGGGACCACAATGACCGGTAGCATCAAAAACAGGAGCCAGTGGCCGAGAATGAAATCGGCGGCGAACATGCTCAGCTCTGTGATCTTGCAAAGGAACTCACGACCTGGCTGTGACATGGTGTGCCAGCCCATCGAATACCACTTGCCAGTCCAGAATGCGATGTTGGACTGGTCCGTCTTCATTTCTCTCGTCAGGGCGAGCGAAACGATCAACTTGAAGATGAACCTCTGGATCGACACCACGGCAATCATCCCGGCCAACGTCCGGGCGAAGTTGAACCCTTCGAGAACAAACATGGCCTCAAAGAAGATGAGCATGAACAGGGCCGCTGTCCCGTGCGCAATAGCAGCCAGGACACTGCCAAACTTCTTGCAGCACATGCTGAGAACCGGGCCCATACAGCAGGCCATGGCAAACATGGCCGCGAGCACGCCAGCATTGATTGCGATGGGAGCCAATGCCACCACGAGAACGCGGATGAGGGAGTCCGTCGCCTCAACCTTCACGCCATCATCACCACCGTTCTTGCTCTGCAGGACACCGGTCTGCGCATTGATGTACAGGTACGGGATCAGCGTCCACACAACTTGCAAGAGCGGAGTGAGAATCTCGGTGAAGAAGATGTTGGCAATGGCCGCCCGGGGCACATCGGCCGACATCTTTGCGGACGCCTCGCCGAGGGTCTTGCGCTTGTAACCGGTGATTCTTGTCCGCGACAGGCGGCAGAAGGCGATCCACGACGACGCGTGACTTCTGGAGTTTCCGCGCGAGAGCCATCGGAGAAAATCGCGATAGTCAATGAAGAAGTCATTCCAGGCAAACTGGTGAGGGTTGTACAGGAACGGCGAAATGGTGAGGCCAAGCAGAGTTATCCAGAAGTAGATGAGCGCCGCTTGCCAAGCCGTGACCGTGGCAAACAGCAGCATCATCAGCAGTCTCGAGCCGAAGTAGATTGACGGGCCGGCGAATCGAGAGTACAGGACACCGAAGGGGATACGAGCAGTAGCGAAACCACGGCCAGTTCCAATGTATCGCGCACCACCGAACGAAAGGTCTTGCTGCACGGAGTTCGCGTAAATCTGGCAGACAAACACTTCGAAGAATGGCGACAGTGAGAAGAATTGCTTGAGAGAGCGGACCAGCGCGCGCCAGACACCGCGTTCTGTCAGTTCCTGAACCATCAAAGGCACGAACGATAGGAAGAAGACGAAGAAGATGGAGAAGACGCTGCGCGTAACCCAGTCCATCAAAGCGTCGGTGTTGGCACAGCCGGTGGGGAACAGAGAATCCGTGATGGGCTTGTTACGATTGTAGTCGCAAGGAATCGTTTCGTGCTTGAACGCGCCGAAGTTGAGCAGCGTCAGCATGAACAGCTGGACAGACAACATGATGAACATGTTGTTGATGTGGAAGCCAGGGTGTGCGTAGTAGAAGGACAAGAATCGATCGAGGGGCAGCTGGGTGCCGAGATAGTAATACTCGCGCGAGAGCATCTGTTCTCCCATGCCCGTTCCGATCTTGGTCGTAAAGTTCAAGATGGAGCCAAAGCCAAGATCACGACCTTTGCCACACTGGTAATACTCGCAATGCTTGATGCGCCCACCACGGAGAAGAGCATTCATACCAGCGAAAATATCCTCGTTCAGGTGCAGACCCTTCTGAGCCTTGGACACACCGCCACGCGTCGTCATGAAGATGCCGTTGAGGAAGTCGGGATGGCCGTAGTGAAGCTTGCCTCCTATCTGCGCCAGCGTACGTGCGAAGAGGGTTCCGAAAGTCTGTTCCTTTCCGGCTGCAACGTCACCGAGGATACCAATGTTCTCTGAGAAAATGTACTCGCGAGCTCCAAGAATGGCGACGGGGGCCGTGGTCTCGTTCTTTACACCCGGGGTGTATGGAGACGTATTATCCGTCTTCATCTCCTCGAACTCGGCGAGCACGCTGCGGATCTTGAGACACTCCTCCAGATAATTGTCTTGGTTGGCGTCGATGAGCTGGATGTACTCGCCGCGGTAGAAGATCAAGGAGTGGTTCTGGTTGTCGGACTTGCCGTCACCCAGGACCGGATTGCCGGAGAGCTGGATTCTGAACTTGGGTCGCCGCATGCCATTTTCCATGAGCTCCGAGTGTCCATCGATCAGAGCCGAGTAAAGCCGCGGCTCCTCGCCCTCGACCAACGGCGCTTCCTCATCCAGATAGGCGATCTGCAGATCGGGGTATGCGCGGAGCAAGAACTCGGCATTCTCCATTTCTTCCTTCTTGAACTTCGAGTAGCGCTGCATGGACACCACAATCTTGAACTTGCGACGCGCCATGCGCTCCAGCTCTCGCTCCAACTTGTCAGAGTTACCTCCAAACATCTGTACGACTTCGGGGTTCTCGACTCGATACAGGAGCTTAATGGCGCGGCTGTAGTTCATAAAACCGGAAACGGTGCGGTACAGGGTCTGCGAGCGCAGGGAGGCCCAGATGCGTGTTCGGAGGGTGTATTCGGGGGCCGAGGACTTGAAACCGATGCAGTAGAAAGGGAGATCGTCAATCTTGCTCTTTGCGGCGTCCTTCTCGCCCTTCTCGAAGTCGCCGTTCATTTGTGATGTCTCGTCGGCCAAGATCTTGGTGTCCTTCACGAAACAATCCCACTCATGAGGGTGCAACTGCTTCAAGTACTCCAGAAGAGTGACGCGAGAGTAGGGCTCATCCTCACGAATGATTTCGCGCAACGAGAGCAGAATCTTCTCGCCGTAGTGCGGAATCATGACCGTAAACGTCGGCATGTTGTCCACGGGAAGAGGCTCGGGAATCGGAGTCGACAAAGACTGGGCAAAGAAAGAAATTCGGCGCTCTGCCTCACTATGGCTGGGAAAGAACTCGGTCTTGAAGGAGTGGTCCTCTTGAGAGACGAAGAAAGTGGGGGCTCGCAGCGTTCGCTTACCCTCTTGCTCGGACGGCACCTGGTGGTAGAGCAGCTTCTGGACGTGGTCAATGGCCAGCAAATGCTCGCGATACATGGAGATGACGATGGCGTTCCAGACTTGAGAAATCAGCACCTTGGGCTTGTACTTGATCTCCATGTCAGTGGTGGCAAGGACCTTCGAGTAGATGCGCTTGGGGAGGCGAGAGAAGATGTTCCTCCAGGGCGTCCAGATCGAAGATCCGATGTAGAATGACCGACATATCGAGAAGACGGTGTTGAACAGAACGTAGAACAGGTAGGTGTCCAGGAAGAAGAAGATCAAGTCCGTGAATGTCATCAGGGCCAGCAAGATAAGCGGATGGTACTTGCAAAGTATGTCGCCAAACAGGTGGTCACCATAACAGGTTGGATGGAAGATGAAGAGATATCGGATGACATCACGGAACGAGCGCGTGAGGTAGACATATGACTCGCCGAACTTGAGGCCGAAGACCGAGAGCCATAGACCGTACGACATGGCCATGTCGTTGCCAGAGAGCCTCGGGTAGCTGGCCGTGAAGGTCTGACTGGCGACGTAACGTCTCGAGTTCTTGGTCAGGTAGCTGCCAAACAAGCCACCGAGAGGCATAACCGCGAAGAACAGAAAGGTGATGACGGCGATGACGAAATGGACCACTCCGATGATGAGGTCGATGTCAACCCCACCGTTCTTCACGGCCGTTTTGAACATGAAGACCTTGACTCCCGGGGCGATGTTGAGGACGAAGATGAGCAGAAGGAAAAGGAGCCTCTTCGTCAGATGCTGCGCACCCGCCCACCGGCGAGGCACGTACGCCCACTCGGCCAAGGTAGCAAGAACCTGAATAAGTGCCGCGATACCTCCGCCAAAGGCAACGATCGAAAACTGTTGAGACCCGGGAGGCTGGTTGTCGACTTGTTGCTCATACTTGGAACCGACGAGCAATTCCGGAGCGTTGTACGACGTGTAAAACCAGAACATGGTCAAGTGGATGATCCAGATTCGGTTGAAGTTCACCAAAAGGTGAAACCATGACCGCGACTCCTTGTACGTCTTGAAAAAGCACTTCTTCCAGTTGACTTCCTTCAACTTCATGTACCGCTCGGCAGGTGGCACGTCGACGAGCTTGCTCTTATCCTGCAAGACGATGCGCTCGATGCCTTCAGGATACCAAAACAGCTGGTTGCAATCGTCGTAGCCGATGATGTGCTTGTGATCGCGCTCGCGGCGGACGTAGACTCCGTTAAGAATCTCGTACCCTTCATCCCTGCAGTACTGGTACAGAGGAGTGATGATATTGTTGAGGTAAGTGAACTCGTCCACCGGCTCGACGAGTGCCTGGCAGGCGGGAGAGTTGAGGTAGTCATCGGCACACTTGAAGATGAAGCAGAGACATTCGGGCATGAAGCGGACCTGGTTGGCTTCGCCCCAGCACAGGAGGTAGAGGGCAATTTGTCGGACGCGGTCATGCTGAGACATGCGGTTCATGCGAGTCTTCCAACGGTACTCTGCAGCCTCGAGGCTGTCGTCACCCTCCAGATCCTGGAGCGCCTCGGCCTCGTTGGCGCCGTCGTCGGCATTCTTCTTCTTCTTCTTGTTCTTAGCCTTGCGGCGCAATCCCTTGCCCTTGGCGTTGGCGAAACCGACGGCGTCATCCAAATCAAGATGAGCGGCGAAGTACCACTTTCGGTAGTTGGCATTGTCGCCACCAATGTAATCGGCATGCAGAGAAAGCAGGGCCTGGTTCGGGGACATGCGCGACGCCCTCGAATCAAGGAGGGTCATGAGGTGATCATACATGTTTCGCATGCTGTCTCGCTGGAAGCCAAACTTTGCAGTCAAGTCGAGGAAGATGTCCTCAACCTCCTCCTTGGACAGGGGAATCTGGGCATCCGAGGTCCAGGCGGGATAGGGCTCTCGGGAACGTTGACCAGCGGGCAGCACATTGCCGTAGTCCATGCCGTAGTTCGGAGTCGATGCGCCCGAGGAGCGGTTGGCGCCGTAGGAGATCTGAGACGAGGGTGGGCGGTAGCCTCGCTGGCCCTCACCGTAGCTGTTGTAACGCTCGTCGCCACGGCCGTAGTAGTCCATCTCGGCGGCGCGGGCCATGTCTGACCTCATGGTGAAGTCGCTGAAGGTCTCGGAGTCCTCCTCGGAACCGTGCCGGCCGGCCCGCGCGGGATAACCATTATTGTAGTCCTGGTCATAGTAGCCGCCGTCCGCGCCGTGGCCATTGTAGTACTCGTCTTGGTACTGGTCGTGGCCGTCATAGTAGCCGCCATCCTGGTGGTACGGGTTGTTAGGATCGGCGTTGTAGTAGCCGCTGCCGCACGGTTAGTTGATGCCTCGGGGGATATTCAAGAGGAGCCGGCTTACGATTCATCGTAATAGCCCTCATTTGCGTGGCCACCTTGGGCGTGCGCACCGCGGGCATCATATCCGTTGTCATAGTACTGGTCGTCCTGATAGTACGAGTCGGTATTGCCACCTTGGTGGCCTTGATGACCCTGGTGGCCATAGCCATCGTCGTAGTGGTCTTGATGACCACTTGGATACCCCGACATGCTGACAGTTGATTACCTGAAGAGCAGCGGTCACATTAGCATGAAACGAGCAGAGTTTGGCTGCCGAGGCGGCGGTACGAGGAAGGCACGGGGACGAGAGCCGGAGTAGCACAGACGTACCCTTAGGCACACATGGAGTGGCACGTTGAAAACAGACTGTCGACACCTAGAAAGCAAAGAAGACGGACAGCGCCGCAGAGACGGGCAAGGTGGGTTCCGTCGATTACTCGGTAGAGCAGGAGAAAAGAATGTTTCAGGAAGGGATCGTGACGAGCCGACACGCGTGGTACGCGGGCGAGTCAGCGCACTCTGGCGGTATCTGGTCCTGTGCAAATGGCTGATGCGGTCCCAATCGATCGTCCGCGCAGCGATGCCAATGCGATTGGATACGTCGTCGGTCGGTCGGCGGCGTCAACGGTTGGCGATGAAAAGAGGGAGACGTAAGCAAGTCGTCTGGTCGCACACGAGAAGGAACAGACAGCGTAGCTGTTTTCGCAACTCGATCCTCAGTCGCAGCCGCGAGAAAGAAGAGAGCGAACGAAAGACCGGCGGCAAAAGCGATAGAACCGGGCGAGACAGGTAGCGAGCGGAAGGTTTGGCCCAACAAAGGCCAGAGACGTCGCCGTGTCGTTGCCCCCTTTCGCGAGTGTGAAGACACAATGCAGGAGACGGAAGGGGGAGAGGGAGAGAGCGGACAGGAGGCAGCGAGGGAATCGGTGGAGTGGAGAGACACTCGCTGCGGCAGCGGGTGGGTGCCTGCGTGCTGCGAGCTTCGCTGCAGCTGGTTGGCTGCGGGCCCGGACAGTGACGAGACGGGAGGTGAGCGAGCTCGTAACGTCGTGCCAGTGGCTTCCTGGGAGGTTGCCCCTGACGGCTGCATGTGCCAGTGCCAGTGGGCACGCCTCACTTGTAGGTATCTGTACCCCCCCTCGGCCCCTGGTCCGCCATCCATGAGCAAGCTGGCCAACCACGCTGGCCGATTTCCGGCGGCTGGCTGGGCCGGTCCGCAGGGCAGAGCCAACCCAAGGTACCTCGCAGAGACTTGCGGCGGCTGCCGCTTTTCCGCATCGAGCGGGCGAGGTCCGTGGCCCGTCGCGCAGCCGTCATTGCCGTCCCAGATGCGCCGGCGCCACAGCAAGTCCCTGGCCCGTACCACTCTTATCTCGTGTGGGCCAGGGGAGGGCGGATACGCGTTGCTTAGCGGTACCGGTACTTTGCCCTCAGGCGGTCGCCCACAACATTCTCTCAACGCAGTGGTAACCAGTTGCTTTACCTTGGGCGGTCTGCACGGAGTTAAAGCCGCAGCACGGTATACGAGCGCCTTCCTTTGGAGACAGGCACTTTACGTGGGTTGCTCGCAGAACACAATGGGCACTGTCGTCATGAGTTGAGATTAAGGTACCTG
This sequence comes from Tolypocladium amazonense, assembly GCA_024340795.1. Lineage (NCBI taxonomy): Eukaryota > Fungi > Ascomycota > Sordariomycetes > Hypocreales > Ophiocordycipitaceae > Tolypocladium > Tolypocladium amazonense. The sequence goes on along the minus strand of JALHCE010000040.1, from coordinate 372,061 downwards.
AGTATTCTGGAGCAGCAGAGGTCGTGCTGACGACGTGGTTGGGATCTATCCACAGTGCAAGCCTGCAGGGGGGCTCGGAGACGACGGGTGAACAGGGCCTATGCCGTTTCCAAAAGAGGTTTGAAATCAAGGTTCTCTGGCCAGTTGCGTCTGCTGCTCCCCAGCCCGAAGCGCGTTTTGTCTCGTCCAATTTACCGGACCAGTTGTGCCTGGTGCCCACCAATTGGCCATTCTCCTTGTCGCTTTTTCGGCCGGGCTCTTCTGCTTTGCCATGGCAAATGCAGTCCTTGGTTTTTCGCAGAAGAAAATTTCTCTTCCCACTAGCTAGCGGCGGGAGCAACTCGACAGTTTGGGGTTCGGTGGCCGCCTGCGAACCTGAAGTGTGGAGTCGCAAGGCGGAGACCACCACTGTGGACCACGATGCGATGCAAGAATGCCGATCGTCTTTGGCCATGATGTACTCAGCAAATTCGCTCGAGGAGTGACGAGTACCTCGTACGTGCTACAAATTTGTCTTCCACGAAAGAGCATCACGACCACGAGCTCCAATGCATGCCAAGGTACTTTGGCCATCTCCGATACCTGCTCGCCGTCGTCACCCAGTACGACTACGACGCACCCAACACGAGTGAATAACAATGGAAGAACGTCACGACTGCGCCGGGTGGGGGCGGTGCACGAAAACACTCTGTGCAATGACGGATGGCTACGAGTACAAGTACGCTCAGAAATATCATGTGTACCTGCAACCCCGACGCGCTGTTGCAGGCACCGTCTTCTATGTGGCCAAATGAGTCGTAGATGTCCATCTCTGTCAATCAAATGAACAGCCGCGTGAGGGGACCGCATGAAAATGTGACTAGCGGGCAAGTTGAGCGCCTGAAATTCCGGGAAATACAGTGGGATATCCGGATCGTGGCGCTGCGAGCGTCCGATCCCAAGCCATGCAAAGTGTATTTGAGGGTGTGCACTCGTCAATATCCGAGGCGCAGAGCTTGCTCGTGCCCCCTCACTGGCCTCAGCAAGGTCGATCTGGCTGGCTCCTCGCAACGTCTTCTCAGCCTTTGTCCGGTTTGCGAAGCGTGCCGTCATGACGATTCGATGGATACGAGACAGCGGCCCAACAAGCCAACCCTCGGAGAGGCCTCGGACGCCCGCAGCTCCTTCTCTCTGCGATTCTTCATCCGCGTCTGGAATGCGGAGGAACGCCGTGACGCGCGCCCTGCAATTGGACTGTCTGCTATTGGACTGTCGACGCCGCTGGACGCCGGTCGGCAGACTGGCCCATCCTTGCCCAAACGACTCTGCTAGCGTGCGCAAGCCCGATCGCTGGTGCCGTCTTCCGTTGCGCAGCCAAGCGCGAGTAGACGTTTTTAGCAACGCCCCATTTCCATCGCCACTGAAGCCGGTCCTTCATCCCATTGCCTTGGCCAGGGCCCCGCCCGTCCAACGATTACTCGTACAGTGGATGGCGTGGTGGGCTTGCCCCTTTCCAGTGCTGATGCTCCCTTTGTCCCTCCTCCTCGGGCCGTCGTTGTTCACTACCTTGGGAAATCTATTAGCCCGTGCTGAAACCTAGGCACGAGTAAGGTACGGGCGGACTGGATTAACGTGTTGATCTTTCTGGGCCATCCGCCAACTAAAGTACGGGCCGACGGATCCTCTGCACAGAGCTCTTCTTCCCTCCTGTGAGAACCTACAAGTGCACAAGAGTCTCCATATTTCATGGCCGTAGATGAAACGCAACCGCGCGGTGCCCTCGCCTGCCTTGGAGAGGCGTGTGGCGCGGCGACGGCTCTCCCGAGCCGCATCTTGACAGCTTTGATACACTTCTGACACGCTCATCATTGCCATGACATAAGCGCAGGAGCAGAAAGCAACCGCGTAGGATACGCATCTGCAAGGCCGCTGCAAGGCCAGTCCCAGCAGCAGATGCCACGATGGCCTAGGTCTGCGTCACGTGATCTTACTTTGGGGGTGTTGCTATGGAAACCATCAGCGCCAATCGGCTCTGTGCCAGCGCCCGCAGCCATGAGCTAGGAGCATCAGACTGGTCTATTCTGAGCCTCACTTTTTCAACTGAGCATTCCTAGACGTACCCCGAGCGCCTTGTTTGTCTAACAAGTGCGGAATTCTGTCTGCACATCCGTGCGTCAGCTCAAGAAGCCCACCGCCAGCCCTGGTTTCCGTCTCAACCATGGCTCGGCTCGTCGACTGCTATCCCTCCAGCAATGATGAGCTTCCTCAGGTAGATGTATTGCTGAAAAGGCCCAGCACCGGCAGCGCGAGGCTATCCAAGAACGCAATGGCCAAATCTCCAGAGAAGAAGGCCCTTGTACCAAAATCCTCATCAGTGGCCTCGACTCGCAAGGTCCGGCGACTGGCCGCCGGGAACCAAGCTCCTGCGAATCCCCTCTTTCTTCCGTGGAATGCAGATGACGGAGACAACTCTCAACACCATTATCGTGTATCACCGGGAAAATCCGACAAGACTCACCAACAGCAGGATGACAGATCCCAACACCATGTCTTCAACTGCAGGGAATCTCCGCCTCCGCCAAACACTCTGAAACTTCGCACAAGGCGTCATAGAGCCCTCGCGCTGCTACAGGACGACTCGGAGGATGATGCTGTCGGCGCAAGCATCAAGATGGAGGGCACGAAAAGACTCTTCAGAGGAGGCTCAGCACTCGTAAGAGCAATCCCCGATGTCGGGGCATTATCCATGGGGGACAATGAAGACTTGGGTGGTAATGGCTCCCGCAAAAACACGCGGCCAAGGAAAACCAAAGATCCGAGGGCCCAGCAGCTGGGATCTGAGCCAAAGAGTACGACAGTTGCTTTCGAAAGTGACGAGTCCAGTATCTATCAGACGGCAGCCGAGGATTCCTCAGTCTACGGCGACGGGTCGACATCAGAATTTGAATTGGATAATATCTCCGACGAGAGCTTCGACGAGGCTCCAGTGAAGAGGCTATTCGACGGTTCACGAGAGGGTCGAGGCGCGAGAAGCAGGTCGGCGAGGAAAGAAGCACCTCAAGTTTTGCAGCCACGCAACGCCAACATCAAGTCCCGAGAGCCTGGGCATGACTTGAACGAGAACATCACATCGCCAAAGACCCGGAGCCGAAGCGGACAATCAGCGATTGGAGAAGTGTTCCCTAGTCTCAAGGCCCCTGGGGCTGCATCGAATTTAACCGACGCCTTTGAGAAGCTTCGTATTCACGTCGATGTACTTTCTGACGACGAGACCCGGCCAGGAGGAGGTGAGGACTTCGCAACGCCGCCCACAACACCACCAAGAAAGCTCGTGTCGCCTCAGAAGCTCGCGCGCATCCCACAGACGCCGCATCGGCCCAGCGTTGACGCCTTCTGGAGCCAAGATTTCGTGGACGACTGGAACGATCAGCACTCGCCGCGGAAACTGATGCTGCCCGCGATTACCAAGAGTCCAACCAAGGCTAGTCCGAAGAAGGCCACGAGGAAGTCATTTGAAGCCAAGAAACACTCCCTTGCCGAAGAGTTCCTCCGCGAACTCGATGCCGAGATCACCCAAGGCAAGATTGCCGAGCTGGCCAAGTCCACCGGGGGCGTCAAACTCGTGTGGACCAAAACGCTGAAGACCACGGCGGGGAGGGCGAATTGGCGGCGGGAGACGACTCGGACCCAGCAGGCCGACGGCTCGCTCGTTTCTGTGAATCACAAGCACCATGCATCCATCGAGTTGGCCGAAAAGGTCATTGACGACGAGAATCGACTTCTCAACGTTCTGGCCCACGAGTTTTGTCACCTGGCGAACTTCATGGTTAGTGGTGTCAAAAACAACCCCCACGGCAAAGAGTTCAAGGCTTGGGCGTCCAAATGCTCCCGCGCGTTCGGGGAATCGCGAGGCATCCAGGTGACGACAAAACACACGTACGACATCGACTTTAAGTATGTCTGGGAATGCACGGCGTGCGGGACCGAGTACAAGCGCCACTCCAAAAGCATCGACGAGAAGCGTCACCGCTGCGGAAGCTGCAAGAGCGCCCTCAAGCAGATAAAGCCAGTGCCTAGGGGCAATGGCGCAGGGGGCGGAGCGGGTGGCAAGCCCAGCGAGTACCAAATGTTCGTCAAGGAACAGATGAAGATCGTGCGAGAGGAGAACCCAGGAAAACCGCAGAAGGAAGTCATGAGGATCGTGGCGGACAGATGGAAGAGCAACAAGATGACAATGGCGAGTAAAAAAGAGACTCGAGACGAGGCTGGCGGTGTGGTCACGCAGATGCTGGATCTCACGCTTGCTGGGAGCGACGAGAGCGACTGACAAGACTTCCCTCCCCTCGGCTAGCATATGATGTGTTCTCAACCAGCATGGGATTGGCGTTTGATCTGCATGTATGGAGCAATGCCCAAGATTCTGATCCTGATACTATCGCGTGCTATGGGATATGACTTCGCGTGCGTTTCTCACAACGACGACACAAGAGTTTGTGGTATTTATTGGAGCCGTGACATATGCGAGGGTCGTGATTCATGGCCAGCCATAACCGTCCCCCCTCTCCAACGCCGGCCCGGCAGCCGTTTGCGGGAAAGCCAGGTAAGGAGACATCGAGCATCCCAACACGGGAAAGAGAGCCAGCTGCTGGCTCGTCGCACCTGAGACCGCCCGTCGCGACCCAAGGTCAGTCCTGAGCTGGTCCATGGACTCTTCCCAGCTGCTCGAGTTGCCACCGCCGCCCCTTAAGGTTCGCCAAACAAGCCGTAGTCCTTGATCTTGAGCGACTCCCAGATGCGAGCCGAGTACTCGACGGCATCGCCGATGAGCTTGCCCTGCTTGCCGAGCTCGAGGTCGACCTCGGCCTCATCGTACTCGCCCTTGATGTGCGGCACGTTGATGGTGATGAGTACATCCGTCTTGTTCCGCTCGAGGCGCAGGAGAGTCATGATGATGGCGGTGAAGTCGGGGGCAGAGGTGCGGTCGCGCGACTGGCCGACCTTGGGCGTCTGGGTGGCGATGAGGGTGTAGGCTGGCGGTTTCGACCTGCGCTCGTCAGCCCTGCAAAGATCAGAAGAGGCGAGGGGATGGCGAGCGACCATACTCGAGACGGGTGAACTCGGTCTCGGCCGTGTTCCAAATCTTGACGGTATCAATGTCCGAGCCGACCATGTCTTCGAGGTGCGTCGTCATGGCGCGGCCGTCGATCTCGGGGCCGGAGCCCGGCCCGCCGACACGCTCGGTGATGTCGAATATGATGCTGGTGAAGCCATCCTTGTCGATCCAGACCTCTTGGTTGTCGGGGACCTGGCGCAGCTTGCTGGAGCGGGAGACGGGAGAGGTTGGTTAGCTGCTTCGGTCGTCACCGGGAGCGAGCGTACCTCACGTCGGCGAACTTGTCCGGCAGGTCGCACACCATGGCGCCGCCGTAGAGGGGCGTGCCCAGATATTCAGGCATCGTAGTATCGGGCGCGTCGTCGCTGGCAGAAGTCGGGTTGGCTGGTGCGTATCTCGTGGTTGATGACCAAGGCAGCTCGGTCGCGAAGGTGCGGTCGCGGGTCGGCAGCCGCGTGTTCGTCTGAAGGGAGGGGGAAACGCTTGCTCGTTCGGCACCAGGAAGGCAGGCTCAGCGGGGAGACTCGTGCTGTTGGTGTTTGCTGTCTGCGAGGTCGAAGCGGCAAGGCTTCCACAAGGCAGCGCGCGTACGCACAAAGACGGCGGTTGGCGCTGGCGCCGGTGGGGGGTGACGACGGCGGGGTTGGGCCATGACGGCGTGGTTGCGGCACGAAAGCAGGGCGCAGCCTGGCCCGGGGAGCGGCGCCACTTGGGCGTTAGGTGCCTTGGGCCAGAGCGAGCTTCTCCTCACCTGTCCCGGGTGCCAATGACGGACTTATGAGCTTAGTCGTCGACCTCCCTTGCCTCCCTCCACCGAACCTGGCCCGTCTCGTCGTGGCGAGTTCCAGACGTCTGTCTGACTGAGGGACCAAGGTTAAGGTAGCTAATAGCCTAATACATAAGAATAAGTCGCACTGCACTTCCGTCGCCTGTCTTACTGTGACGCCGATTTCCTTCTCTCGTCCCCACTCCAGCTCCGTCCCACGTCCAACTCTACCTTTACTCTCTCATCCTCTCATCAGCAATCCTCGTCCACTACGCCCATCATACAACCAGCCATGGCTTCCTGCCTCTTTTGCCGCATCATCAAGGGTAAGTCGTGCGCTCCCGCGGCATCATGGTGAACCTGCAGCTTCTGCCGTGGCGCTGTTATCAACGCGACGCTGGCTGACTGCTGCCCTCGCATTCACAGGCGAGATTCCCTCCATGAAGCTCTTTGAGAGCGACAAGACGTTCGCTTTCCTCGATATCGGGCCTCTCAGCAAGGGTCACGCTGTATGTCGCATCCAACGCTCTCTTGCTCCCCTACTTCGTTTGGTGACGACGCTCACTCCTCTCGGCCGCAGCTCGTCATTCCCAAGCACCACGGCGCCAAGCTCACTGACATCCCCGATGACCAATTGACCGAGATTTTGGTAAGAAGAGAGAAAAAGCAGCTTCCCTTTCTCCTCCCGGAACCCCAGCGTCTGCCTTGTTCGTGTCGCCACTTACACTGACTTCCCGCCGCGCAGCCCACTCTCAAGAAGCTCGTCAAGGCCACGGGCGCCACCGACTACAACGTTCTGCAGAACAACGGTACCATTGCTCACCAGCAGGTTCATCATGTGAGTGAAATCTGCCGACGAGATTGGCCTCAAGCCTCGATAGGCCACCATCACTTACGGTCGCTGACGCAATGCGCTCCTCTTCCTCTTCTTCAGGTTCACTTCCACATGGTCAGTTCGCCCCATCTCGAACCAAATGCCCTCACCATGTTCACTTTCTCACGTCATGTTCTTCCCTTCAGATTCCCAAGCCGAATGAGGACGAAGGCCTGGGCATCAGGTGGCCCGCCACGAATGGCGACATGGAAAAGCTTAAGGCTCTCTGTGAGGATATCAAGTCTAAGATGTAGATTGGCGCAGTCCCAACGCACGGGTGTGTCCGCACAGGCCGCTGTGGCCCGTTGATTAGCGTTTGCGGGAACGGGGTGCGGCGCTGCGAGACATCTGACTGCAAGTTTGATTCCCGGAGACTGCCCACGCAATTGACTCGTATGACTCTATTCCTCCTCCTCTCTAGGCGACTACTGGCGGAAGGCTGCGCCCTCCATGCTATGTTCTCCTTTCCATGTCACTTCACGCCGCGCCGTGCCTCGCCGTGCCCTCCCTTGTCATCCGTTATGCTCCGTTTTCTACCGCAGCTTCCGGCGCATTGCCGTTGGCTTGCGGGACCGTGTCCTTCTTGCCTTCCTTGTGGTACCAGTCGACGATGCCTCCAGGTAGAATATCGCCCTTGCGGTCATACAGAGACCGGGCTCGCACGTACGGGTCCAGGTTCCAATAGCCCTCCCTCAGCTGAGCGGCGATTTTCTCTCGCTGGGCCTGAGCCTGCTTGCCTTCCTCTGTACCGGGAGAACGGATCCAAGTCCGCGTCGCGCCTTCAAATTCCCTGTACAGCTCTGCTCTGGCCTTGAGGAGGGCATCTCTCGTCGCAGTGTCCTTCATTTTGTCGTTCTCGCCAGGCACGGGCTCCTCGTACTTGTACTCCCAGTTTTCATCGCCCTCCAATTCCTTGATGATCTGGTCAGTTGCGATGAACTCCTCAAGCCCGGCCCTATAGTTGGTGAAGTGGACCTTTGCGGCCACTACGGGGTCAAGCCAGCCGCGGATTATCTTCCAGATCCCTGACACATGATTAGCCCCCAACCTTTGGTATCTCGCATCCAGTGCACCTACCTTGGAATACCCAAGGCGCGTTATGAACCAGGACGGCACCCAGAGACTCTGGGTAATTTGCCTCGAAGCACTGGATCATGAACTTCACGGGGTGGTAGTCCATGTTGGCCAGCGAGAAGCCCGTCATGTCAAAGATGATGTTCTTGGCGACGCGTTAGCCGGCATCTTCCACGTCACGTCACCTCCTCGGAGTACTCACAGCCGTTTCCACGGGCGGCTCGAGAACGAGGCGAGCCGTTTCGATGATGAAAACTGTATATCTCTCCAGGCTCTCCGCGGACTGGGCGCCCGGCTTGTGGAGCCGAACCCTGACGACGCAAATAGGCCGTCCCTCCTTATCCTTGCCATGCAGGAAGCTCTTGCCGATGCGAGACTGTGCCATGTAATCGATGGCCAGCTTCTTGGCGTCGCCAGTCCCATTCTTTTCGTCTTCAACGGCGCCGGCCTCACCGTTCTTCATGATGTCGGCATCAACGTTCATGTCACTGGTTCTCCAATTCATGGCAGACACCAGCATGACCAGCGCCTTCTCAACGTCCCACTTGCGGGCACGCAGGAAACGCAGCACGAGAGCATCTGGGTGGTCGTGCTTGATAGTGGACCAGATGGTCTCGCGGATGGACTCGGGGGACTGGCTGGCCAACGTCTTGTGGTATTGCTTCGTCTGGCCATACTTATCGTTGTCGTCTGGTGCTGCGCCTGAGCTTGGGGGCGAGGGCTGGCTCTCGCTCGCCTTCCATCGGAAGAGACTAAAGCGTTTCTTTTGAGACGACTCTGGCTCCTCTTCCACGGGTTTGGCCGTGGCGGCAGAGTCGCCGTTGCTGCCGGAGTTGCTGTCGGCAACGCCGCAGATCTTGAAGATTGCGTTCCACAGCTGGCGGAGCTTTTCCTCCTGCTCCGGCGTCAGGTTGCCGACATGTCCGGGCGCCGCAACCTTGGCAGACATGGTGTCAATGGCGAGGCTGTCGGGAGGGGAACTGAGGGCAGGGCTAGTGTTGGCGGCGGTGGTGGGATGTACTGTGCTCCAGCAAGCAAGGGCAATGACAACAAAGACGACGACGGCGGCAGAGGAGTACGCGAGGCTGCTTTTCAAGTCGGCGTGGGACGAAGACCCTGTCGAGAGCCGCGGCTTGATAGAGTAGGATCGCTGGGGGTAGAAACGTGAATGTGGGGGTCCGTTAGGGACAATCCGGGGTTCCGGGAGAGGGGTGGGAGGGCCGCGGGAAAGGGTAGGTCGGGGATTGACGAATGGTCTCAGGGGGAAGTGCTTGTTGTTGGTCCAGCGGGAGACGGCAGCCGTCTGATGCAGGCCGGGCGAGGCGTGAGATGACAGACAGCAGGCTCCGGCGGGAGCGGCGGGAACGAGACGGCGCAACGGCCAGGACGCAGTAGCCGAGACGGAATGAGGCAGTGGGAGCTGCTGAGTGAATGGACGGAGAGGAGCCTTCATGGAGCGACAGGCAGCGCAATCAGCTCAAGTCGAGTCGAGTCGAGTCGACTGTCACCTTTGACGCTGTGTGCCGGGATGAGTGATGGCGACCGGGGGGCGGAGTCGCACCGCTAAGCCGACCCAGCTCGATCTGCTTGACGTTCTTCTTGGCGAGGCAGACCGATCAGTGTGAGATCCAGGCTGGATCCAGGCTGATACAGACAAGCGAGAGGGCCGAGGGTAAGGTAATGGACAAGAACGGAGGTGGAGAGGTGCTTGCGGATGCTAAGTTCCTGCACGAACCAACGCCACGCATCCAAGAGGACCGCAGTTTAGGCTGGACGTTGGCCTGCGGAGACCAACGAGGACAAGCGCTAGAGATCGTCATGGAGGAACGCCCGTCCGCGTTAGGGCGGGGCCGTCCACAGCGAAGCAAGCCGCAATTCGCCGTCAGCCTCTAGGGTAGCTTCCGCCGTCGACAGGTCAACGGACAAACGTTCGATGAGGTCTGCAGCAAACACCTCTTGGCCTTGGCCATGCTTTGCAAGAATGTAGGGATGTGCTTATTGAGCCATCGGTTGCAAGTTCAAACACTCCTCCAATCTATCCATGTTCTCGTTTGACGGATTGTTAATTGCCGCCGGATTGAGCGCCAGCCGAGCCTGGCGCTTCGAATCGAATCACAAATTCGTGATTCCCAAGACGAGCCCGAAACCGTCAATCCAAGCACGGCCAATCGCAAGCGTTGTTATGTTCGGATCACGTCAAGGTATAAAGCAGATTGGCGTTGCTGCCCCGCGATGGCCAGCCGAGGCGGCGGTAGGGGCCCGTCGCGGGGGTGGCTGTCGGCGTTTCCAGCACGTGCTCGCAGCGCACCCACCCCTCCATTCCGCCCCATTTCAGGCACTTGTCCTACCTGATCCAGTGCGTGTCGCGATTGCGGGACCGCGTCTCGCCTCGACGACGACCGGGACAATCCCGACGACTTTCCAGCCGCGTGCGAAACCTCGACCCTGAGACGACGCTCGCCTCTTGCAGCCCAGCAGCGGTTGTCGGCCCCTACGAGCACTGCCGCCGCAATGTCGACGAACGTCCTCGAGTCCGGCCGCGGGCGCTCCACCTCTCGAACGCGCACGTCGCGTCCTACCACGCCGTTGCGCCCGTCGTCCCGGTCTTCGTTCCGCGACTCTGCCCGCAGCGCCGGCGACGGCAACGCCTCGTTCCCGCTCAACACGTTCGAGCCGGCCTTTGCCGAGCTCTCTGACGCCATGGCCGATCTCGAAGCCAACATGATGCACTTCCAGCTCATGCACGAGAGCCTCGCTCGCTTTAGCGAGTCCTTTGCCAGCTTCCTGTACGGGCTGAACATGAATGCTTTCTGCGTCGATTTCCCCGAGGTCCGTATACTGGAACGTCTCATTGCTACCTACTCCCCGCGTGCAAGGCCGATTGCGTCGACTCGCTATCTGTACTAACTTGTCTCGCCAACCTCACAGGGCCCTATCCCCGAGTCATTCCGTCGAGATCGGCAGCAAGATGACCAACCCAGCAGCAATGCGCGACCGGAGAATGACGCCGAGGCCACCTTCATGTATACCGAACCCAATGGGCCATTTCCGTTGTTCTGGCTGGCTGCTAACGGCTCATAGGACAACCGATACATCCTTTGTCGAGAACCCCCCAACGTCAACAAAGTCAAACCCCAAGCCCGCCACGCCGGAGAGCCATCAGTCGCGTCTTCCTTCCGCACGAGGGACTTCTACGCGAGGGAGAGCAAATGCACGCGCTCGTGGCCGGCCAAGCGGTCTTGCTAGACCAAGGGGCCGAGGCGTCAGATGAACGAATAAATCGGTGCATTTCTCCAAAGGTTTGGGTATTGTCTCGCTTCGTAGCATGAGTCTTGCCCGCAAAGCGCCCAGCACCGTACGATGGAGGACACTTCAGCTGGACAATCAGGATCCAAGCCGGGACAAGGCGTTTTCAGGTCGCCATATCGACGTCATTAGCAGGTGCACCACTGGCACTGCCATCCGCTTTGGCGTCGTTCGGTCCAGAGCCGGCGGTAGCGCCTGGAAGTCTTTGAGGATCGGCATCTGGCTCCTCGCGCAGCTGCTTTACCCTGGAGCAATAGTTTAGCCAACCAATTGCAGACGATGGTGTATGTGCACCGTCCATAGGTCGAATACTCACCTCCGCTTATGGGGTTTGCCGCGGCGGTGGGCAGTCATTGCCGCCGCCGTATCAAACCATCTGGCGCATTCTATACAGTAATTTCGTCCAAGGCCAGGCAAATCCTCGGTGGCTTTTGTGTCCTTGAACTGGGCAAGATGTCTCGACGAAAGCAGGTCTGCCTTTACTTGGTCGACGTCCCTGACAATAGGGTCAGCTTGGGGTGCAGAAAATGCGACATGGGGCGGTTCAGACCTCGTCTTGCGCCTTGTTTTGCTGAGAGTACGCTTGTTCCCTACCCCCATTCTGAAAGAGGTCCGCCGAAGGCAACGTGGCGGAGTGTCAGGTAATGGCCGGTAGGTAGTATCGTGGGAGCCAACTTCAGCGGCAGCGTAAAGAACGTCAGGCAGTTTGTCCGGAGGAGAGCAGATCGAACGGAAAGTTTTTGTGGAGACAGTGCGAGCGACACAGTACACTAACTAGGATGACACTGTCTAGCATCCAAACTTCCCGTCTCAAATTCCTGACTTGCGAGTAATTGTAGCGCAACAGGGGACTAATAAGTCGGACGGTGCTTGTCTACCGGTGAAGTCGCTGGTCCAGCTTAAGAGGTTCAATACCATTCCGTCGTGGGATTAATGAAAGTGCTGTATTTTGTGCGAAAAATGACCTGCTCCCTTTGCATCGACGGTGGGAGACAAATACGGGATATGTACTTCAAAAGATATATCGGCAACTTGCTCCGCAGAAACGGATCGACCGATATCAGCGACCACAACGAGGCCATGCGAATCGATACGACTGGGTATTGCCAAGGGGTAAGCCGATGCAAAGCATTTGAGGTGAGCTGCAGCTGTACACAGGCAAATCGGTTCGATGTTGAGCGGCCAGCCTGGGGCGCCGGGGGAATGACCGGAACCGCATAATTACACCCGACTCCCTTGACGCGAAAACGAGAGTAGAATCATCATGGAGGCTTTCCAGGAACCCACTCGTACTGGGTCGTCGGGGGGCGTAGATAATCCGTCTCCAGATGTATCGTAAATATGCTTATCGTTAACTGCTATCATATTTCCTAGCCAGTGTCGGCGACCGAGCGGGGAGACCCGAAAAGCTCGCAAAAGCGAGCTCCACGCACGGTGACCGAAAAGGACACCCAGCTTGTGCCGAGGTCACAGGTCTCCAGGCCAAGAAGAAATTTCCAGTGGAGCCCCGGACGCACGGGTGCCTCGCGGCCACCAGTAAGGTTTCCGAGCTCGTTTAGAAGCCCTCGACGCCTCGTAGACGCCTGGAGGCGCTGTAGGCGGAACGGCAGGCCGCTCCCTCGTGCAGCCGACCGGAGCCGAGATGGCCTCTTCGGCGGATGGGCGCCGGGGAGGCATCAAACAACGGGCTGGCAGCAACGCGACACGCACGGGGGCATGATGCGGCATCAATTAGCATGACGGAAGCGCTTGGCCGTGGGACTGTCTCTACGTGTATACGACTATGACGGCCAGCTCAGAGCATGATGCGTTCGTATGGACAGGTTGGGTTTCTGGTCCTGACATGTGCGCCTGGTCATTATTTTCGCGCGTCCTCTCGTTCGCTGGGAGGGCCCGGAGGGGCGCTCCTCGGCGCAGTGGATGTCCGGTATGTAACCATGACGAAAGCCGTCGACGATTATTTTCTCGAGGCCTGTGACTGGCTGGACGCCTCCGCCGCCCCCGTAGGCGTAGCGACGGCAGCTCCAGACCCCCTGATGGACGCTAGCCCGCACCAGCCGGCGCGCAGCCTTGGGGCTCCACCTTAGCCTGTGCTCGGTAACATCTGGCTCTGGCTCTGGCTTCTGAGCCGGAAAAGGGCCAAAAACACCTCTCTCCACCTCCGCGAACCTCTTCTTCCCTTCTTCCTTTAAACCCCCATCCCCCATCCCCATCTCCATCCACGCGGGCTTGACTGACCTCCGCGAGCGGCAACGCCGTCCCTGATCGACTCAGACCCTCCCCCCTCCGCCCCCCCAATTGGTCTATCATGCTCGCCTCGCGACAGGTTCTGGGCAACCTTGCCCGGAGCCGCGTCCTCGGCGGCGCTGCCACCGGCGCCCGTCGCCTGGCCACCGTCTCTGACTCTCCCCTCGACCGCAAGGTACGTTGCGCAATACTGCAATCTGTGGCGCGCGGGACGAGCACGAGAGCCCTCGATGCTCCTCGTCGTTCCCATTGCCCCCGAGCTGAGAGGGACCCGAGCTAACTCCCCTCAAGGTTCGTCAGAACAACTGGGAGGACAACAACTTCATCAACTACAAGAAGATGTCCGAGAACCTTGCCATCGTCCGCGCCCGCCTCAACCGCCCCCTGACCTACGGAGAGAAGATTCTCTACTCCCACCTCGACGATCCCCACGGCCAGGACATCGAGCGCGGCAAGTCATACCTCAAGCTGCGCCCCGACCGCGTCGCCTGCCAGGATGCCACCGCCCAGATGGCCATTCTCCAGTTCATGTCCGCTGGCATGGACCAGGTCGCCAACCCCGTCACCGTGCACTGCGACCACTTGATTGAGGCTCAGGTCGGTGGCGAGAAGGATCTGGCCCGCGCCATTGGCATCAACAAGGAGGTCTACGACTTCCTCTCTTCCGCCTGCGCCAAGTACAACATCGGCTTCTGGCGCCCTGGCTCCGGTATCATCCACCAAATCCTCCTCGAAAACTACGCCTTCCCCGGTGGTCTGCTCATCGGCACCGACTCTCACACCCCCAACGGTGGCGGCCTGGGCATGGCCGCCATCGGTGTTGGCGGTGCCGATGCTGTCGACGTCATGGCCAACCTGCCCTGGGAGCTCAAGGCGCCTAAGTACATCGGAGTTCGCCTGACTGGAGAGCTGTCGGGATGGACCGCGCCCAAAGGTATGTTTCTCTTGTCGCTCGTTCCATCGCCTCTAGCCTCTGACTGAGTGTCTCTGCAGATGTTATTTTGAAAGTAGCGGACATATTGACGGTGAAGGGCGCGACTGGAGCCATTGTTGATTACCATGTGAGAAGGCCCTTTTCCTTGAGTCTTTTCATTGCTTCTGCTTTTTTTGCGGATTTTTTTCAAATTTCTTTTAAGTTTTTGATGTTCACACCACGGTCCTGTTGGTTGGTGTTACCAAGCCTTGATAGCAGTTTTCCCCCTCCCCCTCTGCTCCTGTTCGGACATGGCGCGCTGGCGAACGTTGCCATGGCACCCAATCTTGACGGCTTCCGGGTCCGTGGCCGCCCGGCCCCGGCCGGCAGCTTCGCGGCGAGCACGGCGCTGTTGCCACCGGCGGAAGCCGGGGCCGGCGACCAAAGCTCCGGATGCCGGAGGCGCCGACAAAGCTCCCGGTGCCGGAGACGGCGACCAAAGCTCCGGATACCGGCGCCGGCGACCACAGCTCCGGATGCCGGAGGCGGCGACAGAGCTCCGGGTGCCGGGACTCACGCCGAGCCGCGTCGTGGTCGCGACAGAGATGCCTTAAGAAACACAAGAGCACATGCCCCTTTCTTTCTCTGCTTTTCTCATCACGTGCCGACTTTGGTTCTTCATTCTAACATGATCTTTCTTCTAGGGCCCCGGCGTTGATGGCATTTCTTGCACAGGCATGGGCACGATCTGCAATATGGGAGCCGAGATTGGCGCGACGACCTCTGTCTTCCCTTTTAACGACCGCATGTACGACTACCTCGTGGCCACGAAGCGCAAGGACATCGGCGACTTCGCGCGATCATACGCTGCCGAGCTGCGTGCGGATGAGGGCGCCGAGTACGACCAGCTGATCGAGATCAACCTCAGCGAGCTGGAGCCGCACATCAACGGTCCCTTCACTCCCGATCTGGGCACGCCAATCTCCAAGTTCAGCCAGGCAGTCAAGGACAACGGCTGGCCCGAGGAGCTCAAGGTTGGTCTCATCGGCTCCTGCACCAACTCCTCGTACGAAGACATGTCTCGCGCTGCCTCGATCGCCCGTGATGCTCTTGATCACGGTGTCAAGGCGAAATCCCTCTTCACGGTTACCCCTGGTTCTGAGCAGATCCGTGCCACCATTGCGCGTGACGGCCAGCTTCAGACCTTTGAGGAATTTGGTGGTATCGTCCTCGCCAATGCTTGCGGCCCCTGCATTGGGCAGTGGGACCGTTCCGATGTACCAAAGGGAACTGCGAACTCGATTCTCTCCTCCTATAACCGCAACTTCACTGGCCGAAACGATGGCAACCCAGCCACCCACTCTTTCGTCACCTCCCCCGACTTGGTCGTTGCCCTCACCATCGCCGGCTCTCTGCACTTCAACCCGCTCACCGACAAGCTCAAGGATAAGGATGGCAACGAGTTCATGCTGAAGCCCCCCACCGGTGATGGCCTGCCCACGAGAGGTTACGACCCGGGCAACGACACCTACCAGGCTCCCCCCAAGGATCGCGCCAGCGTCAGCGTTCAGGTCGCGCCCACCTCGGACCGTCTGCAGGTTCTCTCGCCCTTCCAGCCCTGGGATGGCAAGGACGCCAAGGACATCCCCATTCTCATCAAGGCTCACGGAAAGACGACGACCGACCACATCTCCATGGCTGGTCCCTGGCTCAAGTACCGCGGTCACCTGGACAACATCTCCAACAACATGCTGATCGGCGCCATCAACGAGGCCAACGGTGAAGCCAACAAGATCAAGAACGCGACCACTGGCGAGTGGGGCGCCGTCCCTGCCGTCGCCCGCGACTACAAGAAGAAGGGCATCAAGTGGGTTGTCATCGGAGACTGGAACTACGGCGAAGGCAGCTCTCGCGAGCACGCTGCTCTGGAGCCTCGTCACCTCGGTGGTCTGGCCATCATCACCCGCAGCTTCGCCCGCATCCACGAGACCAACCTGAAGAAGCAGGGCATGCTGCCGCTGACCTTTGCTGAGCCCGCCGACTACGACAAGATCAAGCCCGACGACAAGGTACGTACTTCCAGGCGCCTTGATTTTCAATAGAGGTTACTAATATGATTTCCAGGTCGACATTCTCTGCACCCAGCTCGAGGTTGGCAAGCCTGTCACCATGGTCGTCCATCCCAAGGACGGCAAGTCGTTTGAGGTTCAGCTGCAGCACACGTTCAACGCGCCTCAGATTGAGTGGTTCAAGAACGGAAGCGCGCTCAACACCATGGCTAAGAATGCGCAGTAATTCTGCATGGTTGAGGTGAGGCTGATGACTGAAGGGAAAGGGACGGGAGCGGCAGACGAGGGCGTATATCCTGCGTGCAACTGGGCTCAATGGAGGAGCCTATGGTTTCCATGTTTTTTCTTTTTCTGTACAAAACCGAAATTGAAATGTTAAAAATTAGCTTCTGGATGCTGTGATGGTGAATCATGCCTTATTTTGTGTCTGGACAGGCCGGCTCGACATACTGGTTTTACGGGCTCGACACCGGCTTGACACGCCGGCCTTGCGGGCCCGACACACGGACACCGCCGGCTCCGACGCGGCCTCGACCCGGCACAGTGGCCGCACTATAACTGCCCTAGGCTCAGATGACTCGGAGGTCAGTTCAAATGTATTTCAACGCCGCGAGCCAGCACTATCTCAATGCCGGCAATCTTATGCCCAGGCCACATATGACATGACATATTCCCGACATTCTAATGGGGGTTTTCTTTCTGCATGCATTCTCTGGGCAATATTGAAGGGTAAAAGATCTCTAACTCGGTAGGTACACTTGAATCACGGTCTTGATGCTCGATTGCCCCAGTCTGCTACCTGTTAACGCGTCCTCAACCCTTCTCCAAACAAGACTCGTGAACTTGATGCTTAACACCACAGTCTGGATCTTTCTCTATCGTGAACGTTGCCACTGATACTTGCACAACATCGAGACATGCCACTGCCGCCGTCAACTCACGTCAACCGCGTCCAGCTCGGCATAAATCTCCCTCTTGACACTTTCGTCCGCCCAGCACATGTCCACGGCGTTTCTCGCCAGCTGCACCATCTCCTCTTTGGACAAGTCGGCAAAATGGTACGCCTTCTGCATGTTGCCGTCGATCCACACGTCGTGCATGTATACGGGGTCATCGCTGTTGATGCAGAACGTGACGCCACGGTCCAGCAGCGCGCGAAGCTTCGGGAAGAGCACATCGGTCGCGGTCCGGCGGTGGTAAGCGTGTGGACACAGCGTCAGGCCGACGCGCCGCTCGTTGAGGCCCGCAACGAGCTCCGCGCTGTCCAGAACGTCCAGGCCGTGGTCGATGCGCTCGACGGCCACGTCGAAGATGGCCTGCCGGATGTGCTCATGCGTGTCCTTCTGCCCAAAGTCGCAGTGCGTCGTCGTGTGCAGGCCGTCGGCCCGGGCACGCTCAAAGGCCGCCTGGAAGAGCAGAGGCGGCCGCTCAAAGGCGTTGCTCGCGAGGCCGACGGCGTGGAAGAGGCCCTTGCCGCCGCCGTCGCGATGCCTCGCCCAGGGCAGCGCCGTTTGGTACGCGGCCTCACCGTCCTCTACGGGCTCGTCGCGGAGGAAGCAGAAGATCCAGTTGGAGCGCACGCCGTACCTGGCGGCGCCGTCGTGCTGCGCGCGCAGGTAGCCGTTGAGGACGTGCTCGGCCGCGACGCCCCTTCGCGTGTGCGCCTGGATGTCGAAGAATGGCTCGACGTAGCGCACGTTCATGGCGCGGCAGCGCTCGAGGTAGGCCATGGCCAGGTCGTAGAAGTCATCCTCGCGCAGCAGGACCTCGCAGCCCGCGAAGTAGGCCTCGAGAAAGGTCGGCACGTCCTTGCGGCCGCCGAGCTCCGGGCGGTGGTTGTACGTGACCCGGTACGACTCGAGGAGCTCCTCGTAGGTGTGGTAGGTCTGGTCCCGGAACCTGAGGGGCACATTGTTGCGTTGCGCGAGCTTCCAGCGGAGCGCGGGCTGCAGTGTGCCCTCGATGTGGATGTGCAGCTCAACCTTGGGCAGGGAGGCGATGAAAGGGGAGATGGCGAGGCCATCCATGTTGCCAGCCTGGAGTGCCTCGGACGGTGTCTGGAATGCGTCGTGCCAGTTGTAGTTGCTGACTTGTCGGCGCGAGACTTTGAGATGCTGATTTGGTGTTGGCAATGGCACTCGTTGATAAGATGCGCCGTGTAAGTAAGTAGCTTCGCGTCCTGCGAGGCCGTGACCCCCGTCGACGTCCCGAGGATGGCGACCTCCGCCTTGTGCCACAGCTAGGGGCTCGCCGATCGGGGAATGCCGACTCGAGGCAATTGGCCGGCATGATTTATCAACGTCCAAGGATGTGATAGGGAGTCGGGAACTAGTTCCGTGGCGTCGGTTCCTCGAAACTGGCATGGTATCAAGGATCCACCACCTGACCCCCACAGCTAGCCTGCTTTATCACGACGCGTTGCTCGGTCGTTGTCCGGTTTCGCTCGTTTCCTCGCGCTCTCATTAGCTCTCACGGCCGGGCTAATTGATGTGTGGAAAACGGGCTTTTGGTTCTATGTTTCAACCTTGTGCAAATGGCCCAATTCATCACCAAATTTGGACCATCGGTCACGCACCTCAATCATTTAGGCCTCCGCACCACGAGCACCACAAGCAGGTTGCCCACGGCCTGAAGCAAGCCTCATATTCCGAATAACCTCATCCTCATTAGCTTCTGGCCTATTCTCCTGGCCTCCCCCAAACCCATAAAACCCCAAATAAAGGAAAGCCCCTGGCGCCATTGATCATCCCCTAAATACCAATCTGAATGTCCCATGTCCTCCAGCCTCAAAGCCCACGTTGTCAATCTTGATCCATTCCTGCCCATCGCCCATTCCTTATGCCTTTCCCCAATATCATTCTGAATTCCTTATGTCCATTCCCAAATAGCCTTAAGCCCAAGTCCATCTCCAGCTCAGATAAGCAAAGCAAAGGAACAAAGAGGAAAGAAAAATAAAAGAAAGAAGGACCAAGACAAAGGAAAAAAGGGAAACATCTAATGACCTTTGATTTCAGCCGATCGTGCTGGTCGTGCTGGCCTCTGACTGCGCTCGGGGATTGACCAAGTCAGCCAATTCGCCTTGGACGTCAGTCAGTGCTGCGGGAATGACGTTTCCCATATCTTCAGCAAATCGATTTAGATCGTCAATCAAAATTTGGACCAAGTAGGGGGCAGAATTCGCAGCCTTAGACCTCTCGAATCGGTCCAGATTCTCAATGATTCGTCCAGCTTGGATAGGGGCCCATTCAGTCATCTGCTCTCGCAGGTTATAGACTCTGTACGGGTCTCTGACTGACTTCTGCAGCACAGCAGCTACATGATCACCAGTGGATCCTCGTAACTGCCGTTACCAGGGTTCTCGGGAACATCTCCATCGTCGCCCGCTGCGGGCGAGCCTGGATTGAACAGGGTAATTTGCAGGGGCTTCCCTTTGGGTCCAGTTTTGCTCATCGGGTTGTATTTGCTGGCCCAGCGGCGCTCGATGAATGCCTCCACTGTCACAATCCCCCGGTACCAGTCTTCTCTTGTAAAACCGAGAAGGCGGTGTTCTCCGTCACCTTGCGTGTCTGGGGCAAATCGGTGTGGATACTGCGTTGAATGTCGAGACAGGGTTTGAGGCGGATCCAGTTCCTCAACAGGGGAGAAAATGAGGACTTGGTAGGCAGCGCAGATCCAGGTTGCTGCAATGTTAACCACATCGTCATCTTGTTCTGTTCCTCGAACCTCTGACTCAAATTTCACCAGGAAAGTTGGCTCGGACACGTTGATCAAGTCCTGGAACCATGGAGCCTGGGTAGTCTGGGGACTCACAAGAGCCCGCAAAACGCGTGTTGCCTTTGGCCTGTTCCGCTCCTGTTCATCCGTCGGTGGCGTTTCGGGTGCGCTTCGTCGCTGAATTTCCCGTACCCTCGATATTGAGAACGCCTTCGAGCCTGTCTGCGACTTCTTGACCGCAAGGCGAGCATAGCACTGAAGGATATCGGATGCTAGGAACCCGACGATGTGTCAGCTGGGGCATTCATGCCAATGTCACTCGGTGGTCGCAAAGAAATTAAGAAAGAGCCATACCCGTGGTGTAGAGATAAGTCAAGGCCGACGCTTTGTCATGGAATCCAAGATACGAGGCAACAGCAGTGAGGTTGCCGATTCTCTTGTTGAAGTCGAAGATGACGTACACACCCTCTGGGAGACCCAGTGCCTCCCATTCTTGACGAGCCTCTTCTGATTCGGAAGTCGCGTGTGTCGTAACGAAGTTGAAGTTGAAATCAAGCCAGTCGGGAAACGTCGATGATCTAGTGGGTCTTGCTTGACCATCCTTGACGATGTTGCCGTAGTTGAATTGCTGGTAGGTCTTCGGCTTCTTGGTTATAATGAAATCTCTTTCACGGTTGTAGCTGGGGCTTGTCCGCAAGTGTCGGCCGGCAATTTTGCCCTCACCCAGAGGCGTGGCCATCTTGATTGAAAGGCTCAAGAGAGTGCGGTTACGAGATGTATTTGGAAGACGCAGTCGGAGGCGCGGTCGGGAGACGTAGTTGGGATATACAGCTGGGAGATGCGATTAAGAGATACGTTTAGGGGAGCAGTTGAGAGGTGAGGTTGGGAGGTAAGGTTGGGAGGTGAGGTTGGGAGTTGAGGTTGGGAGGTGAGGTTGGGAGGTAAGGTTAGGTAGGATATAGTGTTAGGGAGTGCAGTTAGGAGGTATAAGGACCTATACTATAGCCTCTCTTATGTCTCGTGCTCTAACTCCGATTTTATCAGTGAAATACACGTAAAATCGGTGAGTGGTCACTAGTGCATCGTGTTCATAATGTGTTCTACACTTTACTACGACCACCTGGCCTAGATCGAACCAATTTAGAGAAAACGCAGAGGTGCTAAATAAAGTCCGTGGTAACTCTGCTCTGATTCTAGTAGAGCGTGCACAACGGAGTTCATGCACAGGTCCTCTACTAAAATTAGCAGAGCAGAGCGTGTTCAACCACTCGTAGCACTCCACGGTACTAAAACTCAACTCCCTCTCACTTCCATCAACTTCCTCTCCTCTTCCATTAAAAATTTCTCTCTCTCTTCTATCAACCACCCTTTCATTACATAGCTTCCTTCTTCTTCTTCTACCTGTCATCCTCCGACGCGACTCACAACTACCTTCTTCCCGGGCTCATCCCCACATCCTGCGACCGAGCTATTCTCTGTTTTCTTCCAAATGGCTACGACCTCCAACGGCGACGAAGTGGAGCCCGTTATGGCCGCCGTCGGCAAGGAAGACAAGCCCGTTACGAATGCCGACGGCAACGAAGTCAAGGACGTTACGACCGCCGACGGCAAGGAAGGCAAGCCGTCTCCTGCGACCATGGCGGATCCATTCCCAGCCACGCCCGTGAACGCATCCGCGGATGAGGTTAGGTATTACAACACGTTGCGTGAACAGTACCACAGCACGTTCAAAACCCTTTTGTCAGAAGAGGACCTGAAGACGTTCATCTATTACGCCAATAACAAGTTGAGGATGACAGATAAAACCAAACAGCTACACGCCAACTGGTTGACCAAGGAGACCAAAAAGGGTAACTGGATCGCTTGGCTTTTCGTCAGGGTTATATGGCCCGCCAAGGACATCGACTCATGGCTGATCAAGCAAGTCAAATTTTACTGGAAGGAAGATCGTTCTCTGTACGAGGACGTCTACCCTCTATTCTTCCCTACCACCAGGGAGAAGATGAGCGATCACGCCAAAGAATTTGCCAAGATGCTTGGGGACGCCACGAAGCCAGAGAAACGCGAGGGGATCATGCAGGAACTGAAAAACTTCGCCGACACCAGCGACACCAGCGGCGACCCGTTCTGGAAGCATCTATGCGAGAGATTCCTCGAAGTCGAGCAGGAGCTCGATGCCTGGGTTGAAAACGAGCCCATTGCAAAATTCGCAACTGACATCGTTGCAGAATGGCCAGTCCCCGAATGGCCCGAAAAACCCGAAAAGGGCAAAAGAGTCGCTACATCCAGCCCTGCGCCGTCACGCGATTCGAAGAAGTCCAAGTTGGCGGAACCCAAGAAGCCTGCGGGTGACAAGGATGGATCGAAGTCGGCCTCTTTCCATGAGCAATTGGAGGAACTCCGGAAGAGTGACGCATATATATTGACGGCAAACATTGGGTCGCGTCTGAAGAAATCAGGCAAAGCCACAGAGCCCCTCATCGACCAGGTTACGACGCTCAGCGAGCAAGTGCGCAAACAAAATACGGCCATAGAGGGCTTGCAAGCATCCTACGCAGAACTTAAGAAGGAGATTGGAGAGATGAAATCCGCCCTCGAGGCGAACACGGCGGCAAATGCGGGGTACGAAGCCTCCGTCAGAGAGTTCCAGGCGCACATCCTGGAGATTTTCCGGAGCACTTAGGGCAAGTGAATTGCTTGCTAGGAACGGGATGGGAAGTGAACTGCTTACTGGGAACGGGATGGGAAGTGAAATGCTTGCTGGGAATGGAACGGGAAGTCGCGCGCTGGGAACGAAATGGGAAGTGAAGTGAATTGCATTGCTTCCTGGGAACGGACTTGTTAGCAAGAACAGGTACTTGCTATCATTAGCAGGGAATCCAAAGGCACCTTGCGAGGGTTCATTCATTGGTGACAGGAGAATATCTTGAATTTAGGGATCATGGTATCTCAGTGCTGTCCAAACACACCATCATCATCTTGCCTCCCTCCGGCATCACAGGAGGCATGCTCGTCACGACGCGATGATGTGACCTGCCAGCAGCGAGCTGCCAACCCTATGACTCGAGTCATAGAATGACCCGCGAAGGAGAGTCTTGGTCACCAACAACAAGCTGCCAGCCTGTGCAGCCAACCCTATGACTCGAACCATAGAATGGCCCGCGAGCGGAGAACTTGGTGCCTTCGCAGAAACCCAAACACCTCCCTCGTCGAGTGAAGATCAAACACCGCAGCGGTCGCTAACGGAACTGTAGTCCCGAGTGGATGCGCGCGGCGGTTCATACGGCGTAAACGTTGATGCAGAGGTGCCTCGCCCAGGTGGGCTCACATCTTCGGGTACTCCAGACCCTTAGAGCATGAGATAGATGATCCCAGGGAAAGATGAGCCGGCCAGACCTCGTACCTTACGGCATGGGATGCACTGCGGAAAGATGAGCCATCCTCGCCGCTACACCCTGTGCCCCGAAGCATGAGATGACCCGGGGAAAGATGACCTCGTGTCAAGGCATGAGGTGAGCCACCCTCGCCGGTACCAGGAACTCTCAGCTACTGATCACGAGCAAGCGCGCATACAAGCAATTCATTGGGCTTATATTTGGGGCCCGTAGCCGCTGCAATATTGGAATTCCCACTTGTACAGGTGGCGAAAAGACTCGCGTTGCTTTCACATCACAGCATCCAGGAATTGCGTCTCAACAATTTAATTTCAGTTTTGTACAGACTTCAAAGAGATGGTAATTACAAGCTCCTTCATCGAGTCCCGTTGCAAGTAGGGAAAATACCTTATCTGCATCCCTTCACCTTTCCACTCACCCTTCAGCCTCTACTCCAATATACACAATGCCGGACCCGATCTTATATCTATACTACTTCTTGATCTGCTCCTAGTCGACTATCTCTCATGATCGAGTCTGGCCCTGGGTAAATCAGCGTGAATCATTGCGGTTAGAGATACTTGGCTCTCTTCTGACTTTTTCTCTTCTCGGATGCAGGGCATACGCTACCACCGCAATTATCTACCTACTTGAGCTGTATCCGTACATATTTTACTCTTTCGTAGAATTCATTTAGAAAGAAAACACACATCGGAACGTCGGGGTGATGTCGGGTCATATCCGGCTTAGGCATAAGATTGCACCCAAGGCGATCTCAATGATATGCTTTTGAATTTGCTTCAAGACTGCCATCTAGATCGCTATTCTGAATGCAATGCACTGCGGCGCGGCGCCAGTCTCAAAAGCCGTCTGTCGGCTACATCGTTGCATCCAAATCTTCCAGGTCAAACCAGTCTCGTAAATCTGTTGCACAAAACACCTGCATCGCCGTTGCAACCCAGAACAGACTCCGCGCATCACGCCGATTGTCGGGCAAATATCCGCATGGGCCAAGTCGACAAAAGAAAATCCTCCGCTAGCCAATTTCTCTGATTACCACGACGCCCGGCTACTCAGCACTGCTGAGTTGAAAAGCGAGAAGGGGGCTGACCGTCTCCAATCATGTCCAGCGCCCTGATCAGATGTAGCCGTAGCCAATCTGACATCCCGACCAAAAGCAAAGAGGGAAAAAAGGGCCAAAGACAGTCTAAAATTACAAGGTAGACATTGTTCCGTTTCCACCTTTGACGCACCAGTCGTCAAGACGCTAATGAGCTGACACCAACAAGTTTGTAGACAGCAGTTGTCATCTCATGGCCCCAAAGTCGATCTCGCCATTCATCGGGTTAACTTGCATCATTGGGGTATTGCCGTCTGGAGTTGCTCTAAGGATTCCGTGGAATTCGCCCCCGTGGTGCATCTGCGGCGGACCTGGCGTCATGTGGAAGCTACTTTGTCTAGGCGGCGGTTGATGGAAGCCCATAGGATGTGAGGGTGTACCCATGCCTTGCGAGCGCATGCTTTGCGGCGCTAGTCCGTTTGCATGTTGTGATATGCCGTCGTGGGCCCCAGGATTTGAATGCTGGTGCTGTCCCTGGGATGGATTCATCGAACTTGATTGAGGAGAATCGCCCATTGGGCTCATGACCATTTCCGATATGGTGTTACAGCCAAATGCGTTCAAGCCGTGAGGATAATCCACACCAGGGGACATAATGCCTGGGGAGCCGACGAATGACCCGTTGAGATCTGACGGGGCCTGCTGCGGCATTGACGGCGACCCATTTGAATTGTTGGAATTCGTCGCCGACTCTGGGGTGTTTCCGTTCATTTCCATGCTGTACTTCTTGTCGTAGTCTTCGACCGGAAACTTTCGATCGTAGTCGGCACCCATAGACATGTGCATCTGGTTCGGCGGCTGAGCCATGCCCGCGTTGCCGAAACCGTCAAAGATGTCAATGTTGGCCAGGTTGGAGTTTTCCGGGGGATTTTGAAGCATGGGATTGGCGATCCGAGGGAGAACTTCGCTAACTTTGCTCAAAAGCAGCGGCAGAAAGCGATGGTCGCCGTTGCGGGACATTGCGACCATGGAAATGATCTGGTTCAGGTGTTCACGAGGGCCGACGGCGAACGGGTCGCGCGAAGGGGCTTGCATCGAGAGGAACTCGGTCATGGACAAAGTCATCTCTACCAGCTTCTCAATCTGTTTACTCATTAGTAGAGCACTCTGGACAATTTAATCGGCAAGACTCACCAGTCCGGGGCCAATGAGGTCAACCTGCACGGGAAACTGCGAGGCCATGTTGACAATGAGCTCTCGAGACATGTGCATGGGATACTGAAACGGGAGAGAATCGTCGCCGCCGTTGTTGGCCACGCCGCTGGTCATTTGCCAAACAGTGCTCTTCAGCCACTGCTGATTGGTGTGGATGTCGTTAAAGTTGGCATCCTGGCAGATGTATGACCGAACGAGATCATTCAGCTGTTTCTGCAAGCCGCTCAAATATTGCGAAGATAGGTGGCCTTTGGTCTTGCACCACGTTGCCGTGAATCCATCATCGAAGGGTCGATACAGATTGACGAGGAGGATGAAGCTGTTGAGTTGATGGGATTGGGGGTCACTCGGGTCGTCCCCAAGGGTGGGCAGATTGATTGTAGCTTGTAGAGAAATGGGACGCTGCCGTTGGATAGCGTATGCTCTGTGGAAGCGAGATGTGTTAGAACCAGCGAATCTTGGCGCGGAGAGAGAATGAAGTGCGGCGATAGATGGCTTACCGTTCAGTGACGAAGAAGAGCCAGAACAATCGCCGGCGGCGGGCGGATTCAGCGGCGTCAAATTGCATGTAGTATTCCTCCTTGTGCATGCCAATCATGTGGATCATCGTCGTGGCCTCTCGGAGGTAGTACCAGGCCCTCTCGTGCATCTCCTGGCCATAGAAGCAGCCAAAGATGAAGAAGTTTGTGGCGAGGGCGTTGAGGGTCACGGAGTCCAGGTATTCGTAGCCCTTGCGGACGCGTAGCGTCTCCTCGAGAAGCAGCTGGCTGGAGATGATGTTGGCGCCAGGAACCATGTCGAGGTTGTAGGGGTCGCCCGGCGGCATGGCCATGCCCGGCTGAAGCATGATGAAGGCGCAAAGCGACGTCATGAGGCAGTAGGCGTCGCGGTTCTGCTCCATGTACAGGACCTGCTGTTCAAACTGTCGGCGGTCGAGGATGGGTGCCTGAGGGTACAAATTGTCGAAAAAGAATTGGGCGCACTCCTTGACGAGCTCGCTCGTCAGGAGACCCGGCATGGGCCCCATGCTCGGGGTGGTGGGAGGGCAAGCAATGCCATTCATTCGATTCTGGACCTTGGCGGAAAGGCTGGTTTGTCGCTGCGTCTCCCTCAACTCGCTGATGACCTTGGCTCGAGAGCCCTTGGGGCCCTTCTTCTGGGGAATGGCATTGTAGGTGCACGAGAGCTGCGCAGACGAGCAATTGCGGCACGGGTTGACGCCGTCACACTTGACCTTGCGGCGATGGCAAGCGTCGCAGGCTCTCTTGATGGCCTGCGTCATGGTGGGCGGGCGACGGGTGGGCGGTGCTTCGAACAAGACAGGTCGAGGAATCTCCTGGCAGCCTCCTCTATCGATGCCCGCCGTCGCCGGTCGCGTGATGGAACGACGGGCGAGGACGAGGACGGTTATCGAGGGACGGGTTATCGATACCGCCTCGAGACAAAACTCTGGACGGGGTCCTAGAGTTTGGGGAGATTGCGGGGAGGTTGCAAGAGTCGGACTCTCTGGCGCAGGCTCGCGTGGCCTTGGAGCAGGGAGAGAAGACGGGGACGCTGCAAACGTGCAGGCGTTATTCGGCCCTTTCCAAGCGGGCCCAAACGCGGGGGGCCGAAGGCGGTTGGTCGGGCAGTCCGGGGAAAGCGAGGAGCCGAACGAGACGAGACGCGGCCTTCAAGAGAGACGGTCGTCGGTGGACGCTGCGGTGGGCAAGCAGAAGGTGACGATGGAGCCCGGCAGTCGTCGCGGTCGGTTTGTCGTCGGCAGAGGTTTCGCGGTGGATGGGAATGGGAGGAGTCGGAGAGCGAGGAAAAGAGTGGGCGCGGGTGGGTTTTCTTCAGCATGGGGGGACCGGGGAGAGAGGGAAGGCCTGGGGGGATCGAGTTTGCAAGCCCCAGCCAAGGGAGGAATGCGCAGAGTGAGCACGGAGCGGCGCGCTAGAAGGGCAGAAAGGGGAGCGCCCCGGCCAGTTCCCCAGCCAGCTTATTAGCGTCCAGGGTTGTGACTGGCCCGCGCACATGTGGCAAGCGAGCGGGCGGCCCTGCAGCGCTTCCAATTGGGCTGGCGGCGCGGTGATGTGGAGAGGCGGGATGCGCGGAGCGGTGGGCAGACGCTGTACCGGCTGCTAAGGTACAGTCAGCGCGGCACTGTGGTGCGCTGGCAGATTGCCCGGGACGATACCGTGCGAGCTTCACCCGCGCAACGGCTGATCTAACGGGGGCTCCACCCGGCGAGCCCGAGAGGCTCAGCTTGCTCGCCAAAGCGGTGCAGCCCGACAACGCCCCAACGCCGCCAGGCAGGCCATGCAGCTGCACACACTGTGCCACCCAGCTGCTACGTTACCTGCTCGCAGGACGCCCTGCGACCGATCTCTCAAGCCGTACTCGTATGCGTGCGCACTGTATTTCGCACTCGTACTCGTACGACCACACGGGCACTTGGCGCTAGTCCAGGTCAATTTGGCTCGCCAGGAACGCATTGAGGGCGCAATAACACTGAGTCTTGCTGCTGTTTGCTCGCGGCAGCTCGCAGGTGTCTCCTGCCGGCGTCTGCGTGTTTCAATCGCCCGTGCAGTCGAACCGTGAACTGTGAACGGTGAGAACAAGCAAAACGTGCTCGTACCTTGCGCTACCGACGCTCGCCCAGCAGCCACAGGCACTCAGGTACGGGGAATCGGAGCGCTCCACAGGCTGACTACGAGGTACCTACCTTAATGACTTCTAATATAACTCGGGGATCTGCCTCAAGACGAGACGCTCCACAAACACCCCCAGGCTGCCTGAGTCTGGCGCTTTGCAGCGACATTCCCTGGCTTTGATGGCGCTGAAGCTGGGTTCGCTGCGAGGAAACGCGACCTGCGCAACGTTGGAATGCACTCCTCCTCATCCTCGCCCAGCGGGCGCGGTAAAAGCCTCGAGCACACCAATCTCATCCATCCAGGGAGCGCAAGACAGCGACATGTCGCCTTCTACCCCTGTTGGTGATCTTCAAGTGCCGGCTCGCTGGGACGCAGCAATGTTGTCAAGCCGCGCTTCTGCTGATACGCCAGCGCCCTACGTACATCTGTCGCTTCCAAGCACAGGGCCCACGTGAGCGAGATTCCACTCACCAGCGTCAAGTGACCGCCATGCAGCTGCCCAGGACAGCCATCTGCTTCTCGAATTGATCGGCAGAGATCACCGGGACCCTTGATCCGGACGAGTACTTGTACGCGTTGATCCTGCACATTCCCAGTGGCCCTGCGCCCGTGGGTCACCTGCGGCCTCGATGCGCTTCGGCGAGCCGGCAATTGTGAATCCACGGGCACGGGAGGCCCACGTGCGACGCTTCATCACGGGCAGCCGATGTAGGGTGCTTGTTCAGAACATGCAATGTCAACTTGGCCGCGGCTGCTGTCAGCCCTGCGAATAATCGCCCGTGCAGCAGTCAAGGTGCCAAAGGGCACGATGACGAGACAGCGCAACTGTCGTGCCCTGAAAACGGAGGGCAGGAAGGCAGATGCCAAGTGAGAGTCGAATTGCATTCATCTATTCTCGAGACGGCGCGGCTCTCCACGAAGCCGAAAATAGACACGGGCCACACAGCTTCCAGGCCTCGACAGAGACCGCTTTCTTTCGTGAATTTCTCTGCACTAATACGCGGCACGGATGCTGGCTGACTGATGGGACCGAGCAAATGAGGCGGCGCCATGCCTGCCGTGTGCCGCTGTGCGATTCTCAATAGTCCGTACGTGCTCGAGCAACAGTGAGTGGCTCGTTGGCTCCGTACTTGTGGCACAATGCTTCAAGCCTACCTTGGCGTTCCTAATAATTCATGCATGGCGGATGCCACGCCATCAGCGTCCGGCAATGACCCCTGCTGGCTGCATGGATTCGCTGGAACTCGTCTCTTCCCTGGTCACTTCTGCTATGGCTGTTCGACAAACAAGTGCGCCCCATTCTCTGCAGAACCCGAAGCCAAACCATGTATTAAATCTTCTCATTCTTTCTTCGTATCCACCTATGCAAAGAGCTTCCAAAGACGGGGCGTTACGAGCAGAATCAGGACGCACCGTTGATCGGGTGATTGGTCGGTCCACTTCCTTCTGACAATGCGGAGACAGACGCCTGCTCCCCTCTCCTCCGCAAAGAGGCTGGCCTTAGCTGCAGGGTCGGTCCGAAAAGGCCACCAGACAGACCTTCCTGCAAGGCTGCGAAAACAGTGTGAGTAGTGCGGCCTATCGGGAGAGTGGCTTCAAGTCTGCGCTCACGGTAGCCTGAAGTGCCAGTCAACCTCTTCGTCTCGGAGGACCGATCCTACCGCAGACAGAACATCTTCGGCTGCGCGGCTGTCTGGGTATAGAAGGTTCGTTGGTGAAACGACCGTCTCATCGGCCCGCTACTGATGGCCAGAACCCGACCCATCGATGATTTCGGGGACACCGAGACGGGCAGGTCTTTGAACTTCAATAGGTTGTTTGCATCGTACAGGCACGAATGCCTGTACTACATTGGCATCACCAGCCTCGGTGAGCGGTTCACGTCGGCGTGCCTCATGGCATGGGCGCGGCAGAATGCCTGTCAAGCAGCCGAAATGTTTAGGGATAAACGCGAATGCTGGGATATGGAAGAGGCAGCGTTCTCAAGGCCTGCTTACGATACACGATGGACGCTGGGTGCATGCAGACAGTGAAACATATGTGGTTTGGGGGGACTCTTGATGGGCATTGACTACTCGATTAGTCCGCGTTATTTCGTCATACGAGCACATGGAGGCATCCCCCAAGCCTGAGCAGCTACATACATAAGGGCAACTGGCCTCCGAGAGATGACGGTCTACTCCCTTACCAGTATTCATACCTCTGCTCGCTTCGATTCCGTAGCCGAGGCTCATCCTGTGGCTGGAGGAAGCCGAGAAAGCGGGTCTCGTTGTGGTCAGGGCCCTTTTATCTGATGTCGACTGGGGGCTCTAACGGCTCCAGTTTCCCTAAATGTTGGCGAACCCTCCCCCCTCTCAGCACCTCGAGGCAACGTTTGTCGGTTCTTGTATCGGTTCGTCCTCCAGTTGACAGGTGGGATGCTTGTTTCCACTATTTTCGAAGTCGTTGTAGGTTCTTAACGGTCACAGGGTGGGCACCCGTTTTATCACTGCAACATTAGGCTTGGTGTTTTAGTACGCGAGTGTCAGAGCGGAGACGCATTTCAAATGTAAATCTATAAATACGACGGATCTAAGAGCGTCCTCGTTTGCACACTGTTGCCTCGATTATTTGAACAAAGACCCGGTGACGCTGTGGCGTTCGGCAGTCGTAATGCGAGCCCAAGCCAAGCAAACGCATCCACACGGGAACGGAAGATCCCTTTTTGATCCTCGTCAGAGTCGTCGTTGAAATGCCAGAGCTTCAGCGATTTCCGAGCCCTACTCGGAGACGCCATGTCATGAGGTGTTAGTACCGCGAGGCTTCGTCAGTGAAGATAAGTGACGAAAATAACTCGGTGTCAGTGGAATGCTAGCCCAACGGAATCAATGCACATCAGACTGAGGTTGCTACTGTCGCGACGGGGGCGAGAAAGTCCACACCAAGTTCTCCGAAAAGCTATCACCAGATGTGTTGGGTCGCAGAATGGTCAATGCCAAGCGCCGGGCCCCTCTGTTTGACACTGTAACTTCTAAGGCAGCAGCCCGTTTGCTGCGAACCAAATCTATGGTGAGGATGGCCTGTGTTCTTCCCGATGGGTTCATCTCCGGCTCTGCACAGAGAGAATGGTAGCTCAGCATGGGCAGCTCCACCCCGGTGAAGAAGCGGCACTTGGTTATCGTAAGAGCGTCGTCTGTGAAACAATGAAGCGCAAGTAACACGCTGCATCATGCTCAACCCAGTATCGAAGCATACGGGTTAAGGAAGCAACTCCAATGTCGTGACACACGTCACTTCCAGACTCTCCTGATACTATCGGTGGACCCTGTGAACCTGAAAACATGAATTGCCTGGAGCGGCTATCGTCGGAGCGAAACCGATTCGTCACTTCATGCTGAACCCCTGTTCGCACGACGTCGGGATACATTTCATCATGCCCAGTCAGAACTTACGGTCCTGGTGTCGTCTCAAGAAGATTCAAGACATGCAGTCATCCGTCCAGCACCTATTCCGTGATATGCAAGCAATTCTTAAGGCAGCATGGCGGCTGGATGGCAGCCGGGATGGGGGGATCGGCAGGCATGAGATAAAAGGATAATCCAATAATGCGTCCATGACAGGGCTGGGGCAAAAAAGACCAAAAGCGGGCGGTCCGGTAAAGGCCGAAGCAGCCAGAAGTCACGATTTTTGGGCTCGGTATGTAGCATTCCGGGAGATCCAGTATGTTTCGACTCTCCCCTTCACAGGTGCTGGCTAATAGATTCGATAGATGAAGACGTCATCCACACTCCTGGTTCTGGGTTACACGGAGCACCGCACACACAATTTTGTCCTGTCTTGGAAAAGCGCAACATTTTCCAGAATGCTTTTCATGGGTTCCCCGGGGAATTTCAAATCAGTACAGCCCTAAGTTTCGTCCCATAAATAGCCTTTGGTATCCTTTGCAAGACACCCTTTGGCAAAGAGGAGGTGCAACGGCGCATGAGCATGAGATGGGCATAGGCATGCATCCAAAATGATACCATTGCTCGGCGGAGGATTGTGTCTGAATTTCACAACATGTAGATCTCTCGTAGCCCCATGATTTGTGATATCGGGAAATCGCCCGGGTTCCCCCTTGCAGAACCCCTACCGGTTCAAGGTGCACAGCACAACTTGACATCCAGTGAAAACGAGCTCAAATTTGGAGCCGCTGTAATGCGGTGAGTATGCTTGGTATCCTGCCTGGCTTGTGTGATGAATAAGATGAACGGAAACCTGAAGTCAGCTTGTGCGCCACCGGATCCTGAGAGACGCCTTGACCTCCTCGCGCCAACAGTTTTTACGTGGAACTTCAGCGCAAAATTATTACCGGGGTCCTATGTGATGGAATTGCCTGACCGTATGGCGATACATGGCAGGTACCAACCTCGAACGAGTTTATCGTGGATGTCCAGGCACCAACTGTAACGTATAAGATAGATTCCAAGAACAGCCATACTGAAGAATAAAGAGACATTTCATGAGTTTTCGAATCTAGATACAGTTGGTGAAGGCCATTTGTATGAGTCCTGGCAACGAAGCAGGCATATACAAGCCGAGCAAGCACCCTTCTATTCGCATCCAGCTTCCTCTCCGTAGTGCAAACTTCAATGTGAGGCACGACACCACGTTCAAGGAAGGAACTCCATCTCAAAATTAAACTTAACGAGGTGAGAGACCCGGTGTAGGTCATAAATAATACGTCACTTGAGGTACAATCTGCCGTTGTAGCTTCCCCTGGCACTTCCTTAACTCTTTTCAACGGCTGGTAGCAGCCGAACCTATGATCCTATGATCCTCCTCCGATTCGTCGGAATCTTCGATGACAAAGGCCGCAGATCCTGCGGAATACTTTGGTATCACGTACGTCGCCATTGGATAGAGGGCGTAGATGCGCGCTTTCGCTCTGGACGTTTCTCCGAATGCAGCCTGCCAGGGTGGAAGCATTGGGGGTGGAACTGGCCAGCCAAGCCGGGTATTTCGTAGCCACAGTCGCACCATGTGGCGAGAAGAGACTTTGCCGTCTTCGTACGCGTCCCGTCGATGGAGCAAGGCCCAGTTGTTGAGGAATACAATATCGCCCGTCTTCAGTCTCAGCTGCAGCTCTGATTTCCTGGCAACTTCGGAAACTCTCTTCAACGCGTGTTTCTGGGCGATATTCAGGGCAGGCACTTCTGTATCAGTGCTGGTAGGGTGTCGACCGAAACGGTTTGGGTCCATACTCGCTAGCAAACGGCCCTCGTGGATGGCAAATGCTGGAGCAAGGTAGTGGCGAGTGTTTCGACCGGATCTGCGTAGATGACCGTCGGTTTCCAAAAATTGCAGTGGTTTTAAAGTACGGGAGACTCTTACATTTGCACAGGCCAGTTGGGCGTCAGCAGGCTTCTGGCGACTTCAGGTTCCTCGCGAACAAGAGCATTGAAGACGGTCCACGCGGAACTCAGATAGGTGCAGCCGCCGCTATGCGCTGTATGGCGCACTTGCAGGGCGAGGATATCACAGCCCATGTCATTGTGGAAAGGCTACAGGCAGCGCGTGTCAGCACATCGTATCATGTATGTACAATTCTGATCCTTGGGAAGTGACTTACGAGGGCTTTGCTGGAGTGGATGCCGTGGCGCTGCTCCGCTGGAACGGTCCAATGCTTCGAGTTGGTGATGTGGGCTAGCCCCATTTGTTCAGAATGTGTACAAGCTGCAAGGCAGTATAGCGCACCGACTTACACAAGACATTTCCTCTCTTGTCCTGTAGTCCCCTCCTGTCAGCTAAATATTCGGCGAGGCCAAGGTACAGGACGATGCTGTCCTCGACGGAGTATCGTGAAGCATCGAGGCCACTGATCACGACGAAGCCGCGGCCTATGTGAAGCGTATCTTCAGCTTTTGATAGCCGAGCTGCTAGATCTGGAAGCGGGAAGCTGGCCCGCGAAACTTCGTCCCCGTGGAGGCCGAAACCTGCCATAGCCGTTAGCTTCACCTGCGAGTTCAAGACATGTTTATACCAAGGTAATACTCTTGAATGTCTCAAGAGCGGCCTCAATCTCGTTGATGTTGTCGGCTGAAAGCTGTAATGTGTACGAGTCTTGATCTTTGAAGTCCGCCCCTGACCAGACGAGAGGCCCCGTCAGAATGCTTGGAAGCTCCGGAACAGCTGCGTCTCGGGCCATGTCGACAACAAAGGTTTCCATGCGTCAACACGGAGATCTTGAGGCGTGGCCGCGGCGCAAAAACGTCGTCCTTGATTAAGCGTTAGGGTCGCATGGACAGTCTCAAGGACGGCGGGGGACCTCGCTGCCGAGCGTTTCTACAGGAGCAAAACTTGGACTTGTACAGCTGGATAAGGTTTGCCTTTATTTCTTTTCCCCCAAGCAGAGTGGGCCACTGATCTCCATAGAAGTCTGAATGTCCATGCAAGCAACATCTCATACGGCCGAGCGCATATGCTGTCCGTCCCTTTTCCCCCGATCGCCAAATACTATTCAGTCGGGTGCGGCCTTGCAGGGACCGCGGCACTTGGACGTCGGTATCCGGGTTTGGCGTGATACGGTGGTGCGCCATCGCCGGAGAGCCATGAAACAAGCCAGCTATATCCTGCATCGCTTCCAGAGGCAAGGCAAGGGTGTTTGGCGAACTGGAGGCGCTCAGGCTTTGCCCACGGCCAAGCCATTCAGGTCGTTGACTGACTGGGTTGGCAGAATCAAGCAACTGCGCCGGACTTGATATTTCTTGTGGTACGATGCAATGACGGAATCGGTTGCCGATGGCACGACCGGTGACGGATGCAGATTACATGTCTGTGGCATACTGTGAAATGACGGAGGGGAGAAGCACAGTGAGAAAATGGCGAGCGGGGAGCTATGGCAGGGGAATTGGGTTTCCTTGGCGGCTTCACACCAGGACCCGAAGCACCCAACCTGGCTCGGGCCGCTCCCCAAACGGGACGGGACTCCTTCCAGGCGATGTTCTCGCACCCTCACAGAGTCCAGTCCCGGACCCAGTGGTCAGGGATGCCGTGGGGGCGAAGGGTGACGAGACGATGACGGCCGGACGATATGTCGTGGTCAATGTTTGCGCAGTCACAGGACGAGGATGAGGCACGACATGGAACCCGACAGCTGGCTTGATTTTTGTGGATTTACGGATGAAGCAGCCGAGGAAGAAGGTAGCGATTGGCATTTAAACGCCCAAGAATGCCTGATGAATCGTCCGAGGAGGGTCAGGTCTTTCGTCATGAGCATGCTAGGCAGCGTCATTCCTTCTGCAGCGATTGGGGCTTGGGAGAGTTGGCAGCAGGAGTGGCAACTGGTAAGGGTGATCCCGGAGGTGGGCCGGGCTGACGCCGGTCGGGAGGCCTTTACGGATTAGCCGGGATCCTATGATGCTAATTGATCAAGGTACTCTCCCCGTTATACTTTCTCGTGCCGTCCCGCGGGCACCCTTCCGAATGCAGGGATCACAAAAACAGATGCGCACTAGGCCAGGGCAGCCGCTGCTCCTTGCCGACGTTCAATCCATCCTGCGCACTGCTGTTGGCATATTACGAGCTACTTGTAGGCATGTTGCCGTTGCGTCGAGCCGTGAAACCATGTTGGTCGAAATACCGAGACAACGTGACGATGCAAGCCACGTCCTCGCACCAGTGCAGTCCGCATCGCAGACGCACTTTGTCAGCCAAACGAGCCTGCTGCTAATCAGGCCGGCATACGCAGGGATCGAAAGCCTCTGTCCCACCTGGGACGGGCCTGTTGATTTCAACCGGTGAAGGCGGGTGGCTCCGGCCCATGAGTGTCAGAATCCGTGGCTGGCTTTGAGATTGGTCTGCGCCGCTCAAGCCGATCAGCAGCGCGACGCCGACAGCCTGACAGCCGGGGACAGTGCGGATATCGACAGGCACAAGAGCGAGCGTGCGGTCCGTCCAGGATAGGCGTTTCGGCCGAACGAAGGTGATGAGACGGCGCATATGTCGCTGCGTGACGGGCCTTGTCAGTTGCAGCGGCACCTGGAAGCTACAGGTCTGAGGTCCAAAGTCGTATGTTCAAGGTACGTGAGCAGTAGCGAGCAAGTTTCTTGCTGCTTCGAGCGAGTGCCGATGCAGCGGAGAGAGGAGGAGGAGGAGGAAGAGCATGGGTCTCAGCCTCGGGCAATCATATCTCGTCGTCCGGGGTCTCTCCCGCCACAGTTAGCCAACCAACCCAACGTAGCCGAGCTGGCCGCGCAGCCAAACCCTGGCTGATGGTCTCTCCTGCATCGACGGCAAAGCCGTGGACGGTTCCCGACCGGGATTCTCGATCCATTTTCTGCATGAGCTTGGGCCAGAGGGTCTCGACTACGAAGGGAGGGCCGAGGCCTGCCGCTGCCGCACGTCAGAGTCAGAAGGTTGCCGCTGATCATCAGTCCTGGCCCAGCAGAGCCGCAGAGTCGATTCACTCTTCTCCGGCGCGGCTGGCAACTTGCCAGCCACCGAGAGCCAGCCCGCAAGCCGAGCGATGAGGAGTACGGAGTAGGGGACGCGGAGTATCCCTATCCAAGTGGACAATGCACGACGCTGAATGCCGGTCCCTACAACGTCTTGCTTACATATTATTCGTCGACGCAGAGGAACCCCGTGTACTTGGTAAGGACGGATGAGCAGGCATGCGTCCTGCCTGCGTATGACCCCCTGCGGCGGCGTCGACGGCCCGTCCCCTGATTCCCATCTCGGCTCCAACCCCCCTTCGGTCTCTCGCGCTCTCTCTCTCTCTTCCTCAGCACTCTCCCCTTCTCCGCCGCCGCCACGAGCCCGTCCCGTTGCTTGCTGCTATGCCTTACATACCTTATTAGTACATCCCACGGACTTTAAGCCCCGCGCTCCGTACATAGCAAGACGGTCGTGCAACGCCAGACGCCCCTTGTCATTTGCGAGTACCCGGCACCCGGCCAACCAAGACCCCGTCATCATTGGCATCACGGCACCGCATAGCACAGGACTACGCAATCGTCCTCAATTGTGTGACGCAACCCGCCGTCAGGTCTGCCAGCCCCTTCGTCTGGTGACGGTGACGGTGACACCGAGACCCCAACCAGGCCTCGACGGCGCGAAGCCGCCCCGTCATGGAGACCATGGTCCAGCGGCCAGGCCTTCCGGTAAGCGAAGATTTCAGCATGCTCTGTCTGTTTCATCGTCCTATCATGGACTCTTGCGTCTGCTCTTCGATGCCTGTCGGCTCCCGCATAGCACTTCCATCGAAATGCTACCAGACACGCCCCCTCCATCATGACACGATCCGCCTCCCGCTGCATGCCAATAGTGGTGCGATATCTGCAGGGCCCTTCCCCGTACGCCGTACCTACTTTGTACCCATTCCCTGGCCTCTATCTCCCGCGACCCAGTTGGAAATGGACGAGGGGCGCGCAAAAGGCAGAGCGCAGAGTGGATAGGCGAGGTGACCGCTGTCGTTACCCGCACTTCCTCGCGCGGCCCCAGCTGCGTCACCGTCCGTCTAAGCCGGGGTCGGCGCTTCAACCGGCAAAGACTTAGATCGCGCGTCGTTTCGCCTTATAGGCCTTCTGACCCATATCTTCTCCTAGTACCAGCATCAGCCAAAGAGAAAGCGGGTCGCCGGCCCTCGGAAGCTGACGGAAGCCAACAATGTCGTTGCGGCCCTTGCGACTCCTTCTAGCCTTGCCCGCGGCACCAGTTCCAGCTCCGAGCTCCAGCAAAACGGAGCCCAGCATCCGTATTCCTGGCCCGTCGACCCTGGCTCAGGTGGGACCGAGACAGCTGCGTCTGAGCCAGCAGCCCTCGTGGCCTCGTGCAACGCCGACCTGCCAAGCTTCCAAACCCATCGTGATACTCGACTCCGTCATAGAACCCGCACTCTGGCCCAGGCAAGTCATCATGACAGTATGCAGCATGTCCAGCCTTGTATGCCCTACCCTGTCTTCGCCCAGTCCTCAGGCCATGCCGGCCCCCATGTCATGCCGATCGCAGGCCATCATCAGGATCCAGATGAGGACGACTTCGCTCTCTTCGAGTCTCACAGCAGTGCCGCCGGATTCCTATCATATGATCCATCCTTCCACCATGAAATTTCTGCCCTTGAACCCGGTCAACTGACAGAAGAGCACACTCATCTCCAACACCATCAACCTGATCCAGCTCCCGCTCCTGCTCTTGGCCCGACTCAGCCTGCGGCCTCATACACTGCCCCCCGGGCGATGTACTACGGCGACCGACCGCACCAAGAATTCGCGGGTCCCGGACATATCAATAGTGCCACAGCAGCTTCAAGGGGGGCCTGTGTCACGGATTGCCTCCAGTCGACGCACCCAAGTTCAACCCATCAAATCCCCGTATCGGGGCAGGAATCGGTTGCAGGAGGGTCTTCGCTGCATTATCAGCCACGAACAGCCTTGTCACCCGTACCTTACGCGGACCAGGCGCTCATATCTCACTCCGTAAACTTTCCTATCCAGAACGGGCTTCCAGGTGACGCCAGCAAGCGAGTCACGGCGTTTCAGCATCCACCAGAAGTCCTGAGCATTTACGAAACATATCAGTTCAACTTCGAACCGCCATTCTCATTCCAATCAACAATGGGGGGCGGAGAAGTATATCCAATTCACCCACAGGCCGAAGGCAACAGCTGCTCAATACTGGTACCTGATCAGCACCGTCCGCCTCAGCAGGCTGGTCAGGATCATTTCCACAACAATGAGGAGCATCAGTACGTGCAATCGGGGCTTGATATCGTTCTGTGCAATCCCCAAGCCGAACAAAGTCCTGTGTCATACGGTGCGGCCCCTGACCGAGGCACAATTGGCCAGAATGATTGGGTCGAGCAGGGGGCCTCCCTTTTGGAGCTCGACAGCATGTCGCGCAAGGCGAAGAAACGTTCCGCTTTCGACGAAGTCAGACGACGAGAAACAGCCGATACCCGATCGAGGAAGGCATGTCTGCGGTGCAGAATCCAGAAGGGTCGTGTAAGTGTAGCCGCATGTGACAGTCTTGAACAGCGCCTCAATAATACATGTGGACTGACTTAGACCTAGTGCGAAGTCGACCCTCGCGACCCGGAAGCGGAGTGCCTCAAGTGTCAAAGCTATTCCAAAGAATCCAAGAAGACCATCCACCACATTCCATGCTACAGGAACAAGCTGACGGACACGATACTCTTTCGCAAAGGGGGGCTCAACCTGACTACCCGTTGGGAAGGCACGGCGATGAAGGATGTGGGTGACCGGGTCGACCCCCAGGATATCCGAACAATACACTTCACTCTGGGAGTTTGCGATCAGCCGCTGGTGGTCGATGTCGTGCGATTCAACGCCCGATCCGGCGATGTGACGGCGCGCTACTGGACCGTTAGAGAAGGGATTCGTGGAGATGAAGTGCGAAAAAAGAAAGAGTTGGAACCGTACTGTCTCGTCAACATCTGGACCACCGGCAATTATTTCGAAAAATACGTCATCGATAATGCCATTCCATCCATAATGAAGCAGAACACGCCGTCAATAAGGTTGCGTGGCATGCCGCCAGCCGCACCCGACATCATACAGCGAACATACACGATGGCGGTCGAGCACTACCTGAGCCTCGAGGTACGTCAAGGTGCCAGGGGCGACTTGTCTGACCACTGCTGCTTCCGAGGCTAATAAGCACCACAGGCTGAAGTGGAGGCAGACGATGGCAAGAGGACTAACAAAGAGAAGGCACTTCTGGGCAACCTCTTCGTGCTTTGGTTCGCCATCCGTCCGTCGCCCCCTTCACTCGTCGTGACCATGCTGTGAGGCTAAATGAATCGTGCAGGGCACACAACCGGCAGCGCATACATCTGCGGCGAGGAAACTCTCGGCATGAAACCGGAAACAAAGGACGAGACATACCCGTTGTACGGCAAGGTCTCCCTTCCTCGCATGATTCTCGCCCAGTTCGATAGCATCAACTCTACCAAGCTGCTCGGAAAGTATGCGCACAGGGTCCTCACGGGCCTCGAGGCCTACATGACGAGCAGCCAGCCACGTTGGTGGTGGACAGTCTACCTCTGCGCTTTCATCCTCTTGCGAGAAGCGAGCTTCATCAGCGCCGACCGATACCGCCACGCCAGGAACAACCACGGTGCAAAGGTGCGAAACGTACACAATTCTTTCCCATCCATTGGCCATCTTCCTCGCTCTTTGAGCCTGAATTTGTCGGCTAACACATCTGGTGGTTGGAGCAGCTCCGATATTCGGTCCCCAAGTTCGTCGAAGAGCTCCAAGCCGGCTGCAATAACATTCTCATGCACTGGCATTACTACAACAGGGGCCCTTGGCCCAATCCTCACGAACCTTTAACACGGCACAAGCATTTCATGGGGGAGCTGTCCTCGGAACAACATAAGCTGGTCATGGATACCCTGGTAGACCCAATCGTGAGCGGGCAGCTCTCCATATGGAAGGAAAGCAGGGAAAACAACGGTCGCATGAAGCGCCCAGACGGCCATCCTAGGCCCAGCTCCGAGACTCCCTACGAGGGTAGCCAGGCACAGCTCGACTGGGACCACCCTCTCTACTGGGTCTCTCAGCTCTTCGAGGAAATGTGGCGGCCCCATCGCACGTACGAGCGCGAGTATGAGTCGTAGCTCATCCTCCGACCTCCGCAGAATTTTGGCGGGATAGGGTCGGGTTGCCCTCTGTTGAGGACCAATTGTAATACACAAAGGCGCGAAGCCGACGAACCGGCGCCGTGATATGATCAGCTACCAATATGGGGCGCTCGAGAACGCGCGGCAGTCAGAATACTCGGATTTGTAACAAGAAATGATGTTTTGAATATACGAACAAGTGGTTAGCGAGTTGATTTACACATTGAAAGCGTCTAGCCAAGGATGGGCACTGGGATTCCGAAAGATAATATCCTAATTTGAAGAGACCAGCATAGTTTAGGTGGAGCTTGCCCCTTTCTTTTTGAGGGTCGAGCAGAGTTATGACAGTCTAACCCACAACCAGTGTTACCAGGATGTTTGTTGTTAAACAAGATCAACTTTGAGCCCACATGCCATGATTCTATAGAGCTTTGCAAGACCGATTTTGCGAAGTGCCAGTCCCTGGTGGTCTACAGGCATGACTCCAAGTCTCAATGTGCTAGGATGTATTCATGCCTCGGGCCTCCCTTTCAGGGCTTGCGTCCCACAAATCATGCACTACCTCCTTGTATTCCTCATGAGAGGTTTCCAACATGGCGCTAGACCGTCCAGAAAGTTACCATACAACCATTTCCGAAGACTTGGGGCTTCTCTTCTTCCCCGCAGCCACACCGCTATAACTGTCCTCTAAATCATAAGCTTCAGTTCCGCCACAGAGCCTTTTCCTGTGTGATTGCGCAGAGGTACAGCCCCATTCATCTTCGGGCCACGCCTCGACGGCCGTGATACCCTCCGCCAGAGGGCTTCCGTAGCCCCGACTTTTCATCACAGACGTCATGTCGCCCTTAGATCTCTCCATGTCCCAGCGGGATCGGTTGCAAGCGAGCGACATCCTGACGTCGTTCAAGTTTTGGTTGAAGCTCTGGCGATATTTGGCGAAATCTTCCGCCTCTCTGTGGAGTTGAAGCAAGCAAAAGCTTGGTATTGAGCGATCAGGCGTAACAGATGTTTCGTACTCCGATTCGAGGCTGAAGTACGAGCTAAGAGCTTCATCAGGCGGTTCGGGACTGGATTGACACCCGATGCCGTCGCGGTAGTCCAGGTACCGCTCCAGATTGCCTGCAAATGTATTGTCCCAAGGCGCGAGAAGAACGTGAGATTCAGGTATCTTGCTTCCCGATTGCTTATCCGTTGCCTCTTGCATTTCTGTATCTTTGTCCTGACCCTCAGCCCCCTCGTCGGGGGCGGAGACGCAGTCGCCGGTCGAGGTCTGAGCGGCGTGCACTTTGGCGCACACAAGATGGTCAAACGGATCTGGAACTTGGGAAGCTGGATCAATAGGGCATGGCCAGGTACTTTCCACCGGAAGAGCCTCATTTTGTGCATGAGGTTGGTCGGAATTCCATGTGTCGCAGGCGAATTCCGGGCTCCCCTTGTTCGGCGAGGCTGGTCCTTCTGGATCGGGTTGAAACTCTTCTCGTTGCCTGAAGACGTCGTCTTCGGCCGAGATGCCTTTTAGTTCCTGGTACTCCGTCGGAGAAGCGCAAGGGAGTGGGATATGAGCGGCAAAAGCAGTAATGGACTGCAGCGAAGCGTATTGTAGCGCCCGACGGCGCACGCCTTCAAGGCGTTTCTGTATGTCTTCCACTTTGTCAAGGAATACCCGACGCCCGGTGAGCGAGATCTTGGCGGTATCGGTGATCTTAGCTCCCCAACGCATAGCGAAGAGCGAAGCCAGGTGTACGATTGGGTAGCTATCTAACGAGGTCGAGAGAGCAACAGGTGCACGGCGAACCATTGCTTTGCTGCGGTGACGCGAGCCACGTAGAAGGGCCGCCGCTTCACGAGGCTGGTCAATAGCTCCGGCGGCATGGGACGAAAGGCAAAGATGCGAGATTCATGGCTTGCAGATTTCACGGGTAGTGACAAACAGCCAGAGGCAGGGCTCATGAACAGACGCGAGCCGCATCGAGACAGGAAGCACAATGTTCAAAGCCCAGCACGCCATCAAACAAGCGAGCGTGTGATTTCTGGCAGCAGCATCTCGTCGTGCGCGTGCTTGAGCCTCCTGACCGTCGTCAGGCCATGTCGTGTCTGACTGTAGCGACCGCATTCTCTCGAGGAAGGTCTCGCTCTTTAGTGCTTTCCAGAAAAGGCGTTTGGGCCACAGGCTTCCTTCGCCTTCGGATCATCCAACGTACTCGAAGCAATACGCGGGAGCGAATCGCGGCGCCTGTTTCACTGCTCAAGGGGCACATGGAGAATGCAATGAAATCAACTGCGTTGCTTGTTGCCGGCTAGCTAGTATCCATAACGCATGAAGTATATATGCATAATCACCGATCCTTGTAAGCCGCGGCTGGTTGCCCAGTGTTGCCGTCTTTTGTCGCCTCGTTTGCCCGCGTATTCTCCCGATCGAATCCATCCATCCTAAACAGAATCGCAACTTACAGTGCTTACATCTCCGCGACGTTCCCAAGCCTCCAAAGCATCGTCTTGCAGCTATACCCGCCCCGGCTCCCTCTCTTACCTGCCAAGCAGCTAATATCGCCTCTTCCGCCTAGTCGCCGGCCTCACGGCTCAGGAACATCTCGATAACGATCCGCTCCTTGTCCTTCATGGCCTTATCCTTGTCATTCGTGCGGAACGCTAATGGCCCCAGTATCTCCGCGTACCTCTTCTCCCTGACCCGCCGCTTCTTTGAGCCGTCGTCGTCGCCCCGTCGGAAGCTCAGTCGCCGTCCTAAGCCGGGCAGCCCCGATGGCGCTTCCGCTGGGCTGAGCTCTGATACGACCCGTGAAATCGTCGACGTGAGGAACACGAAGGCAATGCTGTGGTTCGGTGCCGTTGAGAGGATGTCGAGTACCTGGTTTTTGACGTCGGGCCAGGCTGTCACGGGCAAGGTCGTCAGGCTAGGGAGGGATGTGGACAGCTTCGCCCACAAGTGCGCGGGCACGAGACCATCGGTGAGAGAGGCCAGAAAAAGGAGAAGAACGGCTGACAGAATCTCAAGTTTGTGGGGAGACGACAGCTCGACTGGTAATGCTTCGAGGATGGACGAGTCTGTATCCAACGCAGCTATTATCTCTGCTTTTACGGAGTTTTGCTCCATCAGGCCGGCGGCCCATGTAGAGGCATCCAAGGGCCATCCGGCCTCACGCGGCAGCTCCATATCCTCCAACATGGCCTCGTCAGCCACGCATCTTTCGGCTAGCGTCTGTATGGCTTCCGTCAGTTTGAAGAGCTCCTTGGGAGCCGAGCAATGAACATCTGAGTCGTAGGAGATTGCGCCCGTGATGCCCTGGTCTCGCGCAAATTTCCTGATGCCCCCATCGGGCACGCGGATGAGTTCGTCGATGGAGCGGCCAAAGCAACTCGGCAGCCAAGTGCCTCGTACAGGGATAAAGTGATCGCGACCATCTTCGACTCGCAGCACCAGAATGTCTTCAATCTTTGCCTGATCGTCATTGAGCGCTCGCAGGTGGAATATGGCTGTAATTTGGGCCTCAATGTGCGCGAGAACTGTTTCTCCCGGCTCCAGGGTCACACTTCTGCCCAAACGCTCCGTGACGTCTCCGTCCGGTCGGATAAAAGAAGTCGTCAACCAGGGAGGGACGGCTGCGTCGCCATCCTCCGCCGTCGGCCTTTCCACAAAAGAAAAGCTGGCGGACACGCTGCCGGTATTTGCAATCGTCACGACGGATGATCTTGTCTCCATGAAGCCTATCTCGCCCAAGTCGACCATACTTCCATTGTGGTCCTTGCCACTTTCGACGACGACTGTGATTCCCGGGCGGCCCTCGTTTTCCGCTCTGTCAAGCTCGCGGGCAACTTCGGCGTGAACCTTGGCCTTCAGCTCTGGAACTACGGCATCGTAGTCTAGGGTGAAGACAGATATGATGGGCTTATGGTCGGAAGACATAA
This sequence comes from Tolypocladium amazonense, assembly GCA_024340795.1. Lineage (NCBI taxonomy): Eukaryota > Fungi > Ascomycota > Sordariomycetes > Hypocreales > Ophiocordycipitaceae > Tolypocladium > Tolypocladium amazonense. The sequence goes on along the minus strand of JALHCE010000040.1, from coordinate 327,193 downwards.
TGCGCTGATGAGATGTGTAAATGTCCTGGCTAATGTGGTCCAAGAAGCCCTCCTTCGTTACGACGTCTTCAGGTGCGTGGTTGTCTGCCGCCTCATCGTACTCGTCATAATCCATGCCAGGGTTTCCTTTGGGTTGTTCTTCGCCGTCAGTGTCCGGATCGTAGCTGAAAAGCACATCATCGTCTTGATCAATGCCCCTGGCTTTCATCTCCTCGTCTTTCTGCTGGGCTGCCTTCTCCTCCTCGATGCGTTTGTCATAGACCTGCTTGTCCTTGCGGGTCCGGAACAGAATGCGATCACACCAGCTTGGGGGGCGCTGCTTCTCGCTCGAGTCGAATAGGCCGACGGTGCCGACGTCATACTTGTACGACGGGAGAAATGTGATGGGACCCTCTCTCCAGCCATCATGGAAGACTTTACGCTGGGCAATGACCCTCCTCAGCTGGTCATGGGGTAGGAGAGAATCCAAAGTGGCCTGTAGCGATGTTGGGTCTTGGCTGGGATCCTCCGGGAAGTCATCCGGATCAGGTAGAGGGGCCTCCGGTTCGGGGCTCTGTTCTTGACGCTTGACTGGGGGACGCGGCGTGTCGTCGTCGCTGCCCTCCGAGTCGCGCATTACTATGACGCCGTCCCCTTCCAACGGCGCCGGGGGTCGGTCTTCTGTCAAGTCGTATTCGCCTCGAGTGTGCAGGGTCAACAACCTCTTGATGTCCTCTCCCGGCAGGCCGTCGAGGCGAAAGTTGAGATCTCCAAACCAAAAGGCAAAGTCTTCGTCCCCGATCTTCTCGCCGTCGTCCTCGGCCACTCCAGAATGCACAACAGGATCGAATTGCGTCTTCGATAGGATCTGTCCCACGTCCCAACACCGTCGGTCGAGGTAGTTGGAGCCTACGCCGCTAGCGAGATGGCAGTTGGCAAAGACCATCCGGGTCGTCTCACCAAGGACCAACCTTGTCGTAACGGCACCCTTGTTTCCAAAATAGCCCAGGAGCCCCGTCCCGACTGCCTTTGTACTGATGTTGCTGATCGTCGGCGCAACCTCTGGCGATGCGCACACAAGAAGAAGAAGACCCGTCATCTGCTCGGCCACCACAATCTGATACCCTGGGGGCATGGCGGCTTCCAGGGCGGCTCGCCACTTCTCCATAGGGGCATTATCTGCGTACACGGCTCGGTTCATGTACTCCTTCGTCACGTTGAGATCCACCACTTCTTGCAGCCCCAATACATAGAGGCCTACATCATCTCCGCCGACGAGACGCACTGAGTCGGCGTCGGAATCTACCAAGCGTGACGCCCGGTGCTCGACAGCGGGATTGTGCGAGAGATCCAGGGTGGCGAGGCTCCTGTCGATCCCTCGGCCACCGACAAACCAGCTCGCCAGATCCTTGTCCGTACCTGGACACGCGGCGACATTCCAGGTGCCAATCTTGACTCTTATCCTGTGCGGGCGCACGTATTCAGCTCGTCTAGCAAGCACAGCTCTCGCAAGCGACAGGGGACTCGCCGACACATCTACCGGCTCGGAACCGATCGAGGGCGCCGACGAGGGCTTCGATGGCGTCTCCATTTCGAGGCAGTGCGAATGCGCTGGGACACTGATACGGCGCTGCTAGCCTTCTATGTCGTAGGTATTCTTGTCTCTGGCCCTCTAGACCATGGTGTAAGCGGTCGAAGGGTGGCCGGGAACCAGTGTTTGGGGGCAGAACTTTGAGGCACGGTAGACACGCAATCAACAGCATAAAGAATGTTGTCACATCGCAATAATGGCGTGACCGATATATGCTCAAGAAGGCGCACAACGCCAGTCCGCTGTTGACGTGAAGCTGGGTAGACGCTGTGATGTCGAGGAACCCCGCGAGAGCTCCGGAGGGGAGGAACGGCCAGCGTCATAGCCCGCGCCGATGCGCCGTTATCGATAAGTGATGGTAGACATCCCGAGGTGGAATCCCAGCATCCCGTCACATTTCGGCCTTCCCGCAGACAATCACGAGCAGGCCAGAGAGCATCGCAGCCGCCTGCAACTCTTTCCCGACAACCTGCGGGCAGCTGACTGCAAGTCTACCGCACTGTCGCCCAAGCAGGGAACACAACAGACACCAACCGCTGCAGCCAACCACCGCAGCCATGAGTCGACCAACGCCGCGCAAGGCGCGTCACAGCCGCCAACCTTCAAACCTCATTCCCGCCGTCTCCGACTACGATTCCGACGCCGCTGCCATGCAGGCCTCCTATGCTCCCCCGCCGCCCCGCACCAACACCGAGCTCAACCTCTCCGTCCTGCGGCGCTACCTCCCTTCCATACAGAGCATCCTCAGCATCGCCGCCAACGCCGTCATATACACCTTCGACGGCGCCGCCGAGAGCTGGGACAAGTCCGGGATCGAGGGAACCCTGTTCGTCTGCGCGCAGAGCCCGCTGCCCGAGGACGTCGGCCACCGGCCGCGCGCGTGCGTCTTCGTCCTCAGCCGCCGCGGGCTGGACAACCTGGTTGTGGATCTGGCGAGGGTGAGCCACGTTGAGATCGTGGGCGATCTAGTCATACTCCGCGTCGAGAATCACTGGGGAGAGGACGATAAGGTGCTCGGCGTCTGGATACACAACGATAAGGATGAGACGAGGGAGATCAACGGCGCCATGATTCAGGAGAGCTGGAAGGCTGTCCGGTCCGTGGGCATGGCGGAGGACCAGGGCCCAGAAGCCGGGCCGGCCATGCAGGCCATCGGCAGGAGGCTATCGTTGAGCGACTTGTTTGGGCAACAAAACGGACTCGGCGCTGGACAATGATTTCAGGGCCTCTTGAAGCCACGATTTATGAGCACCCCACGAACTTACGAATCTGGCCGGACGGGCTCCAGAACCCCATGCCAGTAATACTCACTATCCCGGTTCAGCCTTCACAGAATTAATGGTCCGCCCCTTGGCGTCGGATCAGCGCTGTGCCATTAAGGCAGCAGTTATCGAGGTGATTACACTATCGCTCAGTCGCGGGCGATCAGCCGCGGTTGGAGAGGCTGTGAAGCCTAGGTTGTTTCACATATTCATAGGCTTGTGGGCAAAGTAAGAAATGTATTTATTCAGCAGCGCCCTGCTCATACGCCATTCCACGCATTGCGACGTAACCCGTTAAACCTGTTGATAGATCTGGCTCTCCATAAACTTTACACAGTACCACTGATGCTCAGCTCCCGAATTTCTTGCAGGACCTGCTCCACTCTGGCATCCAGATGCCCCTCGGCGTACTGGTCTCTGGTATCCGCATCCAAGTACTGCTGCACCTGCGCCATTCGCGAGTACGCCTCGGCACAGAAGCGCAGCTGGATTTTGACAAGCGCCTCAAACGTCGGGTCCAGGTAAGGCACGCGTAGGTCAATGAGCTGCGGCAGCTCCGAGTGCAGCTGCTCGTTGAGCTGCTCGTACGCCACCTTGGCCATCTCCAGCTCCTTCTCCGTCCGTGGCAGCTTGGTGGCGTCCTTGTCGGGCTTCTCGACGAGGCGCTTGACCTTGGCGCGCAGGGCGTCGTAGTCGAGGAGCTTGTGCGAGCGCTTCTTGATACACTCGTTGATGTCGGGAAAGTAGGCGCAGAAGCGCGTGATGGGCTCGAGGACTGTTGTGCGGTAGGGGCCGTCGAGGGCTTTGATCGTTTCGGCATCGAGGTCTTCGACTGCTTGCTTGTAGCTCCTGCTGACACCGTCTCTCGCGCCCGAGTCTCCGTAGAAGGCGTCTATCGTCTCCGCTATCCTCATTTGTGACGCGGTCATGGCTGGGCGAGACGGTTAGCAACGTCCAGGGATGGGCTTATCTTGTCGACGCTCACCTCTGAGTGAATCCAGGTATCCCTTTGCTTCCTTCTGCAACCGTAGTGATGCCGCCTCCATAGTTCGGAATCGTCTGACCAGGAGTAAGCCCCGTTGTCGATATCGACTCCTTCTGGACTTTGCTCTGCTCACCTTTCCTCTACTTCATAATCGCGATCGTTGGTCTTCTCCACATGCCCTGAAGTCGACGTAAGCCTCAATAGTCGTATCCAAGTGCTGCAGCTGGAACACACCCGTCTTCATCATCACCTGCGTCGTCGCGCGGTTCACATTCTTCTTGAACCCTGTTTCTGTCAGCGCCTCCCATTGCGCTGCGGGGGAGAATCGCAATTGACGTACCCGCCCACGACATCTTGGCTGCTTTGGTCTCTCAGGAAATGGCTCGATATTAATTAAGGCTGAAGGGTGCAGGTCGCCGAGCCTCTCTGTGTAGACGCGACGGCCGAGGCTGCTTGCGAAGAGCAAGTAAGAGTCGCGGTGATATGTTGGAGAGAGGCGACCAAACCGGCTGCGCAGCCACGATGTTGCCCAATCGCGCATCTACGTCAGCGGTAGGGAGCAGTTCGTGTGAGGCGCAGCCGCCGAGCTCCGCCACAGCAACGTCACGTGATCCCGCGTCGGAGTTCGTGAAGCCGCACATGGAAATGCTGAAGTTGTTCTCACATTTCGGAGTCAGTTTTCTCGCATCCGCGAGCCAGCATGTTCAATCCCCGTTTCCTAGTCGTCAGCCTAGGAAACCCCCTTCCGAAGTATGAGAGTCTACATTCTGCAGGTCATTTCGCCCTCAATGGCCTCGCAAGAGCCCTTCGCCAGCCATCTTTCCGCGAGATGACGCTAGGAAAGCAGAGCTGCCTCGTGTCTCAGGGACCCAAGTATACGCTGGTGCAGTCTCCGACCCTCATGAACATATCCGGGCCTTTTGTCGCGCGCGTGTGGCAGGAAATGGTCAGACAGCACGATCCTGCCTCGCTGAGCCTTGTCATCGTCCACGATGAGTTGGAGAAGGACCTGGGCGTGGTGCGACTCACCCCCTGGGACCGCAGTCCTCGCGGTCATAACGGCATCAAGAGCGTCAAGAAGAGCCTGTCTCAAGAGAAATACCCACTGTCTCCTTTTGCGCGCGTTGCCGTGGGCATTGGTCGGCCAGCAACGCGGGACGCTGCAACAGTCAGCAAATACGTTCTCGACAAGATTTCAGCCGATCAGAGAAGAATACTGGAGGAGGTTGTTCCATGGGATGTCGCCAAGAGGCTGGTCGAGCTGGAGGATGAGTGGAGGTCCGAGGTGCAGGCATGACGACTACGATCCGATCTGAACCTGGACCTGAACCTTGCATACCCACGTGTGGCTATGTCGATGGCAGTCCGCCCAGTCGAAGAGGACAAATAGCACACCCCTGCGGAGTAGATACTGCCGTGCTGCGCCAACTCCGGCCCGACACTTGCAGCGAAATGCGAGCAAGAGGAAGGACTCTTGCAGGTCAAATGCTGGTCATGCGAAGGTTATAATTTGGACTTTACACGCTACGACACACTGCCGTGTGACAGGCCGCATGCTAGTATTCCGGCTCGCAGATGAGAGCCCTCAAAATGGGGTGCCATCTGCTCATACTATCGTCGCCTGGAGGATCACACAAAGGCATGCTGTGCTCGGCTGTTAAGGAGTTTTGATCCGGATCACGGCTGCCAAGCTTTGGATTCCACGCTCTTCAGTTCGACATTGTCGTGGAACCCGACGAGAGCTACTCCACACAGAGAGTTGGATGTTGGGTGGCTGTCGATGCACCCTCTGACAGCTCGCTCGGTCCCAAATCGTGTGCTTCGCGCCGCACGCCGAGAATGAGGGCGTGTAAGTGCTCATGCTACGGCACCCAATTGGCGAGCCAATCAATACGACAAGTCACCTTTCGTCCACGATACCCCGTCCGTCTTCTAGCTTGACCTCCATCGGCCACCGTCGAGCATCCAAGCTTACGGTTGCGTCCAAAACCTGTTCCTGGTGGCCCCTGCGGTGTCTGCCCGCGGCCGGCGGAATATTCGGCTCTGCCTCCACGTGGCGAATTCACTTGCGCTCGTTGTGATTCCTGCGGCGCGAGCAGCGCTGTTGCGAGTCTGGACGCGAGCCACCTCTGCCGCTTGCAAATGCCAGATCCAGGGCCCAATCTCGCGGGTCCGGGGAACCTCGGCAGCCAACTGGGGATCTTCTCCACAGAAATGTCAGATTCCGTAGCCCTCCGTTCGATGGTCCACGCTCCCCAGGCGCCCGCACCCAACGACGTGGTCGTTCCCGGCGCTAGCCCAGCCACGGCCAGAGATAAGGGCATCCGCCAATCACACCGCCGTCCAGCATCGCCCTTCGCTATCTCCTGAGTCGCAACCCGAGCGCAGCGACCTCCAACAGGCTCCAAAGGTGCATATCAGGCGTCGAGGGGTGCTGCTGATAACAGTTATCTCCAATGGGATAAGCTCAAATGGCTTTGCGTAAGCCTCGCTGTCGCCGTCGCCGCATCATCAAAAACTGCTTCCATGCGCCACCTGCGCCTCGCCGGCCCTGCCACTCCTTGCGGGCGACTCACCGCCATCGCTATCGTGGCCGAAGAGACGAGGGTTGGTGTGTGCATTGCTGTTGTCGGAAACTCCCGGCGAAACGGCTACCAGCAGAGGATGATGAAGCAGCCCTCCGAGGTTTGAAGCTGTCTCGCATTGTATGGTTGCAAGTCCCGCAAGAACTAACCATGCAGTGACATCTGCACGCCAGATGGGCCGCAGCGAGGGGACCATCAGTCATCTCTTTTTAACTTTTCTGGGGTATCATGGGGTAATGTCTAGAACGGCCGGCCTGGCGACCCTCCAGGGGCCCTGGGCCAGCGGCCTCTGGATTGAGCAAGTCGTTCTACTCGCACTGCGAAAAGCTGCGGCACGGTTCCCTATCGGATAGCCCTTCGTTATCAGACTTCAAGGATCGTCTCCGGACTAGAACCATGGTGGCGCACTTATTGGAAGATAGGCGCGTCTGACGTCCCGATAACAAAGTGCTGCTGACTCTCAGCTGACTGGATGGCAATGCCTGCTGCCTCGCCTCGAGACTGGAAGGGGTAGCTTGGCCTTACTCGCCGGCCGGATTCGCCTATGGCGTTTATCTCGCCGATTCAACCGCCGGGCCTTGATAGCTCTAGTCATGCGAGGCGCTCCCCGACTATCCAGCCCTGTTTCGTGCTGGCCGTGGCTCTCGGCTTATTTTTGGGGGGAAAGAGACTCCGTAGGGAATATATCTATCACGGTGCTGATCCCTCCCTGATTCCCATCTCCTCGCCTGCCTCCTACTCCTTCTCCCATTTGCTCGTCCGCGGCAACCATATTTGCATCCGTCTGGATCGTGGAAACCAAAGCATAGAAGGATCCTCCCCGGCGCCATCACCATGTCGGGGGCTGTACCATACAATGGCACGACCGGCACGGCCGACCAGGGCTACTCGTCCGGCGTCACCAACCTTAATGTCTTTTACGATGTGCGTAGTCCCCGAGATCAAGAGAAAAGGATCATGACGCAGACTGACTCTTTCACTTCCAGACGGGTAACATGGCTTTCATGACCATCTCATCCGTCCTGGTGCTTCTCATGATCCCCGGCGTCGGCTTCTTCTACAGCGGCCTGGCGCGTCGCAAGTCGGCGCTTCAGCTCATCCTCCTGTCGATGCTCTCCGTCGCCATCATCAGCTTCCAGTGGTTCTTCTGGGGCTACTCGCTCGCGTTCTCGCGCACTGGCAACGCCTTCCTCGGCGACTTGACCCAGTTCGGTCTCATGAAGACGCTGGGCGAGCCAAACGGCTCTTCTAACATGCCCGACATCCTGTTCTTCCTGTACCAGGGCATGTTTGCGGCCATTACGTGAGTGCCTGCTCTTCAGTACCCGCCTGTCGCGAGCGAGTTGCTGACATGTAGACAGCCCTGCCATTGCCATCGGTGCCGTCGCTGACAGGGGCCGCATGCTCCCGGCGCTCGTCTTCATGTTTATTTGGTCCACCGTCGTCTATGACCCCATCGCCTACTGGACGTGGAACCCCAACGGCTGGCTCCTCCAGCTCGGCGCGTACGACTTCGCCGGAGGTGGCCCGGTCCACATCTCCTCGGGCACCTGCGCCCTCGCTTACAGCGTCATGCTTGGGAAGCGCACCGGCTACTCGAGGAACGCCGGTCTGCCCTACCGCCCTCACAGCGTCACCAACGTCGTCGTCGGCACCGTTTTCCTCTGGGTCGGTTGGTTCGGCTTCAACGGAGGCTCCGCGCTCGGCATGAACCTCCGTGCCATCATGGCCTGCATCGTCACCAACTTGGCCGCTTCTTGCGGCGGCATCACCTGGGTTTTGCTCGACTACCGTCTCGAGAGGAAATGGAGCACCATTGGGTTCTGCTCAGGAGCCATCGCTGGCCTCGTGGCTATCACGCCTGCATCCGGTTTCGTCACGCCGTGGGCCGCCGTCATCATCGGCGTCTGCGGTGGCATTTGCTGCAACTTTGCCACCAAGCTCAAGTTCCTCATTGGCGTCGACGATGCGCTCGACATCTTTGCCGTCCACACCGTTGGAGGCGCGGCCGGAAACATCCTGACAGGCATCTTCGGAGCGTGAGTTTCCCAAGGCCCTGTGCTAATGTCGCCCAGTCGCGACCTAATGCTAACCATGAGCTGCAGTTCGTACATCGCTGGCCTCGACGGCAGCACCGTCAGCCCCATCGGCTGGATCGAGCACCACTGGGTCCAGCTCGGATATCAGCTCGCCGGCATCTGCGCTGCCTTTGGTTGGTCTTTTGTCCTCAGCTGCCTCATCCTCTTCCTCATGAACCTTGTTCCCGGCCTCTCTCTACGCGTCTCTGCCGAAGATGAGGACGTCGGCATCGACGATTGCCAGCTTGGCGAGTTCGCCTACGACTACGTCGAGCTAACGCGCCATGTCTCTGACTCGCCCGGCAACATCTCCGACCGCACAATGTCGTCGAGCAGCTCCTCTGCGAATGAAAAGACCGTGCCCGAGATAGTTTGAATTGGGTCTTTCACACTTGTTCAGGCGGTAATGTCAAGGTATTAGAGTCGGGGAGGTAGCAGCGAAGTTGTTTCATTATTGATACCACATACAATCATATTTGAATAGATCAACATGCACAATAGCTTTCCCACCTCACGTTCGTTCGGTGTCACAATTGCAAATTTGCGCCCAGCCACACCGACAGGGGCCAAGCTGTTCCAACATTCCTGTCTTAACAGCTCATCAACCTGTATCATCTGGTAAGTTAATGCAAAGGAAAAACGAGGCATTGACTCAGTACGATAGCATTTTCTAAATAGGCTTAAGGCAGGGCAATATGCACCGAGCCGCAAGCCAGCGAGCCGAGGCTCCGACTTATGTGGGTTGAAAATTGTATCGTATTCCATGCAGTCGCCCATGCAGATGCTCTATCCTTATGAGCGTGTACCATTCATCTGCCCCTAGCCGCCCCATAGTAGGCCTGGATTCGGTTCACGCCTCGCTAGCTCGCATGCTTTTCCGTGATCAACCGATTCCTTGTGTTTCTTTTGAAACCGCTCCCATGTGGTATACCCGAATCGTTCGTGACTGTCGTTGCACTCGTTGCCAAAAAGACAACACCTCGCGAATGAATCAACAAAACTCCGCCTATGCTGTGACGTCGAGAAAAAATCTCGATATCTGGAGACTCTCGCCACCGTCGAACTCGCCGAACAGTATCTCAACCGTCGTCCCCAGTGCGTACGCCTATGTGCCCAAACTGCGTAAGCAGCTATTCGCAAAACGCTAAATAATGAGAGCTGCGTTTCAAAGACTGCCCCTCCGCCTCCCGTATGTGAAAGAATCTACTCTCCAAGTGGATCCTGAAATGATGGCTGCATCGGCGCAGTGCTTGCTCCGGACAGCTGCCCCCCGTTTGCCGTGCTGGCCTGATGAGACGAACCAGAGACCGGGGTCAATGAGGCCATACTCGCTTGTGCGTGACCATGAGCACTGAGTGGTGGGGCTCCGCTCGCTGGTTCGTTGCTCCTGAAGCTCGAAAACGCCAGCGGGCCCATGTTTCCGGCCGGGGGAAAGTCGTACTGCTGAGCCACAGGTTGGGCGTGATTTGGAGACGTAAAAGGATGTTGGCTCAAGCTGGGGGCAGGAGGGGGCACAGGGATAGTGTGGCCAGTCTGAGGAATGGCAAGTCCATGACCGGTGCCGGTCATCTCAGCTGGTGGCTGCTGGTTAAAAACCTGCGCATCCACGGCCATCTCGCTTCCGTCCAAGCCCTCAAAATCATTCTCCTCATCGGCCATATCGTCGTCAAAAGCCTCCCCTTCTGTCGTGGGCAAATTGTTCACCATGGCTTGTGATCGACGAGCCGCGGCACCACGAAGGCGGCTTCCACCGGCTCGATAAGGCAAACTCTCGCGCAATTCCTCAAATCGAGGCGATGTATGCAAAAATTCGCGAAACTGAGAGACCATGCTGCCGGAGAAGACGCAAAAGACATCCCTCTGGTGCGGCGTAAATTCTGGGGGATGCGTTAGAGGACACTCTCAAGCCTGCACCATACTAGAGGCGTCATAGACTCACCGGGAGGTGCGACTCTACAGAATGCCTGAAAATCGTCGCGCTGAAATGCGGCAACACCAGTCAAGCTCAAATGGGTGAGCCGCGGGCAAGAGTTGAGAAGTCGCATGATACTCTATAGACACGTAAGCACGAGGACGTTGGAAAATCTATGCGGGTTTAACAATCGGAACTGACCTTGAGGGTGAGATTGACGCAGTAGCTTAGATGAACACGCTCCAAGCTTGAGGCGAAATACTCTCCGCCAACAAACACCCCGCTGGCGTCCCGCCGAACGCGTGGACGATACGCTGCATCGGCGAGCGCAAAAACCGACTCATCCGTAATATTGCTGCATTTGACGAGTCCGATTCTCTTCAACTTGGGAAGCAGAGCCAGTCGCTTCACCGAATCGTCGGTCAAGTTCGTGCAGCATCCGAGATCGATGTATCGGATGCGATTACAGCTGTTGACAAGCTTCTTGACTCCCTCATCCGTAATCTGTCCACAATGGCCGAGATGAACATAGTGCAGGTTTTTACCGAGCCCAGAGATGGCATGGACAGCCGCATCGGTAATGTTGCGGCACTTGGCAAGAACAAGATTACGCAGACGCGGCGCGGCGTCGATTATCTTCTTGACAGCGGCATCTGTGAGCCTCGTGCAGGAAGTCAAGTCGAGAATTCTAAGATGCTCGTAGACTTGGCCATCCGGGAGGCTCAGGAAGGCGTTGTCATCGATGAGGTCGCAGCTGGCGAGGCGCAACTCACGCAGGCAGTTACCCTTGGACAGCAAGGCGGTCACCGGGGCGTTGCCAATCTGGTGGCATTGGTGCAGGTCGATCTCAAGAATGTTGGGGCAGTGGTCGGCGAAGGCAAGAATGGCATTATCGCGAAGCTGGGCGCATTCGTTCAGTTTCAACTAAATCCACCGCATTAGCGTGCATACAAATTGAAAAAACCATGAGGATTGAGTTGGACAGGTGCGCACTCACCCGCTTGATGTACTTGCAACTCTGCGCCAGCGCCGACATGCTTTCGTTGGAAATGCCATCACACCCTGAAATGTTGAGCCCCTGTAGCCGCTTGCAATGCTCTGCAATGGCGTTGATAGACTGCTCCGTGATGTTCTTGTCGTTGGAGATGTCGAGCGCAAGCAGCGACGCGCTATTCTCCACCAGGGCGATCAAGCCAGAGTCGGTCAAGCCACGACAGTTGGTCAGGGTCAAGCGCTCCACCCTGGAGCAGACAGCAAGGGGCAACACGCTACCGTCGTTGACTTTTTCCGCGAGGGCAGCCAGGTTGAGTCGCTTGATGAAGTCCTTGTAGCTGAAAAAGGGGCGCTCGAGTCCAAGGGTCTGGCAAATGCTGCTATGGTTTCTCCAGTTGGTGCAGGCGGGCCTGTGCCACAACAGGTCTACGGCGTTTCTGGCCCATCGTTTTGAAACGAGCATGCAGTGGTAGAGGTCGGATGAGGCGCTCAATTTAGCAAAGACGCTGATGATGATCTCGTTGGGTAAGCGGTTCACTGGCGGCCAGCAGGTGTCGTCGACCTGCATATCTTGGAAGTTGGGCACGCCAAGCGACGACTGGGAGTCGTTGGCCCCGAGGAAGAAATCCGACTCCTCATTATCGGCGGGAGCAGGAGACGTCGTGGACGAAGATGAGCGGGAGTCGTCCTGCTCGTCGCTCGCCGTGCCGGATCTCGTAGCCATGGCGTCTGGAGGGGCGACAGCCGGGAGCATCACAGCGTTGCTTGCGGTGTTTCTCAGCACTTGCTTGGACTCGGGTGTATTTTGCCGACAGAGAGGGCCGAAGTGAGAGGTATCCAGCGGCTCGAAGTGCAAGCGGCGGTCGAGGTGACGAGTAGCCGAGGAGCGTGAAGGGAGAGCCGAGGGTCTGCGTCCGGGACGCGACGCCGAGACCGAAGCTATGGGCTCCTGTCAGTCTGGTTGGGCCTCGAAGTATGCGGAAGAAGCTGCTTACAACCGGTGCGGGATCAAAAACAAGAGCACGGATGACGTCGGCCGGGCAGTGGGACTAGGTGCAAACTAGGCCAGAGTTGCCGTCGGCGGCCACTCCGCTGCTGAGGTTGCGGCTGGTGCTGGACACAGAGAGAGCGGCGGGAGGACGGAAACAGGCGACGGATGAATGGATGGGCGAGGGAGGAGGGCTATTGTTGTGTTGCTCCCGTCGTCTCGCTGGGGGACGACTGCTGGTGATGAATGTCAGCAGGGAGTCAAGCCGAGACGGGGCGGAGACGAGGACGGGTGCGGGCGCGCGTGGGGCTCTTCACGGGACCCCAGCGGTTTGACCACTGTCAGGCCTCTGTGGCCCAAGGCGCTGGAAGACACTTGCCGCCTGACGAATGCGCCAGAGGCGGCCCCCAAGCCCGCCCCAGCCGCAGCGCCCAACGGCGCTAAAACTCCCCGTGGACGCGTGCGGATCAGCAGGGTCAGTACGGGAGCCACGTGACCTCCCTGTGAGACAGCTTCCATGGCTTGCAACGTATTGTCGAATTGAATTCCATCCACCAATAGTGATCAACCTTCTGTTCGCCGGCATTGAAAAACACACGTAGCCTTGAGTTGTTGCTCGAGCTACGGAAAGGTTTGTAATTTCTCAAATGCCTCCTAGCTGTCCCTTTGCACATTCCCAGTGCAAACTTCTCTGATGCCGGTTACCGTTTCAGCAAGTTTCTAGGATAAACTTACAGCTCGTGAATGGCAGCATGGAAACAACTCTCTGGCCTTGAATGAAATTTCCGACGTAAACTTTTACATTTCTGGTACCAAGTATCGCTATTTATCTCTCAATTCCAGGTTATGACTGAATGACGAGCAGACTGCTCACAGCTCTTTTGATTCATGGAGCTGATCGTGGTGTTTCAAGACCAATGGTTGACCTCAAGACTGTGCTTCAGGGCGATGAGCTCTGGTACGTCTCCTCACACGTAATATCTCCCCGCGACCTTTTCAGCTAAGTGCCCATCGCCGAGACGCCAGCAGTAGACCTCTGTGGTGGCCGAGTTTGTACTTTACGACGTAGGGTAGCCACCTTACCAATGGCCGATTACATAATGATGCAACGGCTTTGATCGGACGCCCGTACGTCACTTTTCTGGGCCGGCCGTGGCCGTCGTCGGTGGGCTCACTCTTCCACCTCAACCTTGGACTCGAACCAGCCACCACCTCAAGGGCACCAGGTCGCTCTTACGGTGCCGTCGATATTTGCTGGTCGATACCTTTGCGAGCCCTGCCAACTGCGCCCACCACCATGGCCATGCTTCGACCCGCAGCGGCCGCCGCCCGCCCAGTCCTCCGACCGACGTGCGGCGGCACAGCTTGCGTCCGGGCCGCCGCCCGCCGCACCCTCTTCTCCCAACGGCAGTCGGCGCGCGCGACGCAAGACTTTGACCTCAACAAGCTCAATGCCAAGCGACGCGACTACGAGCAGAACCGCACAGCTTTCCTCGCCGCAGGTGCTCTTGCGGGCATCGTCTCCTTCGTCTACACTGCCTGGAAGCTAAAGCAGCGGCTCAACTTGGAGCGCGAGAAGGAGAAGCTGGCAGTCAAGTGCGACGCGTCCGTTCCGACTGAGACATTCAAGACCGAGGCGGGTGAGAAGCGCAAGGTAGTCCTTCACGACGAGGAGGGCAGAGAGATTGTCCCCACGGGCCACGGTGTCGTCAAGTCGTTCCCACGCTTGCTAGAAGTAGACCTACCAGCGTCACAGCACCCGAGCAGCAGCAGCAGCCCCATAGCTGATTCAGTCTTGGACAACACCGGCGTCGAGTTTACGCTCGTGGGGCTGGGCATGCGCACCGTGACTTTCATTGGCATCCAGGTCTACCTCGTGGGCTTCTACGTTGCGACGCAGGATGTCGCGCGGCTGCAGCACTACCTCGTCAAGAAGATCAACCCGTTGGCGACGACGCTGATTCCCTCGGAAAAGGAAGCACTGCGCAAGGCACTGCTTGACGCAACCGAGGGCGAGCTGACGTGGGACGCGATGCTGCAGGAGGCAGGATGCCGCAGCGCTTTCCGCATCTCGCCGGTCAGGGACACTGACTTCCACCACCTTCGCGACGGCTTCGTACGGGCCATCCAGGCGCGGTCGCAGCGGGACAAGGCATACGCCGACGAGGAGTTCGGCGCTGCCATGAAGGAGTTCAAAGGCATGTTCAACCGTGGGTCAGTGCCCAAGAAGAAGGAACTGCTGTTGTGCCGTGACGGCCAAGGCGAGCTGTCGGTCATGTACAGCGACGGCGACGGCAACAAAGACGTCAAGAGGGAGGTCATGGGTACCGTGTCCGACGAGAGGCTTTCGAGGTTGCTGTGGCTGAATTATCTAGCCGGGAGCAAGGTCGCCTCCGAAAGAGCACGAGAGAATATCGTCGAGGGAGTCATGGAGTTTGTGGAGCGGCCTGTGGGCACTGTCGCAACACAGGTTGTATGAAAGCGAACGTAAGGAGAGCCCTTGGACGGCATGTATATATACGACCATGGACAGGCAAGTGTACAGTACTCAGGGGGTGTCGCATCACATCGCGTCACTTTTCACAGACGTAGATGAAGAATCAGAAGACCTCTCATGGGAAATAATGCATCCACAGTGATATCATTTACACGTTTCTCCAGGCCTCGTCATTCCGTGCTCGTCCAGGGCGGATGCTGCGCCATTTATCTATGAATGCAACGCCACAATCTTCTCGTCGTCCATCATAGTCGGCTCCTGGGTCCAAGCGCAAACCACACCGCATCAGCAGGTCTAGTCATTGCCGCAAGCGCCGGGAAGAGCGCTTACGCCTTCAACGCGCCCGCATCCCTGAGCAGATCCGCCAGCTTGCCCGACTGGAAGAGGGCCTGGAGGTCCGAGTTGCCGCCAATGTGCTTCTGCTTGATATGGACATTCGGGACGGTGCGCTGGCCCGTGATCTGCTCGAGGGCGTCCTGCAGGTCACCGCCGTCGGCTATATGGAGTCGCTCATCAGCAACCGGCCGCTACCTGTGAGAAGAATTGGGGAAATAAAGACAGACGTACACTCCTTGTCAAGCTCGAGCGCAGTGTAAACGGCGTTGAGGCCGTCGAGCGTCCGCTTCGTGGCCGTGCAGTACGGGCAGTACGACTTGGAGAAGACGACTGGGAGAGCGACATGTCAGCGGCTTCTTGATGCTCTGGAGGCAGCACGGAGCGGTCGCATTCCGACTCTTGCGACCCGCAACGATGGCGCAGGGGACATACCAACGGCGTTGTCGTTGATGATCTGCTGAACCTTCTTGGTTGCGTTGGCCATATTTGCTTGTCGCTCGGGGGAGGGAGTCGTCGAGAAGAAGTGTCGAAAGACACGAAACATGGACATGTGTCTGGGGAGGGATGCACAAGGCAAGTGGTGGATATGAGGCTGCAACGTCGGGAGGGAACAGCTTTCGGGCTTTTAATATGTCTCTGCGGCGGGGGCGACGACGTGCTGGTGGTGGATTTGTCACTGAGACGTTACTCGAAGTCCGCAGTCGTAGTCTGCGGCGAGACGGAGAAAGCAGCGCGGTGGCGGATTGGCTCGCCGGGCCAGCAAAAAGTGGAAACGGTCCATGATGCAATCCGCCGGACATTCCATGATTACAGATCCCGAAACTCTGCCGGGTCCCGCACCAGGGGAGCGGCGGCCCAATGGCCTAAAACGGCAATGCAACGGGAAGTTTGTTCCCAGCCGTCCCTGGTTTTGGGTGGCTGTTAAAGTTAGTCGGAACTCGTTGAGCGCCACCGACCTGCAAATGTGTTCGACTAGACGGGAGCCACCAGCAAGTTGCATTCCTCTCCCTCCTCAAGCAGGGCCGGGCTTTCTGCACTTAGCAGAATCGCCGTGTCAGTGCAGTGCTTGAAAATGACCATTCCAAGGCGGCTTCATCCCGAGGGTTGCAGGAGGAGCAAGACCGCATGGTCATGGGAGAGTTGAACGAACTCACGAAGACGTTGAAAACCTTGTCCGTCTTGAGGCTCTTCCCCGAGGTCCACGGCGTCCATGCACTTTTCACAATTCTACTGGCACAGGCGCGTATTTGCCCAGACTTGGAGGTTGCCATGCCGTAATCTTGGGGAGTGATGATTGATGAAAAACCAGGGGGAGGCTTCAAGCGTCGACTGACTGTTAAGCCAGAGAATGTCAAGATCGCCGCAGAGGAGCCGGTGTGAAAATGGACGGTGCGTCGATCTCCTGGACCATGGCTGCAGATGATTTGTATGAGCAATGGCATACCACTTTTGAGAATTGACGATCCGGGATATGCACCGAGAAGCAGAGTTGCGACTTCATTCACAGCTTCTAATATTTCCGAGGTGTTTGTTGGCGCCGTGGCAGACCCGAGAGGCTCTCTACAATCCCGTTGCAGTCCTTCCTTGGGTTGCATCTCCACGCTCATAGTCCTTTTCCTTCCGCATGCTTAACCTGCAACGGCAGATAGGCTTTGATTTAGGCATGTCGGACAAACTTAGTAAGGTAACTTAGTATCCAGCTGCAAGTATGCCTTTCGCACTTGTAAAAGTACGCCTCGCAGCCGTCGTAACTTACCAGACACACTGCTGGTGAGTCGCGGCTTACACCAAAGAGTTGTACAGAACCCCACCTGTACCTAGGCTTGCTAGGGTAGCTAGGCCTAGGCACTTGTAGGTTTCTTCTCAGCTCCGAATCTAGGGCTTAAATCTGAGGGGACGCAAAGATAAGTGAATTGAGGCAGGTGAATGGTATTTTCCCTCAAGGTGCTTTAAGTATTCTGTCGGTTGTGGTTGTGGAAGGATTTGGTGTTCAAGTTTGTCTGCCTCCAGGCTTCCAGCCAGCTGGGCACCATCACCTGACCGCAGGTCCCCATACGCCAGCCACGGCCCCGCCATCAGCCCGGGTGTCTGTCTCCTGGCCAGATTTGACCTGCCCCGAGAGGTCGAAGACCCTTCAACAACCAACTGACCCCGTCGCCGTTGCTCATGATAGCGCTCCCTGTTGCTCAGCCGTGTCGCATGCATCCTGTGGCACATTTGACTTCCATTGCGCCGGTCTTTTCGCGTTTCTAGCCACGATTGCCCGCCGTCCTTTATCGTCAGCCGCAACCGCCCTGTTCAGCCACGCAAGATCGAAGTCTGTTGGAAGAAAGCAACGAACAGCAGAAGAGGCACCGCCCTCGGAACCCACCCGCGACCCGCTACGATAATAAGAGCCATCCACTCTTTGTGCGGTCGGCTGCTTCGCCTGCGTCAGCGTGCCCCATCGTCGTCACGTCGGAACGCCATTCTCGTCATATCCGTCGTCTGCCGCATCCCGCCCGCTGCGTCGCCCGATCGCCACCTCACCCGCATTCATGCCCCGCGTTTGACAAGCGAACCGACCGTTGCAGATCCGCCTAGCGCAAGCCCGATTCGCCCTCGCCTTCCCTTCAACAAATCTTGGTCGATATCTACGAGAGGTGTCCTGTCAAAGGGCCACCCTACCACAAAGTCAAGGTGGATTCCAGTCAGGCCGCCGTGGCATCCTCTGGAGCCTTACAAAACATCACATCGTACCTCAACGGGACGCTGGTCAATCTCTCTTCGGTCTTCCAGGAGTCGAGCGAATACATCTCCGAGACGCTTGGCGTCCCTCCAGGACTCCTTTATAGCAGCCTCGCCGCACTTGTTGCCGTCCCTATTACAATGTCGAGATATGGATGGTCCCTCAACCGCGAACAGAGCTCCCCTTATAGCTCCATGTCAGGTGGCGTTCCTGCAGTGACAGACGAGGACTTCAGCTACATCACGTCGCAGGACCTGGACGGTTCTCCTCTCGGCTCATCCGATGCTCGCTACCAATCCAGGTCGCAGTCGGCGGCCCAGCCGGCACCCGAGGACGACGTTCTTCTCATCAAGAACAAGGGCGTCACGTATCCGGCACACTTCCCTGCATACTCCATAGGTGACGGGAAATTGCGAGTCAGGGACGTGAAAGAGCGCGTTGGCATTATGATGGAACTCTCAATGCGAGCTTCTCGCCGCATCAAACTCTTGTATAAGGGAAAGCAGCTCAAAGAGCCTGCTGCGCCCGTTCGTGACTACGGAGTCAAGAACAAGAGCGAGTTGATGGCGGTATTGCCGGACGTCGGCGACGAGAGCAGCCCATCTGACGAGGAGATGGTGATTGTCGGAGACACGCCTCGAGATGAACCCAAGTCACAACGGCGCAAGAAGAGAAAGGGAAAGAAGCGAGGGGGCAAGGAGGACGGCGACTCGGCGAGCAGCCCCCGCGACAGCAACTCGACTTCAAAGTCTCCGCCCCCGCCAGCCGCTGGTAGCGGCCCGATGAAACGGATCGAAGAGCTGGCCAGCGAGTTCACGGTCAAATGGCTGCCTCTGTGTATTCAATACACCGCATCGCCTCCAGCGGATCCAAAGACGCGGGAGGAGGAACACAGGAAGCTGTCTGAGAGCTTGTTGCAGAACATTTTGTTGAAGCTTGACGGGGTAGAGACGGAGGGAATTGCAGAAGTGAGAAGCAAGCGAAAAGAATTGGTGCACCGAGTTCAAGAGGTGCTGAAGGGACTGGATGCAGCTGCAAAGGGCCCCTGAAGAGGCTCGGAGACATATGCTCTGACACCTGCTCATCACACACATGAGCCTATGGGCAGGCTGTGATCGCTTGGAACCTGCTACGTTGCAAGTCGAAAGCTGGAGCTGTGTGCTCCGTTGGAGCGAACGGTCATTGCCTTGGCTATATTAGATCATGTACAACCATCATAGATCAGACTGAATTTGCTGGCACAGCGCTTGGGAAATGGGTTATCATCAGGCAAATAGACTAGAAAGTTGAAGCACACGACGGGCAAACACTCATTCCATTTAGTTCTGGACGTGTAATTGGAACCGTACTTTGAAGCTCAAGAAGCCGCCTGGCTCATTCTGCCGAAATGATGTTGATCTACAGCAAAACGTGCGGGAGTACTCCGTACATCAGCGCAGCACTCTTGTCCCGGAGCACTTCGCGGTGTCTGCAGCTCATCACGTGCACTGCCGCTAGGCCAGGGCCCCTGTGTGGATATGTTCCCCGGGATTCATGAGGTGAGCGGTAAAACCTCGGTCCAGTGGGTAGGTTTTGCAGCCCTAAAGCACATTGCGGCTGTGAGCCCTCTTCGCTTCTCCCCAAACGCCGCCTTCCCGCATTTGGCTAGCGCCTCTAATCCCAAAGGCACAACGAGCCCTCAAGCGGAACTTGGATTTTCTCGCCGTCAATCACTATCGCGACTTCACCAACATCCTCGCCCAGGGACGACTAACCCCCAGCAGCACAGCAACAGATTCTCGCCGATCCGGTTGGAGAATTTGTGTGTCTACGTCGTCGTCTGAGCCGTCGCCTTCCTCCCGTTTCCTTTCGCCATTAAAAGGAGTCGATACGATGTCGTCCTTCGAGCCGGTTGTGAGTACACCACCAATCGTTTGCATCTCCCGTGGCGCGAATGGCAAACTCGGGGCTGGAGAGCGGCGCGGACAAAGGGAATCAGATGGGACTGGGAAATAATGTCTGCGATCGCTCTTTGGCTGCCAAAGGGCGCCATCGCCACGCGGGGAGTTGATCGCACAATTGGCTAACTGAGGCTCTTCCGCTTAGGTCGTCATCGATGGCAAGGGCCACCTTCTGGGCCGTCTTGCCAGCATTGTTGCCAAGCAGCTCCTCAACGGTCAGAAGATCGTTGTTGTCCGCTGCGAGGCGCTCAACATCTCTGGCGAGTTCTTCCGCGCGAAGCGTATGTCAACCCACCATTCAACCCACAGAACCCGACACCACGCGAGCTTGGTTGTCTCACGCCGACCAAGTTTCTTGCAACGCGTCCAGAGGGCTTTGGATTCATGCCGAGAGAGCGGACCGCTGATCGTGTAACAGTCAAGTACCACGCCTACCTGCGCAAGATGACCCGATACAACCCCACCCGCGGTGGTGAGTCCGAACCCGATTGCTGCGCGGTGCAAACAGCCTGTTAATAGCCCACAGGTCCCTTCCACTTCCGCGCTCCCTCCCGAATCTTCTACAAGGCCGTCCGTGGCATGATCCCTCACAAGACTGCCCGGGGTGCCGCCGCTCTCGAGCGCCTTAAGGTCTTCGAGGGTGTCCCCCCTCCCTACGACAAGCAGAAGAAGGTTGTCGTTCCCCAGGCTCTGCGCGTCCTCCGCCTGCAGCCCGGCCGCAAGTACTGCACCGTCGGCCGCCTGAGCCACGAGGTTGGCTGGAAGTACCAGGATGTTGTCGCTCGGTATGCTACGCCCACAGACACGTCGAGGAGAGCTGGGTTCGTGCTGACTCTGGATAAACAGGTTGGAGGAGCGAAGAAAGGCGAAGGGCGCCGCCTACTACGAGCGCAAGAAGGTCGCTGCCCGACAACTGTCCGACGCGAAGAAGAACGCCGCCACGAAGACCGAGACTGCGAAGGCCCTTGCGGCTTTCGGCTACTAAGTTAGCCAGCACCCTGACTCTAACCGGTCTTGGTAGCTTCGCATTGTCTTGTCATTTCTCGTGCGGTTCATTAGATTGGCGCGGCGGTTCACAACGGATTACACTTGATTTGCTAAGTGATGGCAAGGGCGGCTTATGGGAGGGTGGCGGATGGTTATTCTAAATGTTCTACATGAATCTCGTCGTCGAAACCCGTGCCAAAAACAATAAAGCACAGAAACCCAAAGCTCGAAACACGAATGGTGCGTAAGGATGACACAGAGATATGGTGCGCCGCGGTTTGCGACTTGTGACGGACGCGGAACAGGAGGGATGGTCTCGCTTATCCCTTGGCCTTGCCCAAGGATGCCAGACTTTGGCTTTGGTGGGAGGGTTCAGTGGGGATGCAAGCTGGTGATGGTGACGGAGGCGGACGACGGATCGCGTTACCCCCCTGTGATGTTACGGAGGGAATCTGGCATTTTGCATAATAGGAGTAGAAAAGGAATGGAACCTGCTTTAGGAAATCACCTTGCCACGGACATGTCAGTTGGAACCGCCATACGAGCTGCCTGCTTCGATGATCCGTGCGTTGACACATTATCACGGCAAGAAAACCGCCATCCTTGATCTCTCGTTGAACCCTCTGGATGCGGTTGTCTCCGGGGAAGGGATTGCAGCCTATCAAGACGTGACGGCTTACTGCTAAGCTCCAGAATGAATCGGGAGCTACTCGTATGGCCAAGAGTATGAGTTGTCCTACCCGCACTCGTACTTTATATGGACTGTGGAGTAACAGGTAGGTATGATGTAAACCCCGGAGATCACGAATGTGACCAAGTGTGCGCCGCCTCGAGCGGACAGGGTTGGGCTGCCTTAAGCCGTCGTCACAACTTGGCCGGACAACAGAAGAACACGCCGAAGTAGGTTGGCTTCGTTATTTCCAAAAAATTATGAGTCTACCTTTGCAAATGTTCAATTCACCGCTTTAGCATTCTAGTGCACGTCGACAGAGTGATGGTTGTGGGACCCATCTTGCGATGAGATATAGTGGAGCATCCAGAGGACCCATACAAGCCATAGTCACATGCTGATAAGATAAAGGCTTAACGCGCGAGGTGTCCTTCTTTGGCTCAATCGGGGTGAGCTTCACCTGGCACATCGCGACGACTACACTCCTTGGATCACCACCCACGACACTCTTACCTCTAAGCCCACATGCACGTTTAGTGCTACCACAGAGAGAGGAGGGCTTACGAACAAAACCACGAACAAGCTCCCTCCCCCGTCGCAACTGGGCAGAGAGCAGTCGTATATCACTGCCTGATATCAGGAACACCGGGTAGACAACCCACTATCGTCGCAATCATGTCGGACCTCACGCACTTCGACCTCCTCCCGCTGCACATGGACCCGCAGTCCAAAGCCATAAACGCGCCGACCCGGTCCTCGCGCGCCCTCGCGGCCGAGCTCGAGCAGCTCAACAGCCTGCACCGCGCGCTCCTCTCCATCGAGGGCAGCCCCAACGGCGTGCCGCCGCCGCCCGTCCCCGTCAACCCCAAGCGCACGGGCAACGTGACCAAGCTGCGTGACAACGGCAACGCCGAGTACCGGAAGCAAAAGTACGCCGAGGCCGTGCGGCTGTACACGCTCGGCATCCAGATGGCCCTCACGCGGCCCATGTGGGAGCCCGCGGCCCTCGTGCGCGAGGAAGTCAGTGGCCTGCTGGCGAATCGGGCGCAGGCCCACATGGCTATGCAGAACTGGCCCGAGGGTGCCGTCGACGCCGAAGCGAGCGTCGAGGCGCGCCGGGTGGGCAACGCAAAGGGCTGGTGGCGGAGGGGCCGGTGCCTGGTTGAGATGGGCCGGCTGGAGGAGGCCAGGGAGTGGGTCAAGAGCGGGCTGGAAGTCGAGGGTGAGGAGGCTGAGCTCGTGGGCTTGTTGAAGGAGATTGATGGCTTGATCGAGAGGAAGAAGGCTCATTGAGGTCTGAACCCTGCTCCCAGAGGAGATGTGGCGCGGCTACTTGATTGATGACATACGAGATGATTTGGAGATGAGCATGTTGGTGGCCAGAAAGACGACGCATGGCCGGACCTGAGGCTCGAAGCTGCCTCCTACCACCATACCTAGAGACTATACCACACGACATCAGCCCCAGAAAAGAAAGCTGCGGGAACACGATCCGGCGAGACTAGCGGAAGAATTTTGGCGCTTAGCGACAATGCATTTCTTTTGATGTTGGCTAGCCTACCTATGCAAGTCACCGTTGCCATGCAACCTGCCCTACCTTCCTAGGTACCTACCTTGGGACGTAGCTGCACGCATGTCTTGCCGCGCTGAGATGGAGCTGGAACTAGCTTCGTATCATATTGTCTCAATGCTCAGGGTTGGGCTAGGATTTTACTGAAGAGGGCGACTGTGAGTGCATCGCAGTGTACCATACGGACTACGAAGAGCGCTTTGAAACGTGGGATGGAGGGTAACACAATTTGCGCAGCATCAGCCAACTAATGGGGAAAAGCGATATTGGCAAAATTGATGAATGCCTGGATCGGTCGCATGTATGTTCTGATTGTCAGTATAGAAAATAGCCTTGTAAAGAGTTGTGCACCCAAATCGGCAAAAGTCCCTCCCATGATCGTTCCCGTCATCATCTTACACGCGTCGCCGGCCGAGAGCTCCCTTCACGTCGGGGTGTGCAGAATGCCAGTGACGAAGCAAAGCAGCAGCCCCCAGGTCCCATCCGCTGGTATTCGTGTGATCACAATGAATACTGCGGCAACATCGTCAATGCAAGCCAGCGCCCGCCCTGCAAGCCCCTCGACTCATCTATCAGTATCTGACGCCTGCGTTATCTGACGATGAAGGCGCAACGTGACGGATCGCCTCGCGTGGTCCTCATAGTGTGCCGTTCGCCTGATGCAATTGCTGCGAAGACTTGTCGAGCGCAGAGCAAATACATATTGCGCCCCTTGTGGGGCGCCTGGCTGCTCCTCGACTGTCTGTGATTTTCATGTGCCGGATCTTTGCGAAAAGGGCGAAAAGCATTATAGTCGTCATTCCAGCGCGTTGGTGAAAAGAAGCACGCCGCCAGCCCTGGACACCATCCAACATTCCCACCAGTGCCATCTCCGGTGCCGGCTCCAATCCAGGGCCGTCCCGGACAGATGCCCGCTCTACGCAACTTTCTCGGACAGCTGCGTCTTCTCGTTGACAGTGACACTTAGAGTGACACTCTGTGGACGTGGCCGCATCACGGCATCCTGGCTGCTCATGCGGCGATCAAGGGCACGGTCCAGCTTGGCGCCAAGGGCCAGCTTACTCATGTTGTCCGTCTTCTCGTCGCTAAGGACGACGCGTTGAGATGAGAGGGCCTTGTTCTCCATGCGGTCCAGGCCCAGGGCAATGTCGCGGATCTCGGCCTGCACAGAGTCGGTGGTCTGAACGGTGGGCGTCAAGGACGGCGCGGCCATGCTGTAGGAGCTGAAACGGACCGAGGTTCGGGTCTGCGGGCGTTGCATGATTAGCTTCGGGGAAAGACGGGGGCCGTTGCCAGGTCGGGGACGACGGCCAGAGGACCTTGGTGACACGGCAGCGTCGAAGAAGCTGAGGATGGAAAGCTGGAAGGCTTGGAGCTGAGGAGACGGGGAGCGCAGAAAGCAAGGGGAGGCGGCTGCTTTTGAGGCTTCGAGGAAGCTCGGGTGAAAGGGAGGGTAAGACAAGCAGCAAGAGCCCCAAAAGGATGAGCAAAGCAGAGACAAGGAACACGAGACAAGACAATGCAATGCAATGCAATAATGACGGCGGGAGACGAAGTTAAAAGCAAGTCATGAACGTACCGACGGGGCCATGATGGGGCGGGAGGAGTCGAGCGAAGCAGGCATATTGTCGCCGAGCCGGAGCAGCAGGCGCAGTAAATCTTGGAGAGTGGATACGCGATGAGGCTGGGGGGTGGCAGGGACCTCGAACAGCGACGGCGAGCTTGCGAAGTATGGCCTTGATCTCTGTCTGATGGATGCGAGTGGCCAGCAACGAAGCCCTTGGAGGTCCGTCGGCGAAGTTTGGTAGCGGTGGACACTTGAGACGTTTGGTGCGGGGGGACCGGGGCCCTGGGCTGCTGCGGGTTGCGGGCAAGGAAGCGGGAGTTGCAGCGACTCGGGATCACGGAGTTGTGCTGCTCGACGACGGACGCAAAGAATGTATGAGCGAAGGCAAGATGCGAGGAGAGGGAAGGGCGCGAGATGAGGAGAGTGGAGGCGGAGACGCAGAGCTGGGGTGAGCTGGTGGGGGGCTCGGCTGGCTCCCATGCGCTGAGGAGCGGCGCCGCAGCCGTTTGTTTCTGGCGATAGGCGGCTCCCAGGGCCGTAGGCGTGCTGTGCCTGAGGTGCACATGGCCACCAACGTCGTTACCCTGCGCCCCTGTCCGTAAGGTACCTAGGTTCCTACAAGCACCTGCCGTTCCCTGCGCCGCTGTTCACCAAGGCTCACGTGAATTCTGGCGTGAGAAAGTTCCATCGCGGTTGCCTTCAGGCCCGACTCCTCTTTGGTCTCCTACGAGTAAACATAAGGTATTGCCCAACATGAGCCATCGGCAAGTCAGTCCGCCATCGTCGACGGCCGCCATGGAGCACTCTGGCCCGTGGCGCGATGTCACCGCGTGGCCTCGCGCCATGCGCCTGCGAGTGGATCCCGAATGCCATGTGCACGGCTATCGTGGCCACTGAGCGCCCGATCGCCGGCCGCCCCTAAACCTTCGCCCGCGTACTCGCCCGAGTCCGTTTTCGGTACTTGCTCTTCGGATTCCCTTGCTGAGGCGAGCAGGACCCGGTTCGCCAGCTTTCCGAGATGAAAGCAGAATGGCATGTTGCGACGCTTTGGCAATTTCACATCAATGGCTCAAGCGTCGATCGCGCCTGAATACGGCGCGCCTGGTCAAAGTCCAATCATGGTAAGCTAGCTAGCCGCTCTGCTGGCCTGAACTTTGAGCCGCCGTGTTCGGTTGGGAGCAGTGGCGATCCGTCAGCGAGTCAGCAGCGTGCCAGCCGAGATGAACGCCTGCTTGCGCCGCCTCCCATCACTTGCAGGTGGCACTATCGCACGTGGTTCGTCAGGCCAGGGGCTCCCCGCGACTCCGACGACAGTGAAGCCCCCTATCAACCAGTTCCGTTTCAACGCTGTCGAATATGACGATGAAAATCCAAGAACAACTCGTCGTGCTGAGTCGCCTGTCTTTCCAGGAGCAGCGGCTGCGCCATAGACAGCAGGCGGTGGGCGCAGAGCGGTGGACAGGATTGTCCACAGGCCGTACTGGACTGCTGTTTCCAGGTAAGCCTTGCGAACCGCCGTAATGGCATCTGTTGAAACATTCACTGTCTTATTATTGAGACAGCCAGGTCGGACTGCTGCCTGGAGCTTTCATTGCGCAGGCGAATGGAACACGCAGAAAGGACACTCGCAGGCAGCAGGTTCCTGGACTTCTGAGAACTGACTTGGTTCCCGAGCCACGAGACATGTTGGAAGTCAGAAGACACTTCACTGATCATCTACGAGTACACTCGCAAACCCCACAACCTGTTTGATAAGCCTCTGTCTATCAAAGTAAGTCAGGGTTGACCTATTAATGACCCAATTTAAGACAGTTTGCCCTGGAACCACTGCAACCTTAGCCCGCTGCCAAGGCACTGCCCATCTTGATACGAAGAATTAGACTTGCCAGGTCCGAGCCCGCCAGCGCCGGCATCAGTCCGTTGTTGCTTTTGTTTGCACTGCCGTCATTAGCTCGCCAACGACACGGCCATCGAGCTTTCCAGCTTACTCACGACTCTGGAAACACGTCTCGCAGCATCCATGGTCGCATGTCCTTTCCATATGTTCCTCATCGCCGGAAGGCTTCCCAGACTCCACGCGCTTGACTGGCCTCAGGCACCAGCCTGTGGTGTTTGGGCCTTGTCTGCACTGACAGCACAACCATCGTCCCCCCTTCGACTTGAATGCGCAGTTTACCAGCGGGCATTCGGTTTTGTCCTGGCGAGTCTCTCGAAAGTCGACATTGTCGCACGGCGCTTTGCGACGAAAGGCTGCGTCGAATGAAGAATATCGACAGTAAATCCACCTGATGGACGTGTGACCACAGATATGCTCCCACGGCTCGCCTTTGCACATCGCTCTGGGCTGTGACTGTACTTCGTCTCAGAGGAATGCTCGCTGGAAGATTTTCAGAAATGATGCCGTCGGCGTAGACCTTCTGCTGCTCGGGAATGTGATCACTCTGCGAGCAGTAATGGAGTCTGAAATACCTGGCTCCTAGAACCACATTCATTTCCTTGTGCTACCTTCTTATGACTTCCTCCATTATACCTCAGTCTGTCTTCGGATCCAAATAGCCCAAGAGCTTCATTGGTC
Source organism: Tolypocladium amazonense (assembly GCA_024340795.1). Taxonomy (NCBI): domain Eukaryota; kingdom Fungi; phylum Ascomycota; class Sordariomycetes; order Hypocreales; family Ophiocordycipitaceae; genus Tolypocladium; species Tolypocladium amazonense. The sequence continues at coordinate 299,950 of JALHCE010000040.1, read as the reverse complement.
TCGACAGATTGCCTTGATAGGGACGCCCTGATTACGCCTCCTGCTGCGCCAACCCGTTGTTCTCGCCGATTTGCAGCCGAATTGAGTTGTGGAAAGGCATATAAAGCGACTTGCAGCGGGATTCAGCTGTGGTATTCACGGTTGATTCTTCGGCGTTGGAGAATGTGCAAGCACAGCTCCAGCCCTCTGCCCGGCTGATGGCACCCAGGCCCTACGTTACAGCCTGAGGCCCGTGAGTGGTCGTTCATTGATGCAAGCGCCGTCTTGTATGAATGTCTCGGCACGACACAATGTGGCGTTTCTGGAGGGGATATTGACATTGTGCAACTGCGAGTGCTTAAGCTATACTTGCAAGTCGTCCGAAGGACAACGCAGACGCAAAGACTGACAGTCAGCGGGCACCCAGCAAGAATTATCCCTGAGATGTTAGTTGATCTAGGACCCGGAGAGCTTGGGATGAAGGGTTGCGGTTGTACGAGATGTGCATTGTTTCTCGGTCGATTCTGCGGCTCGCCGACGATCGTCCCTGACAATCGTTGTTTTCCGCATCGGGAGGTGATGGGGTCGGACAATAACGGGTGCCAACATGGTGGAGACTGATGAGGTCTCGCTGGACCTCGAAGTGTCGGGTATCTGGTCCCAGCAGCGCGGTGCGCCGGCTCGCCGGTCTTCGATCCTGCAGGCAGGCGGACGAACCGCGTACTGGGACGCGGCATTGACACCCAACTCGACCACGCGCACGGATTGAGTTCCGGTTTTGCCTTTCAGGATACTGTCGATGCTTGCCATTTTCACAAAACCGTGAAAGCTGTTCCTTTGGCTGCCTGCCTTTCAGCGCCGAGCCTTTCTCGTGCCATTTGGCTTGACCTGAAGGAACCCCTAAACCGCCATCTGGACTGGGACATCTGCTGCGACGTGCCGTATTAGCCTCATCCGGGCTCGAAGATCTCACTCTGAGCCGCAGTGAAGCTCTTCGGCAGTCGCCAGAGCTAGCGGATTTCGGACTGGTCTCCGTTGGCGCCCAAGTATTAACTTCAAATCCTAGAAGACGTACCATGACAGCTCGGTCTACAGAGTCACCGGTGACGTTCTGGACAAAGTCCGGACAGTGATTGAGGAATACGTACATATGAAGTCGATCCCCCTCTTCCAGGGCAAGGTATCTGCCGAAGGCTATGACTGATATCATTCAACACTAACGGTGCCACTGCCCGATCAAAGGAATGACCCGAAAAGTGCACGTGTGCAGCTTTCAACAACGTCCATTTGGGATTGTCGCTGAACACAAAGAAATCACCTCAAATTCATCAAACTCGCGTGACGCCGCCTAGCATCGACGGCCTCATTACAGCTGGTAGCTCTTCCTCAGAGAGGCAATGGCAACAAAAGTGCCTGCAAACAACCTCCACGCCCTCGTGAATCATGACACACCCGCAGCAGTTCCACGTCTCGCTGCGAATCGATTACGGGCGGTTGGACATCAGTGGGCAGAGCCGGGGCAGCCGGAAACCCTGGGGCGTTGGGTACGCGACGGCACGCCGCAGGAAGTGCTCGTAGTTTTCGATGCTCTATCCGCTCTATTCTTGCAGCGGTTGTTCTAGACAGCGAAGTTACGGCATGCGAGCCACATCTTCGGTCTGGTGCACATCAGGAGGAGTTGCTTTTTTCTCTTCTGGTGGAGAGCAGAGAGAAACTTAACCATTTCCAAATCCTTGGCTGGCTGGGCTGTTTGAGAAGATGTAGGAAAGAGGAAATCGGGTTTGGGCTCTCAAATCACATATCATTGCCAACAGCAAGTCCCAACCGGGCGAGACGAAACATCGCAATGCAAGCAACGCCCGAGACGAGGGCTAAATGACATACTCGGCAAGCATCTCCTTCGCCGCAAAAGGACTCGCTCAGCTGCGCGGCCATTTTATTGGCGTCGGAACATGGCAGCCTGGGCTCTATATCGTTCCGAACAAGTCGAACCGAGGCTGCCGGAGCTTACCGTTTCCTTCACGCTGGTTGTGACGAGTCCATGCTGGCTGGCCCTTTGACTTCCAGACGCAATCGACGTGTCTTGACCGCGAATCTTCGGAAGGGTAGGATAGCCGAGAGCATAGTACGTGGCACGGATGGCTGGGACCGGCAACAAGCAAGATCACCCAGTGGGATTGTCCGCTGCGCAATATGACAGCGCCACCGTTTTTCAAATATCCGGGTCGGTGACCATCGGTACAGTAAGCTCAGAGGAGGGAATGGAGAAGGACAGGACGGCAGATCATGTGCTTTTGTATAGAGAAGCCGAGCTCATCAAAAACCTAGCGACATTTTTGCTTTTCCAAAAGTCAAGCAAGCGTCCGGAGTGCCTCCTGACCGGTGATCTTGGATACAGAAACGGGTCATTCATACATTCCTTCGCCTATAAAACCCCGCAAGATGACCCCTTCTCGACACATTTTCCGACGAGTTGTCGAAACATGTCTGTCAAATGTCGTGATAGCAAAAGGTCTTCGGGCTTCCGGCCTTCTTGTTGGTGCAGGTGCGGTACACATTGGCCCCTCACCAGCAGACGCAGCAGATCCATCGGCCCCCAAGGTCCTGTAGCGGACACGTTCCTGTCGCGCACCAGGGTAACACAAGACAACCTCCTGTGGAGCACGGGTCATTGTTGTTGACGCTATGGTCGGGTGTGTACACGACGTCGCTCGTCAGAAGGTTGACAGTGGCGCGGGAGCAGTACAGGTTGTGTGTGACGAAAGTCAGGGGCCGGGAGCACGCCGGTATGTGGTGGTGGTGATGAACGGATCCTATGCACATCTTGGCCCCGCCTGGATGGGAAGATACATTCGTAAGAAACCGAGTAAAGGCGTCAGCTCCCACGACCGGGGCCGTGCTCCGAGGTAGCTGACAGTTTCAGGGGCGGCGCTGCGAGTACGCCGCGGCTGTTGCACGGGGAAGGCTGTGTGTCTCGGCCAGAGGCGTCGAGGACGTGAATATTGGGCTGTTGAGACTGCCAGAGAGGGAAATGGCAGCGACAAGGCACCGAAACCCTCGGAAGGAAAAGGCTTGAGCCTGGTGATGTTCCTGCTCTGTGAAACGTGACGAGGGAGCTCAAGGCAACTATGCCGGCCAGTTGCCAATGCACACGGAGAGACGATCCAAGACGACACCGAAGGACCGCAGGAGGCTGATCAGAAGCCTTCTTTGCCCAAAGGGGAGTCCCGATGAGTATGTATGTCAGCGCGCTTGACCCTGGCTATGGTTGCAACTTGCTGATACAGTGGTTATCCGGCGCTTTGCCCAGACGGGCTGCTGAAAGTTTCCTGGAGGCCCCTGGAGGCCAGGCACATCGTATCGCAAGGCATGTTTTCCGCCATAGGCCACCCGGGTCAGCCGCTGGTCAGATATTCCGAACTGCAACATCAACCTATCGGGCCTCCACATGATCAAAATCGATATGGTGTCATCCGGTCCCTTCGTTCACGATCGACATACCATATGTGGGACAAGTTTGTGGGAGCTGGTTAAACAGCACCAGCCAATGATGGATTTTGCTCTGTCATGATATCCTTGAACGCCGTTACATGCTCTACCTCACAAGCCTGTCATCAATGTCGTCTCAAAACCTAAATTCTGTCAGCAGCTGGCGCACGCTGGGGCCATTTGTAACTCTGCTCACCTTATTTCATATGAGCCCGCTCTCGTCATATACCGCACCCACTTGACGCTGGAATAATTGCTCTTCTCAAAGACCTTGAGATACCGCACCAGCAACCCAGAGCTGGTAAACATTAAAAGGCTGAAGTTCATGCTCAACGGCGGCCGACTCCACGCTCGCTGATTCGTCATGCTCGTCAACAACGCCTCGGCGCTGAGCACGTATTCGCTCTGGCCCGTGAATCGGCCAATCTTCCAGACGATGCAGTTCTCGCTGGGCTCATACTTGGCTTTGCCCTGCGTGCAACGCTCAGTGATCTTGGCAGTGTTGAGAGGCGTGGGTATCTTGACGACGACGTTGGTGGCGAAGAGCTTGGAGCCGAAGTTTGCCTTGACGCCGATGCTGTACTCGACCTTGGAGCGGCCGACTTCGTTGACAATGGCGTGAACCTTGAAAGGGAGATTGACGTTCTCGGTAGCGCGATAGCGCATGAGCTCGAACTCGCCGTCCGGAGGCACGAAGCTGATGATTCTATCCGTGTCGAACTTGCCCAGCTTAACACACTGGTGGAACTGACAATCCTCGAGCGTCACACTACCCGCTGCCGCTTTTGTCGCCTTGGAACCCATGCGGTTGCCGCTGGGGTAGCTTTGGAGCCCATCATTGTCCAACAACAGCCTGTCATTTAGGCCAAATTTGCATTCCGGAGTGCCGCTGAGATATGCGCGCATCACAATCTGTCCTGTGACGTCGGCCCGCAGCACGGCGCCCGTTGCAGACATGAGCAGATTGACATCCTCTATTACGTCGACAAAGGCCTCGTTCTTGCGATACCGAACGTCGGCTTTCCGCCAAGAAAGCGCGCCGGTGGCTTGCATGGTGATCTTGGAGGTATCCTCGGGTCGCGCCTCGGACTTGACGCCTTCCGTGGTAATGTACATCTTTAGCGTGTCCGTCTCGGTGTTCTGGGGGTAGCCGAAGTCGATGATTTCTAGATGTCGATCAGCACGCTTGTGGCCAAGCCATGGGTGCGGGAGAGATACCATCTAGCAGCTCGTAGACCAGCACAAAGTTGTTCTTGACAGCTTCCTCGTCAAACTTGCCGAAGTAGCCCTTGCCCAGCTGAATCAAGCGGTAGAGAAACTCGAAGACCAGGGCGGCATTGGCGTTGCTCTTGGTGATTGCCACCAGGTAGATGTTTTCATGCTTGACATGGCTAAAGGTGGTGCTCCCAAGCGTCAGGATGGGCGAGCGCACTTGGGCATTGGAAATGACTTGGATGCGGAACACGTCGGCAAGGCGAGGCCGGCAGTCGTTGCGGAAGGCGCGGAAGATGAGGTTCTCGCCCTTTTGATTGAAGATGAGGACACCCGAGATCATGGTCGCGGCGGAGGGGAGGTAGAGGGAAGCGAAAAAGCTGCCTCTCCGTGCTGTGCAGAGGACGGCGTCGCGGTGGTGCTTTGGATCGCTGCTAGAAAGGAGGTACGGATGCGCAGCACCTCCAGTCTAGGCTGGTGGGGGGATTCTGCCAGGGAGCTTGCGGGCGGTCAAGCCCCAGAGCCAGGGGCGCGGCACGTGTGCGCTCTCCAGCGCTCGCTTCCACCGCCCTGCATGGGGAACTTGGGGACAGCCCTGTAGCAGAGCTCGGCTTTCAATGCCTGCCTAGGTAGTTGGCCATTGAACCCATGTAACACCAGACTCTCGGGCACGCTCATCATCTCATAACCTTTTCATAGCATAGTCTTGGAACGGAGGCTATGGCTTGCCTCCTACCTTTCGTGCTCCCCGTTTCGCCTCTCTATCGTTTGGTTCTTGAAACTTGCACAATACAAAGAACTGTCTTGTTGCACCTTGTTTATTTCACACGACATTCCTTGCATTCATCTTGTGACCGCCTTGGGAAGCCTTACAACCTCTACGGCATCTGTTGTTCTTGAGTGCGTCGATATGGCCGGGAGGGACCTCACCAGCCTCCCCATTAACCTACCAACCCTTACGATTCCATCGCAGTCGTCACTATCCTAATCGTTAGAACCATCAAAATGACGCCGACCGCGCAGATCGCACACAGGAGCACGCTCATCCAGCCCAGCACCACGGCAGCCGTTCCCGTGTGTACCTCGACCGCGCCGTACCGGAGCGACTCGAACAGCGTTCCCGTTGCCGCGCACGATACGTGCTGCCACATTATAGCGACGTAGGCCACGGCCGTGGCTAGTGAGCTGCACAGCAAGACGAGGATGCTTACCGGTTGCGACGGGAAGGGCTTCACCTCGCGATGGCTGCCCAGAGAGTCCTCTTCCTCGTGCCAGCCGGGAAAGGTCGACATTCCCATGAAGCCAAGAGCGCAGAACAGTATCGTGATGATGCTACGACCTGCTCTTAGTCTTCACGTCTATTTGAAAGAGGGAGAGTCACTCACAGAAGGGCAGGAGAAACGGTTTCGGTGCGAAAGCGATGGCCCATATCGACGAGGCCGAGCGGGTCGTCAACGTTTGCTTTGCCAGGAACGGCCGCGCCGCTGATGCCGCACTGCCAGCCCTCGGAGTCGAGCCTCACGCAGATAGCAAAGTATCCAACCTGCACTTCGCGCACTAGAGACTTTCCTTGGGTCTCATTCATCGACAGCTCCAGCATCAAGCCACCCAATGTTGCATTCATCATGCCTGCCTCGGGTAACGGCGCCTCTGGCGCCAGCGATACGGACACGAGCCGCAGACCCTGCATGGGGCCGGTAGATGTGCATCCCGCGAGAACCAGGGCTGGAAGAAATCATTAACGAGCTGTCCCTGTTGTTCTTGTTAAAGTGAAGACGACGTACGTAGAGCAATCACGACAATTCCCGATATTATCATCAAGACGTGGTGATACTCAATTCCGAAGCCGCTCAAGGCCAAGATCTGGCGACCACCAAGCATGCACATGAATTGAGACCAACGAGAAGATCGGGACTTCTCTACAAAACAGCGACGTCAGAATAAGGCGACTCGCCTTCGTTCGAGTCTCATGCGTACCTGGTGCGGCCGAAGACACAGTGGGCCCGTCATTCGACGTCGACGATGTTACTGTGGACGCTCGGCTCGAAGGCGACTCGATGCCGACACTGGCTCGATGGATCACTTCTGGCTTCCCATTGCCGGCAACACCTCGACCGTGGCTGCCGTTGGGGCTGGCTTTTCCTGGTCTTCTGCGCGAAGCTTGAGCATGAATACCGTGCACGTCTTGATCCGGGTCCGCCCCATCTGCCGCCACCGACACCGCAGCTTCGACGCCAGCGCCAGGCTTCGTTGGAGTAGGCCCGTCTGAGCTTGCTTTGGCAGGCGACGATTTGGGACTGTCGGAGGCGTTGCTTTCGGCGCTGGCTCTTGGCGGCGGCCCAGGCTCACCAGGAGGTTTTGTTCGCCACATGGTCCCAAGTCAACATCGCGACGACCAAGCTCAATGAGACACTGGGGGCTGAGCTGTCGACTGTACTATTTTATCTGACGAAAGTGACGGGGGATCGCCGGGGATTGGTCCTCACGTGGTCTTGCATGCAGCCCGCCAGGTCCATCAATTGCGGCTGGGCGCCTCACCTCTTCCCTGTGCAACATGTGCCAGCCGCCCGCACTGAAGGACGTCGAGAAGAGCATGGTAAGCCATGAGTGAATTGTCGACGGGAAGCGCAAATGAGCGCGAGACGAACGCGACTACGGCGTCGTCTGCGTCGTCCGCGCTAGGTGAGCAATTGACCCTGGCGAGGACAGGGCCCCGGCTGACGCAAATCGTGTAGGCCATGGGCCTTGGATTTCTGTGCTGATAGGGCATCTGGCAAGGGTTAAGCACCTGCACCAATTGTTGCTGGCAGCCTCGGTCGTGCTGCTAAGTGAGTTGTACTGTCCTCAGTCTAGCATCTAGGTCATCTAACGCCGGATTCTAGGTCTGCTTCTTGCCGGGTGTACGACCGACCTCGGCTCCGTTAAAGAGATATATCTCCTGTCCTTCTCTTATCAAGATAGTTCTCCAAGCAACTCAACCAACACCGGCGAGCTGTCGTTGCTATTTAATAGCCGTACCGAAAATGCATCCAGCATCCAAGAGGTCAGAAGTTGCTACTTTGGGCTATGCGCCACGGCAGACTCTGTCTCTTGGATTTGTGCATTGAGTGCTTCCGACCTTGCAAGCGCTTTGAACGCAACTGGTCATACCGATCCTCTTAACCTGCTGTGGATCGCAGATGCGTTCCGTGCGCAGGCTGTGACACCTATAATGACGTTGAAAATCCCTGTCTATGATCCCAGCGAATATTTACTGACAAAAGACAGGTTCCTGGCCGCTATCCTCGCCTTCTTGGCTCTCACCATCGGCATGGTGTATCCTGTAGCATCTAACCCGAGCAAAGCGAAGCCTCGGTTGCCCATATCCATCACTCCAGATGAAAAAAGGCGAAAAGCAGCCGTCTGGTCCCGAATTGTCATTCTGTTCAAAAGAGAGGCCACCACTTTCTCACTCTTCTTCATGATGTTTGCCACGGCCCTGGCGTTCACGGTCGCTGCTTGGCAGCATCTTGCGGCTGCATGCTCCACGGGGCTGGCCGAGGAACTTGCCTTTGGTGCGATAGTTGGCCACACAGGTCCGACTGCCATGGCTCTGGCTTGGCTGAGCTGTGTCTGCGCTGCTTCCGGTATGGTCTGGTTGGGCCTGGAGAAAAGATTGCGCTACAAATCTCTCACGGAACAGCTTGCAGTGGAGGAGACAGCGCCCGACAGAGGGGCAGGTGATGGCGCCGAATCGCAAGATGGCCCCGAAGCACCAACACAGCTGGACCCAGAAGACCAGCCACCTCTGAGGCATCCGGGATCGCGACAGCAGATGCCGAACATCCCGTTATATCATATTCTCCAGTTCATGGGATACATGCCCACCGGGAGAAGGGGGGAGTGGGAAGCGAGGCAGCAGAACACTGCTGATTGGGTTAGACGGGAAGAGATGCACCACGGCTTTGCCGAGACAATAGTAGAGGACGACTCGGAGGATGCCTAAGTGCTAAACATGGCGCTTGCTCCAGTCTCTAGCATGCCTAGAAAGGATAATGGTGACAATCGTGGCCGTCGCGAAGAGCGCAAGCCCGATGCCGACTCCAGCCTTTACCGCTGGCGTAAGAGGCTGGGACAGCGTGGCCGCCAACGCAACAATAACCACGAGGAGGATGAGACCCACGCACGTAGATGCCAAAGGGGCGCCTCTGACCAAGGCAATGGTTGATTTTGGCCACGCCTTGACCTTTTCCAAGTTGAAGGCAATGAGCACGAAGGGAACCGAAACGCCAGCGGAAACCGACACTGGGCACGTCAGCATATTCCTCACAACAGCGCGTGCAAGCTTACATATGACGGCCAAGACAAATCCGACCGGCATTTTATCCTTTTCATTGTAGGGAAATGCAGCAACTGGTATCGTGAAGAAGGACGTAATGAATGACAGAGGGAGCTGGCTGGTCAGCGGTGATGAGATGGAGATGGACGGGGCTGGAAAGTTGACGCACAAATACAACCGTCACAACGGTGAATAACAGAACAACATTTGCTTGTCTGGCCGTTTCCTCGGCCTGTCGCCTCGCCAAGCTGACCTGGTCGGCTACTTTCTTGTTAAATGCCGTCGCCAGGCTGGCCTGCTGGGCCATGTGTTCTGTCTGCCTGCGAGCGGATTGGGCTTCCGATAAGCTGGCATGCTGCTGTTTCAGCTTCAACAGAGACCGAAGCTGCAAGGGTCAGCGATGGCTTCGACGGAGTGCTTGGAAACGTACCGATTGTATTGCCCTGGTTGTGAGGGTTTCCATTCGGTCCAAGCGGGCAAAATGGCTCTTTAGAACCCGGCTTCCTCTCAGAGCAAATGATCCCTGGCCAGATTCACTTGTTGCACTTGGATCCAGATGATGGTACAGTTCATTGACAATTGTTCGTTGGTCATCCAACACCGATCGCAGAATCCCAAGCTCATCGCGAATGTCTTCGATCTCGACCAGTAGCTTTGTTTCCAGCTCGATGCGAATATCATCGGCCGAAAGAAATTCATTGGTCAACGCCGTGGTATCAAGAAGCTGCCGAAACTCACGAAGGCGCTCGGCTGTTTGGTCGCTCTACAAAGGTCAGTGGCGGTCAACAGCATGTCACCACAAGCACTCACAACGTCGCCGATGGACCTTTCCATAAATTCGAAAAACTGAAAGTCTTCGGTGGTCCCCTGTGGATCAAACGCAGCGAGGCAAAACGACGTGATGACAGAACACAAGTCACGAGCACTCGTGATGGATGGTCGTCTAACGTCTCGAAGATGGCGAATAATAGCCTGATAGATGTTGAGCGGATCGCCGTCTTGCAGCTTAAAGTCATCCCATGACGTGGGGTGCGTTCCCTCTCCAGCGACATTCACTGTCCAAGAGTCCCACCTCATCGAGCAGCAGGAGATGATGGTGTCTATGATGTTAGTCTAGGCCAAGCCTTCAGGTCGTACAACTCACTATCGTCTAGCATCCATAACCAAAGCTGGTCAACCATGAATATTTTTGGTTCAGCGCCCGCAAAGTTTGAAGTGTAGCGTAATACGACCTGGTCCGCGTCCCTTCTGGCAGTGCTGCCCAGGTGAGTGTAAAAGTATTGGTCAAGGGTGCGGCGGGCCTGTAATGGCGGGACGTCATGCAGCCCTGTCTTCAAGTACGCCTTGAGCAATAATTCATGCAGTGCACCGGAAGACATCGCCATGTCCGGCGCTCGGTTCACATTCTTGGTTCGGCGAGTGCCTGGTACGTTGCTCGCAGCGTTGTCGGGGTCGCTCTCGGGGAGCTTGAACTTGGCCGTCTTCTTGGGACGGTGGCTTGGGAGCGTCCTTGAGATGGACTCGGACATGGAGTTAAATCCTCGCTGTGTCTCATAATGCAAGTACGGCACAAAGGCTGTGATGCGTCCGGGCGCCGTTTCCGAGATCTTCTACTCTGTCAGGCGACCGATGTCGAACGGGCGATCGGGATTGGGGAAGGGGGGGGGGTTGGACATACCGACGCTGCCCGACACAGAGGGCGGTTGAAACAGCCTTGCGTTGTATGCATTATGTGATGGTCCCCAAGCGCACGACTAATGCAAAGTTCAGACCGGAGTGTATCGGTCAATGCTTCTGTCGATCCGCTCTCGGCGAGATGTCGCCTCGCGAGGTCCTACTACGCGGTTAGCGGACGCGAGGCAGCGTTACGGAAGAGGCGCAACACACTTCGACCCATTCTACCTATCATTCGAGTCAGCGTCTCCATCTGCAATTGGCCCTGCTGCACTTACATTGTTAGCCGGTAAATGATACCACCGAAACTCGGGCTTCGCGTCAACGTTCCCTTGCCGTGCGTCCCTCATGATGTTGTTGGCTCCAATCCCGTATACCATATCGAATACCGAGGCAGTCTTATGAATGCGCTGCTCCGTCTCGCCAATGAAGAACTCGACAACATTGGCTTTAAAAGCATGGCAAGCGCTCTGCTTGTCCACGTCCTCCAGCTGCGGAGGAACTCGAGCGGCTGGTGCGAGCGTCTTTCGTCTGACGGGCCGTTTCCCTTTCCCTGAGCCTGAAATCTCGGGTCCCCGAAGGAGTTGCGTAGCCTTCAAGATGCGCAGAACATGGCTGCTTCGGGCAAGCCCCTCTGCCGTGTGGCCATCGTTTGTCCTGATGTCCTTGTCGGCGCCGTACTGGAGCAGCAGCCGAATCATGTCCACCCTGCCGTTGACAATGGCGCGGAGGAGCGGCGTCCATCCATCGATGTCCTTGAAGTCGACCTGAGCTCCGTTGTCCAGTAGGAGTTGGGCGAGTCTCTCTTGACCGGTAACGGCACAGAAATGCAGCGCAGATTGGAGTGTCGACGCATTGACGGCCTCGGCATTTGCTCCGTATTCGAGCAGCAGACTCGCAATATTCAGCGACTGCGTGGTGGCCACTGCAGTCGCTACCAGGGCCAACGGACGCAAACCGGCATTATCAGCAGCGTCAACATTTGCACCAGTCTCAAGCAGCACCTGGACGATAGCAGCATGGCAATTGATGACAGCGAGGTGCAGCGCGGTGCGGCCGGTCGTGCGCTCCCTTGCAAGGACGAGGATGCGGTGTTGGTCCAGCAGGTCTCGGACGAGCTCCAGCTCCCCGTCATGCGCGGCGTTGAGGAGAGCTGTTTCCCTCGCACCTGGCAGGGTTTTAACGAGATCCATCGCGGCCAGGGCTTGCTGAAACCGCACGCGCCACTGACGAGGAGGGTCTACCACGGTGAGATTGTCGTGAGCGGAGGTGTGTGTCTGCAGAGGAACCTCAGGGAGCATAGGCGCGCCTCTCTTGCTGCATCTGACAAGCTGGAGTCAGTTACCTGCCAGGGGACGCTTCAGCTCAGCGGCCCATGCACCCATGGATGCCACAGACGCCGCATCCCCATTTCTGCCTCATCCAAACACATACATGCCCATTGGTGCCTTTGCTTCATAGGTAAGGTAGGTCGAACCGCGATGCCTGACCAGCGTAGGTATGTAAGCTGTCTTGCGCCAACCCGCCTATAGCTCTACGAGAAGGCGAGGTGCGATATTGCTTAAGGGTGGGAAAAGGTACAAGATTTCTAATCCGATATTTAAACCCGCTTCGCACGATATATGAGTGCGCGACAGGTCCAGGACCGAAGGTTGTGCTCGTAAGGTTTCTCAAGGTAAGGTAGGTACCTATGGATTGTTTACGGAGGCAAGGTACCTAAGTACCTTACCTTAGTTCTATCAGGCACGGGCATAGCCACAGGGCGGTTCAACAGGCCGTTGGGGGCCCATGGCGCGCTCTAGCGCGTCATCCCCCTATAAGGTACCTAGGCTCATGCTGCCTTTCAACACACCTCCAACGGATCCCAAAAGGATCTCGAGGGACGACTCTTCAATGCGACGCCAAACATCTGCATCATGACAGCCGCAGCCGAGTTCCCGGCCTCGTTCGTCGGGCCGTGGAGGGAGCTGCTCGCATCGCATCAGTCTGAGCAGGCCAACGACTTCCCCAACCACCACGTCACAAACCTCGACTCGCTCATCACCACCAGCGTGCCGAGATCGCTGTATGTCGGCACTGGGCATTCCATCTACACGCGCGCTCTGCTCCCGGCCATAGCGGCCGCCAGCCACTCCGTCCACTTCGTCACCTGCTACTGGGCTGCCTCGCCCACCTTGGATGGCATCCGGGAGGCACTCCTGCAGCTTGCGTCGTCTCGCGCACATCATCAAGAGTCCGCGACCACGCTGCGCGTTACCATCGGCTTCTCCTCCAGAGGACTCCTTCAGAAGCTGTTTCACACAAGCTCCAGGGATGGCCACGTCTATCCGCCGCCTCAGTGGGCCAAACTCGGCCTCCCGGACGAGCGGACGCTAAGGCGCAGCGGTATCGAGATGACGGTCAAGAGCCTCTTTTTCACCCCGCTGAGTGTCATGCATCCAAAGTATGTCATCGTGGACGGGACTAGAGCCTTTGTGCCAAGCTGCAATGTCAGTTGGGAACGCTGGTTCGAGGGGTGCGTCGAAATCGAAGGGGACGTCGTGTCGAGACTCCTGGCCTTCCACGAGAGGGTCTGGGGCGCTGGAGCCGCGGCCAACGCCAGAAGCAACGCCCAGCTCCCAGAGGTGCGAAGAGACTCCATCACAGGGCAAGAAGCAGACTCGCAGACGCTGGATTCCGCGACAAGCAGCACGGGCATGATCAGAGGAGACGCTGTGTCGGCGACCAAGTCCCTCAGACTTTCCTTCCCAGCACCTGTGCCGACGATATTCCTCCCGTCCTCGCATCATCGAAACCCTAGATTCAGTTTTTTCCCGTTTCTGTCCCAGTCCAACCCACCAATGACACCTCTCAACGCTGCCTTGCTTACCCTTTTCGCAAATGCTCGCCGGGAAATCACAATCCTGACACCGAATCTCACGTCGTGGCCGGTGATGGATGCGCTACTGGGAGCGCTGGCTCGTGGTGTCGACGTACAAATCAGGACCAGCAAAGGCATGATGTTAATTGAGCAGCTCATCACGGCTGGAACAACGACGGCGAGATGCATCAACAAATTTATCAAGAAGTACCGGCAGTTGCAGATGCCAAAACAGCCGCCTGATCTCGAAGCTCAACCCGTGGCGCCGGGAAAGCTGGAAATCCTGTATTACAAGCCGTTGGCCAATACGGAAAAGGATCAGGACGAGCCGGTACTTAGTCACATCAAGATGACCATGGTGGACGGCGAGTATCTGGTGCTTGGGTCCGGCAACATGGACAGAGCCAGCTGGTGGACCAGCCAGGAGTTGGGTGTACTGTTTTTCGTACCCGGGTTTGATGGGCACAAGCTATGGGACGGTGTGCTGGATAGACGCACCGAAGTTGTCTTTCGATCAAGGGACCATTAGACCTGGATAAAATCTGCATTCATTGGTATTATCGTATAGGGAGCCAGCTAGCTATGGCAATCGTGGGGTAATCCTTATGTTCAGGCTTGCTCAGTCCTCCTCATCAGACACCTCTTCTCCGCGCTCCAAAGCTTTAACCTTTTCAAAAACGCGGACAAACTCAGCCGGTTCTCTTGCGCCGCCTAACCTGAAACGGCCCTGGACGTGGTAATCTGGCACGCCGTTGACGCCTGCTTGCCGCGCCGCTTCCGCGGCCTTGTCGACCTCCGGGCCGCCGACGTCGCTGTCAACAATGGCCTTCTGGAACTCGTCTGAGGGGATGCCAGCTTTCACGGCGACTTCCTTGAGCGTCTCGTATGTGGTGATGTCCTTTTCGTGTTCAAAGTAGGCGGCAAACAGCCCGTCGATGGTCTTGAGCTCAACGTCGTTGCCGTACGTCTTGGCCAGGTGCACCAGCCGGTGCGAGTCGCGAGAGCTGCCCACGCGGCCGCCGAACTTGAAGTCGATGCCCGTCTGCTGGCCGACCTGCGCAAGCCGTCGGTGAATCATCTCCGTGCGCGCGGGGCCGAACCGCTCGTTGTAGAACTGCTGCTTGTCGATGCTCATGCCCGGCCCACGCGGCCACGTGGGCTGGAGCTGGTAGGGCGCGTAGCTGACGGAGAAGGTGTCGCCGCTGTCCGGGTGCTTCTGCAGCCAGAGCTGCTGCGCGCGCTGGAGCTGCCGCCGGCCGACGTAGCACCAGGGGCAGACGGTGTCCGAGGTGACGCTGATGCGGAAGTGGGTCATGGTGTCGGGTGCTGGCTTGAGGCCCGGAGCGTCTATGGTGCGCAGTAGTATCGAAAGACGGCTGGCGGATCAAATCACGGCTTCAATGTTTTCGCGAAAGCGCAGCTTTTATGTAAAATCCCGTCAGCTAGCCGCCGATGGGGGAATTATTAATGGCCCCGGAGGCTCCCACATTGGAATTCGGTGCAATCGGCAGCCCGGAGTGGAGAGGCCCAATGTGGGGCTGCTCCGGCGCCAGCGGAGGGCCCGGAACACGCAAGGCCCGAGGATGGAGGTCGCTCAAGCTGCCACAGTCTCGGGCCTGTCAGGATGTATGGGGCCGGGGAAGTGGAGGATCCCTGCGGACAAAGATGATGGTAAACAAAGTGGTGAATCAACCCCCGCGGCCTGTCCCATCGTGGCTCCTGGCTTCCTACATGTAGCTCACCAAGAACTGCCCGACGTTTGAAATGAGCTTTGCGCCGTCTCCAGGTCTAATAGGAATGAGTGCGCGGTTATTTTTAGGTCTCTGTCGGCTCACGCCCTGGAAAACGCGGATTTTCCTCACGTTGAATTATAAATCCAACAAGTGGAGATGGCCACTCTCGAGCCAATCCCGTAGGTGCCTCGGCCCCCGGACACGGACATTTCATCCGTACCTAATTGTACGAGTAGATTCAGGACTCCCAAGACTCCGGGAAATCGATGACTAAAACTCCGTGGTGGACGCGGCCCGGTGGCTGATATGGGATCTCGGCATGTACCTGAATTGCCCCTGTTCTGATTGCCAACGTTGCAATCGATGACGAATTGCCAGCTTTGATCGCCATGGAGGCGGATTTATTTTCCTGGGGTCGCTTTGGAACTCGCAGATAGCCGTACATTTAAACGGCGAAACCTTTTCAACCGCCAGCTGTAAGCAAATTGGCTCTGAATAGCACTGTCAAATTCCAATAGCATTTACACTCTTCAGCGTCATCACCCGACGATTCTCGGCCCCAAAGATAGACCCTTTGCCACTACGCCAGCCGCTCAAGTTCGAGTTTAGCGGCAAGACAGCCAAGAACCGCTTCTTGAAGGCGGCCATGACGGAGTGGCTGTCTTCCCACGGACTTGCAAAAACGCGGCGTACCATCAAACCAGCTCATCAACGTGTACCGGCATTGGGGCGAGGGCTGCCTCGGACTCATTTTGACGGGCAACGTTATGATAGAGTATGACCAGCTGGAAGCGGCAGGAAACCCCATTATTCTGCGCGACGTACCCTTTGCCGCCGCTCACCAAGACAAAGCCTACGTGACCGGTGGTCTGCGGACGGTCGACGACATGGTCGGCGCGCTGAAGACGGTGCACGGCGTGGGACTGGCGCGCCCCGCCTGCCACACGAGTTTGACCTGCGGCAGAAAATATTGCGTGGCAGGGTAGGCGGTGCGATTGACTACTTGCTGGATGAGGATGATTTTGGTAATACGAATGTTGCGGCTGGGACACTGTAAGTGGTACTGCCATTTGATGTCACGGACTTTGATTTGAGAAGGCTAACATCCGTCGCCTTTAGAATCCGCACGGTCGGCAAAGACAAGGAGCCGCTGCACTGGGCTTGAGCCGGGAAGACCACAAGGAGGTGTTTAGCCAGTCCATGACCATGCAGAAATGGGGGTAGGCAATGGCGGCAAACAAAGACGGCTCCAAGTATGGATATACATATATGGACATTGATGGCATCAAGCTGAGCCGTTCGGGACACCATACACGGAGGTGCAGGCATGAGAGCATACGTACATTGAGTTGGATTAGTGCTGCTCATCGTGAGTAGAACCTCTCACTCGCATTAATGTAAACATGGGCTCGGGATTTCGTACCCGGCTGACGACGCGTTGTCGCATGGCATGATGTCTACATGTACCTGTAGTCGTCCACCCCTGCTTATCCACGGCTCCCGTACCCGAATGCCAATGGCTTCCTCACTGAGCGCAAGGTGAAGAGGCGCCATGGGAATCAAAACAGCGCCATTGCATCAAATGGCTCTCCAGCATCACAGCGGGCTGGACTGCTGCTCCTCTGCAGAGATCTCAGCGGGATACATGTAGCTAACGCGGGCCGGCCTCGCAGACGGGGCTATGCGGCCCCACCGCGGCAACGTGGATGCCAGCTTACAGGAGGGTTGCAACAGTAACGAGGCACTTTCGCGAGCAACCGCGCCCAAAGTACTTCGTAGCGTTTTGCCGAGCCACTGTGCGTGGCTTCCGGGGAGAGTCCGGAGCATTTTCATCAGAAAAATCACAGTGCAATTGTGCTGGACTTGCCCTTCACTTCGGCCCCGGCAACCTCCTTGCCAACGGAGGTGGAGCCGCTACCCCGGCGCCCGATTCCCCCCAGACCCATCGTAGCGACCTTCCTAAACGGGACTGAGAGTGCTCCCCGCTCACCAAGGCTGACAGCTACTTGAAAGTTGAAGCCGCCCACGAGTCACTTCTTCTGTTCATCTCTCTCTCTCTCGCGTTGCCTGGTTTTGTAGATCAAGGTGCTTAACGACGGCAGAGAACCTGTTCCTTAACAAACCCACTGAGCATTGACGATGACGAGGCGCGTCATCCCAAACTACCCCGAGCCGGCTGGAGACTCCCCCGAGGAGCTGCCCAGCCGCATCTACTCGACTGGCCTGGGCATTGCCGTCCGGCCTAGGAGCGACAAGGACCTATCTGCGGCCAAAAAGGTCTCATATACCATAGTGACGGCTGCCGTTCTGATCCCTGGCGACGGCGAGCCCGTTGAGGATGCCGCGCTCGTTGTAGAGAACAAGATCATCGTTTGGCTCGGCAAAGAGGCCGACCTGCCCAAGGAGTACACCAAGAGACCTCACAAGCGTCACGACGTGCCTTACCTTATGCCAGGCCTTTGGGATGCCCACGTCCATTTTGGAGGAATTAGCGAGACCGCCGAGGACGAGGAGGGCACCTCAGAAATCACGCTCATCGCCGACCATCCGGCCACAGCCGGCGCGCGACTCGCGAAGGGATGCTGGGAGGCCCTTCAGCGTGGCTACACCTCGATGCGGGACCTGGCGGGCTTCGGCTGCGAGATCTCAAAGGCAATTGAGGACGGCACCATTGTCGGGCCCAACGTGTACAGCTCGGGAGCCTGCCTCAGCCAGCTCGCCGGGCACGGCGACGTCTTCGCACTTCCAGCCGGAGACGCTATCCTCAACCTCGGCGTTGGATCCGTTACAGCCGGCCATTTTGGGTCCACCATGAGCTGCCTCGTCGACGGCGAGGATGAGTGTCGCAAGGGGGTGCGCCTCCAAATCCGCCGCGGCGCCAAGTGCATCAAGGTCTTGGCTTCCGGGGGCGTGCTCTCCCGCGACGACAACCCCCAATACGCGCAGTTCAGCCCCGAGGAGCTCGATATTATCGTTTCGGAGGCGTCCCGTATGGAGCGCGCGGTAGCAGCGCACGTCCATGGGAAGCCGGGCATCCTGCAGGCCGTCCGCGCCGGCGTTACATCCGTCGAGCACGTCTCCCTTGCCGACCAAGAGTGCATCGACCTCATAAAGGAAAAGGAGATCATCTACGTCGCCACACGCACCATTGTCGACCTGCTCCTCCAAACCGGCGGTAAAGGCCTGCCCAAGAAAATTTGGGAGAAGGCCAAGCTGTGCGGCTCAAACCACCTTAATGCTTACAAGATGGCCGTTGCGGCTGGGGTGACATTTGCACTGGGGACGGACACGCCACCGGGCTTCAACATGGCCATGGAGCTCGACTATGCGGTCCAGGCGGGCATGAGCAACCTGGAGGCGATCCGGGCGGCGACGGCCAACGGGCCGCTAACGGTCAAGGGTCAGGCTCCCAAGTCCGGACAGCTCAAGGTTGGATACGAGGCCGACATGATTGGCATTTTGGAGAACCCTGTCAAGGACGTGAAGGTCCTACAGAAAAAGAACAACATCGCTTGGGTCTGGAAGGGCGGGAAGCTCTTCAAAGGGCCTGGTATTGGGCCTTGGGGAGAGGAGCTTTAGTACATGTAGACGACGGTGGTTCCCGCCGCAAAGTGGTCTTGCTTTGGCACTTGCTTGACATTTACAATAGTAATGATCACATCTCAGCGAGCAAGGCTTTCATTCATCCATTCTCACACGCGTATGGTAATAGAAGAGTAGGCCCTAGGTTATAGACCAACGATCTTGTTTGCTCGAGCAGAACGCTTAGATAAATTTGAATTGCCTGTGAATAAACCGGACTTGAGTCCACGACAAGGCAGCACGCCTACGGTAGCACTTTATGCTAACACAGCGACAAGATCAGCCGAAGGCTTATTGATTTAAGCGGCCGCCGCGAGAATTGGTTTTCCACCGACGGTTTTGACTTTCCGGTGTTCGAAGTCGGTGCGCCAATCCCGAAGGCAGGCAGACTCCTTTTTAGAGGGGAAAAAGGTGGTTAGTGGAGAATTCTTTGCGGACCACTGGTTGGAGAACAACGTGATGTATCGGCAAGATGGCTCTGATTATAAGTTCTTGGTTGCAAGTGAGGATAGGGAGCTTTACTTTTATAATGCACGCTAATGTTGTAATAATATAATGTATTAATTATCTGAGCCTATGAGAGCTCCGCTCCAACTCCAGACACCCCAAAAAGCTCACCTACATTCCTCCATTTCTGCTCATTGTCCCGGTGATTTCAGGGTCGCTAAGGACGCTGTCCTTGCGGGTGCCCCCCGTCGCTGACTCTCTCAATGGATATTGGTCACTGGCTCCAGTACCGACATCGCTCGGAGCAGCCGCATGCCCCTTCTCATTCATCACGGTCGTACGTTCACGAGCCGCCTCGACATCGGACGCGTCCTGACCGGGGTTGGCAGTCCTATAATCCAGCCACTTCAGGAATTTGTAAATGATGAACGCCAACCCTGAACCCATAAAAGGTCCTAGCCAGTAGATCCAGTGGTAGCCCCGGAACCCGATGATGACTGCCGGGCCGAACGACCGCGCGGGATTGATCCCCGTCCCCGTGTAGTTGACCCCGGTAATGTGCGCTATGAAGACGGAGATACCGATGCCAATAGGGGCGAGGAACGTGGCTCGGTGCTTCTCGACGGCCAGGAAGTACACCGTGAAGACGAGCTGCGCCGTGAGGAACATCTCTATGAAGAGCCCCTGAACAATGCTTGTTCCGTTCGAAAGCGAGTTGGCGACACCCAGGGGTCCCGGGAGAAGGCCATCCACAACCGCTGCAGCCGCAATACCAGCCACAATCTGGGCTATGAAAACCATGACGGCTCTCAATGGCGTAACGGCACCGACGAGGGCCAGCCCCAAAGTAACCTTTGCTCCCAATTAGCGTCTGCTCACGGACAAGGTACCTATTGAGTCGCAACGACTTACGGCTGGGTTGAACATGCCTCCTGTTACGCGGAAGAAGATCCAGACATTGACAGTCAAGGCAGCACCAAAGGCACAAGCAATGAGCAAGATACTGTAACCTCGCAGCGGAGCCTGTGCATCTCCAGGCAAATTTGTGTTCAGTGCCGTTTGAGCGCCGATGAATGAGAGCATCAGGAACATGAACGTCCCGCAAAACTCACCCACGATGACGGTCAGTGCATTCCTTGTCGCGCTCGGGAGTAGGTGGTCTCTCTGCTCCCGCTGTCGCCTGCTGTCTCCATGTGAACCCTTAAAGGAACGCATTTTGTTCTCCTTAAACACTCATGCCAATGAGTGCAAAATAAAGATGCGTGGCTTAAGATTTCTTTGTGGGCTGAATTCAATGGTTGAGCTGTTGCCGTTTGCGTCCAACGCACGGCAGAGCACCGAGTAGATATATCCCACCAGGCGCCCTCCATCGACGAGATGGCTCCCAGCCATGGAAGCTCTCGCTTAGCTGTCAGTGGGTGGTGTGACGTCAGCTGTTCAGCTATCCGCGGCGATGCCACAGTCGCTCTGAGTCAAGGTTTCACTCGGCCGTGGGGATGGAGACTCCAGATGGATCGCGGCTCTCGGATGATTCATTGGGGGCCTACGAACTTTCAACACGTCGCCGTGTGCGATCTCGGGATGGAGACTATATGCTCTCAGTCGATGGGAAGATCGACCAACCCGCCCCCGAGCACTCGACTTGTGGCCCCTGATTCTCGTCCAGCTAAGTGCAGACTAGCCTTGAAGCTGTTCTACGTGAGCGATGGCTGCAGCTGCCTCTTCGAATCCTCGAGGGTGAGACACGAACCTTGCGACATCTTGCACCGCAGCGCCGGGTCAGGAGGCGCTGTCAACTTCGCCACAGCCGTTTGGGAGCCGCGGTTTGGAATCCAAGGATCCTGTTAACCCCTGCTTCACGATCCAGGTCAAACCTTTGGGCAGAACTCAAGTGCCATCCTACGCCGCCAGTAAGTCCTCCCATTCGTAGCCGCCCGATGTGTCTCGGCAGTTAGGTTTCACTAGCCTACTTGTAGCACCGTCGGCAACACGGCCTGGGTCCCGTGGCCGAGCTCCGGATAAACAGCTCCCAGATGACTATTTTGGCACAGGGCGCCAAATCCTCGTACCGAAGGCAAAGCCCGATTCGAGGCTTGAAGTCAAAAAGCCACCTCAGAGAAAGCAAGCAGAGGTGTGGGACATGCGCCGCTGAGGGGGGCTCCGTTCCCTAGCGTTTGGAATGCTCTTCCTCACCGCCGGGTCTAGCTGAGAGTCCTGAGAGGTAGGAGCCGCGCCACTTACTAACCGACTCCCGAGGCCAACTGGTCAGTTCAATAATCATCATGCAAGTCATCATCGATGGCGCGCCAAGCCGAACGTGCCTGACGCCGCCGATGCGGGAGCTTTGGGGCGGGAGTGCGAGCAACGAGAAACGATCTTGACGAATCTATCTTCGGAGCAGCTCTCACCAGCCACAAGGAATCCGTTGGCTTTTAGATGAGCGCTCTGCTCATAATGCACGGGTAACAAGCCTAGAATTGGGTTTCACGCTGCACAGCATCAGGTGTGTGATCGTAATTCAAGTTTGCTGCAATTGATTCTCTCCCAATCCTGCCGCAACAGTCGCTCTCGTGCCGTTTCACGTATGCCGTGAGCGACTGTAATTGCTCAGCGAGGCTTATCGGCCGGTTCGTATGATGTTTCGCCGGCGCATCGTCGTCGACCCAACAAGGCCCATTGGCTCAGAAACACCGTTACGTTCGGCCAAAAGGCTTTTGCGACGACTTTCCATGACTCCTCGACGGGTGGTTCTCGTTGGCGTGTCCGCTGTGAGCGGCGGGATTGTCAGATCCGGCCGGTGCTCCAAGTGCCGGGTGAACTCTAATTCTGTTGACCGGTCACGGGGTGAGCACCGGGAATGGGTGCTCGACTGCCGATTGCCGAAAGACGTCGAATCCACTTTTCGGCAAGCTTCCCGCGGGCAATGATGTAAATCGTTTTTGTTGCATACTCGTACAAGGCCCGACCAAAGCGTGTATGTAACAGCCAAGGAGCTGCGACGCCACTATCGGCCCGGGGGATGAGATTTTTCATTTTTGAGCTGCTGCTTTGAGTGTAAAGGATGCGAGGTATAGAGATCTTGTCTATCTCACAACCCGCTTGTGACAGCTCTGGGTTTCAAGTAGACGCCACGACACCGCATTACATGTGCTTCCTACAAACTAGGCGGTGTCGACTGACCTTTCGCTCGGGCTCATGCATCACGCTCACGTGGCAGATTTCCTACGATGGTTGGAGCATGGCCCTCATCCTCGCTCCAATTCAACTTGCTGGGTTAGACGGGAGGTGCTATGCAAGGTCGAGACACACTTCTTCGGACCCCGGGCATGGTTTTTTATATGACCATAAATGATTTCCTGCGCTGAATGTGCTTGCTGATGTCTATATATGCTTGTGACATTAGGACAAATGAATATGTCTCCTTGTCGTAACGGGGCCGCGTCATGCCAAGCCGGCTGAGCGAGGCTCCCGGATTGCAAAGCAGAAAAGTCAATTTCATGGTCATATGATCCCAGATGCGTACATTTCCCTTATTGCCTGTTCCTCGAAACCAGTGACGTCTTCCTGACTAAGGCTGTGTCGCCGGGGCCAATGACCAAGACTGGATGAGGATGGTGGTGAACTCGGCACTTTCACATGGTTATTCGTCTCTGATTGTGCACCAAGATTACCATCCTGAAGTTTGGATCAAGAGCGCCAGACAGGAGCAACACGGCTATTTCCACAACCATTCGAGAACAAAGGTGGCAAACTTCCCAACATTCTCCAGAGCCGGTACGAAGTGTCGCGGATGCTATTTCGAATTTCCCGCCACAGAAGGACTTGGGTTCCGGAAATAAAATCAACATATTGAATAAAAGCGCCAAATTTTCCGACTGCAGGTATATGATCTTTGAAGCAACAGGCCGGT
Organism: Tolypocladium amazonense; assembly: GCA_024340795.1. Taxonomy (NCBI): domain Eukaryota; kingdom Fungi; phylum Ascomycota; class Sordariomycetes; order Hypocreales; family Ophiocordycipitaceae; genus Tolypocladium; species Tolypocladium amazonense. The sequence goes on along the minus strand of JALHCE010000040.1, from coordinate 276,746 downwards.
TAGTACGCTGAGTACACTGACCCCTTCTGCACTCTCGCGAACTTCAATGTCTTGGTTTCAGCGAGCTTGGCAGAGGCATTTCAAGCCCTCTAGCGAATTTAAGAGGAGTGGATGTGCCTGCTATGCTTATTTCTAAGATGCCGCATCCCACTCGTCCCACTCCAAGGGGCACTGCTCTGCCCAGAATCGTCCAGTGCCTTGCAGCGAAATGCCCCTCCTTTCCTCTTGTTTCTTCCCCTCTGTACTGATCGACGATGTTGACACGCTCTCATCAGATTCAGCATTGGGGTCCAGTCTGGATCAACCGTACTGTACAGCGCTTGTTGTCAGGCCAAGAAGTGCGTGCTGGTAATTCGGGGGACATTGAGTTTGCGACAGGAGTTTACAACAAGATGGCGCGCTTCATCGAGAGCAGGATGAGCAACACCTGTCTTTTTTCTGCTCGTTCTAAGTCGACCTAGAACGGCAATCCAGGCTTTGAAAATACTCATTACGTGGCATGATCTAGGGGGTTTGACCGGGCAATTGCATCACGCAGTCAGCCACCAGCAACCCCTAGGTTCAGGTCATTGTAAGCGGCGGCGGTTTGACATCAACGGGATAAGCGTGAACCAGCCGCAACGAGCGTGCAAAGATTAATGAGCACCGACACGCTGATTACTGCCGTCGCTCGTTCTTTCCAAGACATTCTTGGTTCTTTCGTCCAACCATCCGGTGGACGAATCGTCCCAGTCGCCACATTGGAATCCGACAGGAGCCGGGAGGCAATAAGGAAAGCCCACCTCCTGTTTTATCAGAACAGCATGACTTCCAGCCTCGGGCTCTTTTCTCTGTGCAACGCAATAAAGTGTACGTTGTGTGCAAAGCCTGGGTCTATCTTCGGCGCTGGCCAGACTCTAGAACATGTATCAGCAACGTCATCATCCTGAGTACCCATTGGGCCGCCGAGCACCTCTTTGGCAACAAGTACTTTGCTACTTTCTCGGCTGTCCCATTCTACATTTCGATGCTGCTGTACTTACTTTGGCAAGATATTTGACGTAGCCATGGATGAACTCATGTCTGGGCCTTCACAATGGCTGCATATAAGAAAGGCGCCGTCGTTGAGTCATCGCCATCTTTCATGTCTACTTACAAGCTTGAAGATGATGAGAATGTTTGCCATCGAAGGGTGCATCCGCCCCTCCCCTTCTATTAGTCAATGCTCCCACTCACATTTTCCAGGCGACACCTAATTGCCACCTGCGATGTTGCGGCCGTAAAAATGCACCGGACCTAGCGAACAAAAATGGCCCGACCAAATTTGTGCCCAGATACGGAGAAAAGGGGGAAAATAGTCAGGTGCATTAGCCCTGCCCGAGAGCCTCGGCTTGTCAGGTTTTCATACCACGTCGCTCAGCCACGATCCACCATGACGCCGAGCTGGGTGCGAAGGAAAGGAGTAGTCCAATACCGCGCAGCAAGCAGCAAAATGATTAAATTAATCGGGAGCCTCCCATGGAGAGCTGCCGTCTTGACACACCCGACGTCCTTACTCGTAATCACCAGTTTGAATATCCGCGGGGTGGGGAGTCATCGCGGCTCCGGCTTATAGACAATTCTTCAACATAAGAGCTCCTCGGCACAAAATCTCTCCTCTGCATCACGAGGCCAACATTGGTCTAGCTGTCTTTCTTCTCGATGGCGTCGAGGTCAACGCCATAGATCGTGTATTGCTTCATGCCTTAAGCAGTGCTATATACATCACCAACAGAGCAGCTTGTCGACTCTGGGTTATGTGAGTTGTATGTGCATTGAAACGATGCCCAGAGTGTGTACCAAGTAGCGACCCGCCATCTGTTGCCACCAGTTCACCGTAACCGCATTTCCCTCCTTTGCTATGCGCCATCCGTGACTCCATTCCGCAAGAATCCAGCACGCAAATCCTCTGACCGCGCCCAAGACACTCGTGGGCATCCCTCCGCCCCAAACGCCGCCAGAATTTACCAAAACAATGCAACTGACAATCAAAATCCCGTCTAGATATAATTGGTGTTCCTTCAAACGGTGAGAGACGTAGCCAACAGTCCCCATCGCCCTAGATGCAGAACTTGCGATCTAGCATTCTCAACGCCCTGGCATCCTCACTGACCCCGCCCTTTTCTATCGTGGCTCCATTTGTTCTGGGACTGCTGCTGCCGCTGGGGCTGCCGCTGGGTTTCACGCTGCTGATTTCGCTGCTCGGGGGCGTCGGGTGCAGGAGCGCAGATAGACTCGACCTGTGCCCGCCGTTGGCCAACGGCAAAGAGCCTTCCAGATGAGACGCCCTTGGTGGGCTGGCACTCAAGTTCCTCGTCGGCGGCGTAGCCATAGCGGCGTAAGAAGATGCAGGGGTCCCGTTGGTAACGGAATTGAGAGCCGGAAGGGGTCCGTGGGAACCCCTCGCCGACCCATTGCTAAGGGGCGCGTCGGTCATGCTGGCCTGTCCCTCGACTTTCACATCCTTCAGTCGCGGCGAATCGTGCAATCTAGGGGGCGACGGCCCCACGGTTGCGTGGTGACCAGTGAAAGGCGGCGGCAGCGTAGTGGACTTCGGGTTGTGCAGCGGTGGCAGCGAAGCGCGTTCGTAGGGGGGGGCATGCGTGTAATGAGATTGGGAGTAAGCGTGAGGCGGCAAGGGCGGCTGGGAGGCGTGAGGGGGAGGCAGATGGTGGATGTGTGGTGGATAAGGAGCCGGGGCGTAGTGGTGAGCATACGGCGGCGTGACGGCGGGGGACGGCGGCCATCCGTACCCTGGCTGGGCATAGTGAGGCGCGTAGGGCTGCTGGTGGTGCGCATGGGGGTGGTGCGGCGCAATCATGTAGGGCTGCTGCATCGGTGCCCGCGTGAGGGCTGGTGTCTGATTCGTCTCGCCCATGCTTGATTCCGGGTACATGCCCTTGGGGGGAACGATTCCGCGCAGCGACGGGTCAGAACTCGGCTGAGGCAGGTCGGGCTGGCCGGGCTGTGGTCGCGAATAGTAAGAAATGAGGTGAAGGTGCTGTCCGGTCGAAGTCGTGATGCTGAACGACTGCTTCATCAAACCGTCGGCCTTGTATCGGTATCCCTCAGGCTCTCCGTCATCATGGTCTTCGTCACTACCACGACCTGAGTCCGGTGTCTTGCCTGCTCCTCTCCTGCCGCTGCCAAAGCCGCCTCCCCGCTTGCCTTCCATTTCTCTGTACGTCAAGAAGCTGCCAGACACACGGCTGGCACTCCACGACTTGCCGTCCGTCCATCTCCTCATGCCCGCCTCTCGCTCGTCCCATACGAAGACGGAGCCCGAGCGGATTGACTGTCTCTCCTTCTCCGAAAGTCGTCGCTGCACTCGGGGCAACAACCCGAGGCGACACGCTTCAAAGAGTTTGATGGCGTCGCCGGGCGTCCGCACGTAACCGTGGTACGTCTCCATCTTGTCCGAGCTTATGGTCTCCGTTTTGAAGGATTTTTCCGCGTACCTGCTTTCGCAGGACGTCCTCGACGGCTAGAACAAGGCGATTGATTTGAACTCAAGTCGCATTCACCCAAGTTCATAGAACTTGCTGAACGCAGGAGTTCGGGTGAAGAGAGTCCTGCGTTAGAGCAGGCTTGCGAAGACCTCGCCGAAGAATGCAGCTGCTTCAACAGGTCAGTCTCTAGACAAGTCGAGTGAGGGCGGAGGAAACACAGGGCTGAAGAAAGCAGACAGGCTGAAAATTGGTTCAGGGGACTGGGTTAAGCAGGGCAAAGACAGCGTAGGTATCCGGTTTCCGGATTGTACCTGGATCATCAGGCCGCTACTGAACCATGTGGTGTCTAGCCACAACTACACAGCGGCCACGACAGATAGTCAAAAGCAGACTCGCCCTTTTTGCCAAGCCAAGAGAACAGTCGAGCCGCTCGCCCCACCCGAGTTAAATTCTCGTTCCATGTGTTGCTGCTTGGCGATGTGCATGACGACATGAGGCGAGAGGGTCTGCCTTGATCCACAAAGAGACTTGGTAGATTTGGGGGGACGGGATAGGCCAAACTCGGCCATGGTACGCGCTTGCGACGTTCGACATGCCAGGCCAAGGACACCGTTCTGCGTCCTGATGTGTTCTGGTGCGCCGCCAGATCTCATCTGAGGCGGCAAGCGACATGGCGAGAATAGCCAAACCATGTACGGTGCCTGAGAGCGAAGGCGCACAAAGACACCAGCTCCGCTTGTAGTTGCCAGCATCATCAGGTGCGAGCGAGATTCAAGAAGCCGGATCCAGAAGCATGGGAGAGGTATGGAGGGAAGAACCAGGCGCAAATAGCACCTACCTTGGCTGAGGCGGTTGAAGGTCAAGACCGGTCGGGTTGTGGTCAAGTCGAGCTGTGCCGAGAGTTGTCTGCAATCGAGCTGAGCTGCTGAGAGGACTTGGTTACTTGCGACTGAGCATGGCGAGGGTGAGTGAATGTGAGGAAACAAGAGGAAAGGAACGAATTAAGGTTGGGGTCAAGGCCAAGTGCAGCGAAGGGCACGGATGAGCCACGAGTGAATGAGTGAATGGATAAGTCGGCGCCGCAGAGCCGAGAAGGGGGGGTGCCATGGACCAGGGGGAGGGGCGTGTGGACGGAGATGTGTGGGGCCTGAGGGGAGGTGTTGGGTCAGGACAAGCTTTTGCCCTCGACTGGCCCGCCTGGAGGTCGAGGAACAGGCGCTCGCTGGCAGGCTGTTTAGGGCTGGCTCAGCGAGATTGCGCACCTTGTACGAGTGCCTTTGGACGGCACTGGCAGAGAGGGTCTGCAGAGGGGAAGCAAAGTCGTTGCGGTCAGCGCTCCCCGAACCGCGTCTGGGTGCTTGCTCTTTGACCCGGCCGTCGACGGCACGCGCGAGGAGCTCTGTCGGCGTGCTCCCGCTTCTCCCTGTGTCCTTTACGAGGCGTTCGAGATGAAAGAGCCTGCGGCTTGGCCGGGGTTGGCTCTGCGGAGCAGAACGAAGGCAAACCGAGACCCGAAAGACGAGAGACGCTCATGCCCGTACGCGTCATTCCTTACCTTACCTAGGCTCGGGCCTGCTCGACATCTGGGGAAGGCGAGAGGGTCCGATGGGCCCTGTGCCGTAGCGGCAATAATGATGCGCGGCGGTCGAGTTTTAGGCGTGCCGGTTGGCCGAGCCAAGACTCCCAGACGGGCAGGCTCCAACGAGCCCTACGCGCACTCGTAGGAAGGCCATACCTGTGCATAATTATCCCAAATACCTGCTCGTGCCGCTTCTTCCTGCTGCGTCCTCCAAGGCACCCGGCCGCCACAGCGACAAAGCAGCCCAAGACGGATCCGTTGGACGCCGGCGTTGTGCAACGACGCGACGCAATGCCCATGTGGGAGAACCGCCGGAGGATCAACAGCCAGCGCCACGCTATGGTGGCATAATAAGGTCATAAGAATGCCTCCTAAGCTTAATTCAACACTCGCTGACGAAAAGGCTTGGTTGCCAGTCCCCAGAGGCGGTCCATGGATAGCTCGGCAACTCTAGTGGGCAAGCCTAAGCTTTAAATGGACTTGGCCATCGGGTCAGCGAACAGGAGCGTCGCGGGCGGGCCGGGGAGGGCGTGCGCCCAGACGCCCAGTCCCCGTCTGTCTCTGTCCGCCAACAGTCGTCCCGCCGTCTTCTTCGCTGGTACTCGTACTCGTGCACGCACGAGCAGCTTGATGCCGATTGGGACCGTTGCGGCGCGGATCGCCACCACGCCCTTCTACGAGTGAGAGGGATCGAGCGGTCCAGTCAATTTCGAGGGCAGCCGACACCACGGCGGCCACACCTCGCGGCCTCCCGTCCTGGTGGCACGCCTCTGGCTAAGTCGGCACGCCCAGTTCCAGCCCCCCAAACTTGGGGGGCGCCAGCTTACCGTGCCTTGAGCAGGCCCCTTTGAGGCGCCGCCGCGCCTGATGGTACCGCTATCTACTTTGGGGCCATTGCTTCAGCTGTCCTCTTGCTTACCTTACCTTGTCAGTTTATCATGTGCGAAGAGGCGCTAATGACGCCTTGTCAAAGCACCAAATGCCGTGGCTGCCGGGTCCAGAATACCTGCTCGCGGCGCCGTTAGCTTCCAGCCTCCCAGTTCCTACGGTCCAGTTTGGCCTGTTACGAGACCCAGCGTGCTGTGTGCAGAAGGATGTTGTTTTGTATCAACGCTGCCGCCGTTGGCGCAATGGCAGAACGCCGGCTTCGTTGCCAGCGGCAATCGCGCTGTTCACAAGCCCTAGGACCTATTTCGCGGAAGAGCGCGCCCAAAGACACAAAGTCCGTCTTTCCCCAAGAACCCTAACAATGACCCAGGCTGCTTCTCGAGACAGCAACACCTTGTCCAGCCGGCAAAGAGCACGTCTGTCGTTACGCAATCACCGTTTCGTCCTACCGTCTCAGGCGGTGCTTCACCGAAATGCCCCCCGAGCAATACAGCGCATGAGCCGCTAGGTGCGCACTTTGCCCCTATGGACGCAACGCAAGCCCTGTGTCAAGTCATTCGGGAAGTGATATATACCCCGATACTGCGGTGCCGGACAGCCGGGCAATGCCAATCGCTGCCGCCGCACTTCGACGGTTTGTCTTGCTTCTGGCATCCTCCCACGACAGTGGCTGTCGTCCCGCATTTGCGCCACTCTCGCCTACTGCATAACCGCCGTGATTGACATTCGGGGAAAGTAGCCTGCTTCTTTGGCAATAATTGCCGCTCTTGCTCTTGCTCTAGTCTTACCCGCGCCGCGCCAAGATTGCTCGAGGCACTCTATTTCGATGTTCTGTGGGAGGATCACTTGCCTGCCCAGTCGCTGTCGGGTCCCTGTAGGCGCAAATCTCGGGCGTGGGCTGCCCACAGCATGCAGGGTCCGAAGACTGCACCTGGTCTTGTGTCAAGAGCCTCATCTTGTCAGTGAAAAGACGGTCTTCGTGTTCTAGGACATGAAGCCCAACCAAGGTTTTCCGCGCTATTAGGCGGTTCGTATACCTACTCCGTATCCGTACTCTGTATGGAGTATCGTTCTGCGCATTACTCCGTACATTCGTGTCGATGCCCCGAGACTAAGACATTTCTTTTCGCCGAAACGGGAATCTCAGATAAGCTTTTGTGTGGCAGGATGCCGTGAGAGGTAGGTGGATGGTTGGTATACCCGTGCGTGCCCCTACTGACTTCTGGCATATGCTCACCAAGCGCGGAGGGCGTTCTACGGGTAAGCCAATGAACCGAGCACGTCACGACGTACTGTCCGGAATGCCCCTAGTAAGGATAACGAGCGAGTGGGATTGTAGCGTCCTCATCTTGCAGGCAGACCTGGAGGTACTCGTATCGTCGTGCCGCGGATAATTCTCGCGGTAGAGCACATCGTGGTCGCTCAGGCGCGGTCCGTGACTCTAAATGGCAGGACAGGCAATATTCAACACGACGCCTCCGCCATCAATGTCCCAACCGCATTTCGTCGTATGCGCAATTATGTAGTACTCCGTACAGGGGCATGCTGACGTGACCTGCAGCGCCTGCAGCGCCTGCAGCCGCCGATGCTCGACGTACTCGTACCAGTACAGGTGTGGTGAGCGATAGTGGCTCCGTTTCGCTCGGGTGTATCGGCGCTGGAGCCCCATCTTTCGTCGCCAATCCTTCCCCCGCGCAGCGCAAAAAGCCGTTGTGTCAAGCGCCAAATGTCCGCTCGATACGCCGAGCCGGCTCCGACGGCTCGTTTTCATTTTCGTAGAGTCGCTCTCGCACACGCCCCGTCGGCGATCCTCTGTTCTGCGGCAGCCTCGATGGACGTTGACGTCGTAAGGAGGTCCGCCGCTCCCCGGCAAACCCACCAAACTCTCGGGCAGTATTCGTGTCAGCTTCGGGCCAGATTGCACCTTGGATTGGCAGGCCCGGGAAGCCACCAAAAGGCGAGCGTTGTGGCGTGCATGCTGTGCTCGTCCAATTTTCGGATAATCGGCTTCGATCTCGCTGAGCTTTGCGAATGCCACCCCCCAAAACGTCTCAGCAGCGTCGCCAGTCCCGCCGCGCGGCGGCAAGATAGGGCACTTTTCGGATCGTCGGGCTTTGGAGCTTCCTCACTTGCCCTGGCCCTAACGAAGGACGTGCGAGTGCTCGTATACGAGTAGGCCTTTCGGAGGCAGCACTTTGGCTCACGGTAGCTCCTCTGCCAATCGCCGATGCAGGATCTTTCTCTGCCTGTGCGCCAGGAGCGAAGTGTCTTTTCGCAATTGTCCTGTACTTCCACGGCATCAGCCGAGGCGTCCAGCCGTTGCATTTGCATGCCAAAGCGAGCCTCGAAGCACGGCAGCACAGCGCTGGGCAAAGGTAAGGCTGTGGGAGCCAGGACCGCCAGCTGCAGGGGAGGGGGGGGTGAGCTGATCGAAATCTGCGCTACGGCTAACTCGGCTGGCCAAGCCCGCCCAGCGGTCCACTGCGACTTGGGCTTTTAAGCATGAATTTAAGCGTTGCAAGCCACTAGGCTTGGCACAGAAGCTCATGACGCCTGGCGGTCGACGAGGGAGGGGGTGTGGGTGCAGCAAGCAGACGCCGCGGCCGCGCGTCGCTCCGGGCCTGTGGTGCCCGTCGGCCTGAGCAGGGAGACGGCAGACTGGCGCCTGAAATGCGCGATGGCGCGTCGCTGAAGCAGATGCGGCGTGTCGCCGTGGGCGGTGGCTTTTGACGAAGGAGATAGACACAGGAATAAGGTGGGCTGGGCGATGCAATCATGGCAAAGCTTGGCGCTGTCGAGATGCCGTCCCAGCCGACTTGGCCCACAGGGGGCCCCTGGGCTGTGGGTCGCCGAGGACAAGGGTAAAGTCTCTTGGCTGGATTCGTTGGAGGTGAGCTTATTCCCGAAACCGTCATTGACGCTCCCAGACAGCTTGCCGCAGTACCTACCACGAGCATCCATCGAGTACGGACTAATGCTGACAGCTACAGCCCTTGCCGAAGATCCCAGGACGCTTACATTCCCTGGTGCCCTGGGTGGTCAGTCAGCTGAAGTCTACGGAGTACGGGTAGCTTATGGAGCCAGCTTGGGCCTGCCAATGCTTGCGAGGGCTTGGGCTTGAGGCCACTCCGCACCCAGAAGGCTGCTCCTCTTTGCTTGGCCGGTTGGCCATCTGCTGCGCCCAGCGGTCGAGTAATCACTCGGCATGCTTCACTCGTACCTCAGGTAACCGGCCGCAGGTGACGACCTCTCAGCAACCGTGGGCTTGTGAGGGTGCCCGAGACTCAATTCGAACGTGAGCGCGAGTACTCACTCGTACACCACCTGCCGATTGTTCCGCCTGCGCCCCAGTGAGGGCATGCTCAACGCCGCAGCAATCTGCGCCTCAGAACCAATTCCCCTCAAAGCCATCTGCTGTTTGTGGAGTGCGTGTCAGAATGGCCGCTCGAACTATTGCAGCCCCCCGGCGAGGGACCCTTTTGAGCCGCGACGCCACAGACGAGTCCAGAACCCAGCAGGCTGAAGGCGCGAGCCGTTGGGCTTACGATTCCAAACCCCTGTTGGGCAGCCCAAGATAGGTTTGCCATTGGCGCGGGCGATATGCTTATTGAGACTCTTAAAACGCACCAAAAAGCTGGGGATGGGGAGGGGCGAGTCGGGCGAGTGGCACGGGCCTGCTGGCCCTGCTCGATTACGGAACGAACTCATGGACGTTGCCGGCAAAGCACAGGCCGCTCAAGGACGCATAATGAGCGGCAGCCGCTACTCGTGCATGGCGCGTTGGCGGTCGATCTTGTTCGTCTCATCACCAGCACTCCGACAGCCAGTGAAAGGGGGCCGCCGTCCCGTCCGTTCCGTAGTGGGCGGCGCGCTGTCTGCTCGCTGCCGCTGGGCCGCGGGTCCGACAATGCGGACATGAAACCAGATGGATGCAACCTCATCATCGCACATATCGCCCCAGGCCGTCTCCGACCGAGGGGGCAGTGCCAGCAGCCAAAGTCCCCGTGATGCAGTGCGTCCCGTTGCTGGAGCAGAACAGCTACGAGCACCCAGCCGTCGTCTTGATGCGCTGGCTCCGTCAGTCCAAGCAATTGCCGCAGGCCGCTCCAGATGACACAGGCCTGCGCCGCGTACCCTCTCACATGCGTGGCTCGCCGGACCCCACGAACTCGTTGCAGGACGCGAGCCGCAACGGCCTGCGAGAGGCACCGGGTGCAGCTACCCTTGTCCCTTGGTCTTGGCTGCCTGCTAGCTCTCCTGGCCCTCGGTATTCGTATGTGTACACGTATCGTGCCTCGAAGACGGCTGCTTCAGGCACGTCTACTTGCGTCGTCAGCCACCTAGGTCGCTCTCTTCGTAGTGAGACGGGCTTTTGTGCCAGAAACTCGCCGACGCGGCTTGTCTAATTGAAAGGCGCTGCTCCGGAACGCCACACTGGCCAGGCGTCGTCGCATCGGGGGGTTTGAGACAAGGGAAGCAGTTGTCAGAAACATCGCCAATTGGCCCAGTCAATTAACAACGACTGGTCTCCCACGCTGTGCCATTGACTGGGGGGTACCAGGACGCTACGGGATTCACGACGCCAAAAGGAGGTTTCTATCCGCGATCCCATCGGAACTCTCATTACTATCATATTCTGCTTCGTATCGTACGGTGCGTGGTTTGGTCGGTCGCTTGGGCGGTCTTGGTCGGAAGATCGCCGAGTCCCCAATATCTACGGAGACTCTCAGGGCCAAGAACAACAAGGTCCGACGGGAGAGGCGCCCATGTGTCCCAAATTGATGTCCGAAGGCTGCAAGCTGCTCGGAGCTGTGGCGCTGCACCTACGAGTATGCAATGTCGCCTGTCCTCCGGCGCAGCATCGAGCAGCATAGCCTCGAATACTACGTTGTTGTACAAAGTACGCAATCAGAGCACTTGCAAGAGGTACGGAGGAGCAGCATTCCAACTCGGGACCGGCACGGCAGAGCCGTCGCAGAAACAAGCTTGTTTGCTCATCGTCCCGCTTCGATGCGCCCGTTCCCTCCCCCGCTTGTCGTCCTCTTTGTCCCGCCGCAACGGCATGCTCGTATGTTGTTTAAAGTACCGTACCTGAAATGCGACGGCACTTTTCGCAGCCATGAATGCGCGAGTCGCACACCGAGTCGCAGGCAAGGCTCGACTCTGCAAGAGCACGCAAGCGGTCCATAATGTGAATGTCCACAGAGGCAAAGCAAGCAGGGAGGGGGTGTGCGTGCGCACCCGTCGGGTGCTGATCTCGCCCGCTCGGGATGCATCTTTATCTAACGGGAATGCTGGCTTGGCCCTCGCTCTCGATGGCCTGCGCGGCCCATGGATAAGTCGGCACTGAAGGGCCAGGGGAGCGGGGCTCTGTTATCTGCTCCTCGAAGGCCTCGGCCTTGGAGGATGTTCCTGCAACTCAATGTGCGGCTGGATTGGCGCTCGCGTGCAGATCCATCGCCGACTTGCCTGACAGGGCCCCCGTCCGCGCTTGGATGATGCCGTCCGGGTAGACAGATGCGAACGGTGAGGAAGATGGTAGCGGGCGAATTGTAGATGTGCCTTCTATATTGACTTCATGCCCGGTCCGCGCCGGCTGGTGAAAGTTGACGTCTCCGTCTACTTGGACATCAGCGCCAGCGCAACCTCTCTAAACTCGTGCCCAAACTGCAGCTTCTCCCTCCACCTTGCCGGGATAGCATCCACGCCGTCTCGCGCCCCGAGAAGACCGCCTGCCACCGCGGCGTTGGTGTCCGTGTCCCTACCGATGCGCACGACGTCCACCAGCACGTCCTCGAGGCTCCGGCCGTCGAGCACCGCCGCGACGGCGACCGTCAGCGTCTCGAGGACGTACCCGCTGCACCGACACCCCATCTCCGTCGGCGGGCCGTTCTGTGCCATGTCAGTGACCCGGACGCGTCGACCCATCGAGATGGCGGCGTGAACGGGACCATCGCGGCCGTTCTCTAGCCGCGCGGCGACTGCTTCTCCCGCCCTGACGGCGTTGTCAGCGGGCGTCCCCTGGATGAGCTCGGCCACGATGGTGTTGTACGCAGCGCACGAGACGGTGCATCTCCTGTCGTCGTGGGTGATGCCGCTTATCCGTAGGCTCTCCTCTATGAGCTTCTCGCCATCTGGCTGGAACAGCCCCGTCGGAAGACACCTCATCAGACTGCCATTGCCTGCCTCTCCCTCGCCCGCGCCCGCCCTATCTGGGTCGCCAGACTTGCGGTACCGGTCCAGCCCCGTCATGGTCGCGTTGCCAATGTCCACCGGCAACGACCCGGGCGTCCGGTCCGGCCAGTCGCCATGCAGCCACTTAAGAAAGTTGTCCCCGGCTCGGCGGGCCACGTCCTTGGCAGGCTTGACGTCCCGGTACGCGAGGAGCACCCCACGGGCCATGTCCGAGTCGTCGGTGGCATGGCCCGCCGGCCAAGAAAAGGCTCCGCCGCCGACGATGTCGCGGAGGCCGTTGGGGTACTGCGAGGCGATGGCGGCGTGCGACATGAACTCGAGCGTAGCGCCAAGCGAGTCCCCGGCGTGGAGGCCCAGCAAGGCGCCGACGACTCGAGACTGGCGCGGTGAGGTGGGCGCTGTGGGATTGTGCGTTGCCATGTTGCGTGCCCTGCCTTGCTTGCAACGAGCGTCGATGAGAGTTGGGTTGTGAAGGGTATGACGACGCAATATTCGTTGCCTGCCGCGGCTGAGAGTCGGCTGATTTTTGCTGACGGGCAGCGCAGGCTAAGGCTAGGTTGGGACCATTCGTTCCCATGTTGAACAATTCATGCATTATCATTCTTGCATACAAAGAGGTTGCCCCCGCGATCCATTGCAGCTCACTTTCGTGATGCATGGCTTCATCAGGAGCTCATAGTCCTACCTCTCCTTCTTCCCCACAAAGGGGAAACGTTCATCGCAGCATCTTACCCACATCCACGTAGCAGAATTCCAGATCAAATCTCATTGAAAGCAACACGGAGAGGCAATCCAAGCCTTGCACTGCGTTGTGTGTCCCGCATACCGCAATTCGACATACGTGTACATCGACAGCCAAACGGCTTTTGGACGCGAGGTCGCCAAAGGCGAGCGAGGGACAGTCAGGCTCCCGCTTCGCAGCCTTGCTTCCAAAAAAAATTTTCTTCCTCCGATGTCTTCACCAAAACTTTTTCCAGGGGGCGTCTCAGGAGAAAGTTGCACATCCGTTCGTGACGGCCGTGAGCACGAAGACTGCATCAGACCCAAGAGCAGCGGGTTCCGTCTGCGCTAACGAGCTCACCACTTGCTTCTACTGCGAGTCCCGATGCAAGGCAGGAGGTCCGGCAGGTCGAAAGGTTAGGTTTTGACTTCCTCGCTGACTTTAAGAGCTTCGCTTATCACAGGATGAACCCCAGCGAACAATCGCAGCAAGGCAACATTCGATGATGTAGAGCTTCGCTTACCACAGGATGAACCCTAGCGAACAATCCTGCCCTTCGCAGCAAGGCAACATTCGATGACGTAGAGCTTCGGGACATCTCAAGTCCTCGTGTATCCCAGCTCAACAAAGTCCGTCCGTAGACTGGATTGCGGCAACGCGTATCCGGCCATTCCCACTCGGCAGTGCTCGGTCATGGCGGCAGGTGGGCCATATCGATCCTCCGAAGAGGTTTCCGCTGGGAGAGTTCTTGGGCACGGCGACTGTCTTGACACTTGGTCGCCACTCACAATGATCTGCTCTCTTTTTTTCCCGTGGTGGAACTGGTTGGCAGCATAGCGTTCAAGATGTTCGCGATTGCAACATCGACCAAATCGAATCGACAAGGACTATTCTCACCTGTCCGCGGAACATTCGCCAACAACAAAGAGTCGAGGTTTCGCCTCTGTGCAGGTAAAGATGAGCGATGCTTGTTTATTATAGATACATGTCTATCCATGGCAATGGGCGTCTAATTAACAACACTTATCGTACAAACACGCCGAGTGAATCGACAATAGCCAAACAGACTTATGCGCAGGTCTCCGGTCTTTACGATGCTTGCCAGAGTGACCTGGCTCTATGGTGAGGTCTACCACGAATCTCTTGTTCCGACAACCGAGAGATCCCGTCCTGCCCGACGCGCCAACCAAAAAAAAGATCGCTGCAGTTAGTAAAGAAAACTCTGCGATCTGCGCAGCGTTGCACCTGCATCGACGTCGGGTTTGAGCCTCTATCATGGGCCAGACGATGCAACCGCCTCATGTCTTGGAAATGTTGCATCTGCGAGGCCCCGTTGGACGACATGCTGTGCCACCACATCAAGGCACCTCGCGTCGCACCCGCTATCGGCGAGGCATCCAGACTTCTATCGCTGGGCTAACGTACAACCCTGTCTTGGACGTGCTGGCCGATGTAAGTAGGCGTTGGCGAACACAGCATCGGCGCCACATTTTAGTTATCCGAAACGTCGGGTCGATGTCTGGCTGGCTGAAGGAGATGCCGTAGGTTGCCTCATGTCGTGCGACTCCGGCTAGCAGTCGCACCGCTCGTAGTGCCGAGGGAAGGAGACGACGTCGCGAACATTCGGTACGCCCGTCAGGTAGCTCAATAGCCGGTCGAAGCCGAGCCCGAATCCACCGTGGGGGGGAGAACCCCAGCGCCTCAAGTCCAGATACCAAGTCATGTCATTGCTCGCGGCCGCTCGACGTTTTGGAACCTCCAGTCCGTGCAGCCTCATGTTGTCTTCCAACTCTGCTAGTCTATGCTCGCGCATGGACCCGCCGGCGAGCTCCCCGAGGCTCGGCACCAAGAGATCAAAACAGTCAACCGTCTCTCCCTGAGCCGGAGGTGAAGCTGACCGGAGCATGTAGAACGCTTTGATCTCTCGCGGATATTGTGTGATGAAGACAGGCATATAAGCATCGTTGGCCTCATCGTACCCAACCTCCTCGGCCAAGTACCTCTCGTGCTCAGACTGGAGGCCACTGCCCCAGACTGGCTTGTGCTCGAACTTGTCAGCCACGGGTTGCAGTTTCTCTATGGCTTCCGTGTAGGTCATCCGTGGCCACCTGCTCGGGGCAAGGAGGCCCCTCCATCGTCGCTGAAGCTCCTTTTGGTCCACGAGATCGGCAAAGGCTAGACGTTCCGCCGGGTCCCGAGAGTCTAGCCTATTCTTCTCGAGTTCATTGGCGGCGTTCAGAAGCTTCAATCCTTGGGTCAGCGACTTCACCATTCTTTGTACCAGGTCCATGATTTGGTCCATGTCCCGAACAAAGCTCATTTCCGCCTCAAGCATGTAGAACTCGCTCAGGTGCCGGGAGGTGTCACTCTGTTCGGCACGGAAGGTAGGCGAAAGAGTCCATACGTTGCCGAGAGCCTGAGCCAGGGCCTCGAGGTGAAGCTGACTTGAGACAGTCAGATACTTGGGGTCTTTGAAGAACTCGTCAGGGCCGCCAGCCTTGACCGCAAACGCCTCGCCGGCGCCCTCGCAATCAGACGAAGTGATGATTGGAGGGTGGGTCTGCTGGAATTTTTCCTGGAAGAAGAATTGGGTTAAAAGAGCCGTTGCGTCGGAGCGTAGACGGAGCAGCGTTGAGTTTAAGGGTGTTCGTGAACGGAGATGAGATATGGTGCGCAAGCTCTCCGGTGTTTGGTACTTGTTCTGGATGGGATACGTCTTGGTAGAGGCGAATTAGAAGAGCACGAGATGAGGAAGAGAAGCGAACTCGCGCCGGCCTTACCTGTGGATCAGATGATCCCAAGACCTCCACGTCGCTGACCTGCAGCTCATACGTGGTTTGGGTAGCGCTGGCGGTTCCTGTTGCCTGGGCGGGTAAGCAGCCATTGGACCGAGACACTGGCCCAGAGCCGCCTCGCAGATCTCGTCGGTCGGATGATTGACCATTCTCATTGCTGTCCACGTTTGGTTCAGGCTTCGCGTTGTACCAGGTCCCCTTGAGACGAACGGCAGCCCCTGGTCGCATGCTGGGGGAGGGTCAGCCACGTGATGTTGCTGTAAATGATGGGGTGATATTCGCTTACTCGGTGGCGAGTCTCTTGTCAACGACGACCTGCACCGGCCTCATCGAGGAGCCGTCGGTGATGTCGATGAATCGTACCCCCGAGCTCTTGCGGACCGACCGTACCCAGCCGCAGACCTCGACATCAGGGACATGGGTTCCCGGTTGCCAGGCCCTCAGGTCTGCCACATTGTTGATTGACGGGTGGGAGTCGCCCTGCACGCGCACAGAGTAGCTTCTCGGCGGCAGACGAAGCAGACGGCAAGCCGGGCGCCAGCCGCGGGTTCTGGACGTGATGCCGGGCAGCATCATGAACTGGCAGACGGACGCCGCGATGGTCATGAAGAGCGTTGGCGATGCATGAATGCGTGGGCTCCAGGGAACAGGGGAAACGTGTTTGAGATTTGATCGAGGCAAGTCCGCCTTGTTGTGAAGTGGAGGCGCTCGTGATGCTTTGATTGTGAGATCTCACAGCCCGACCACTCTCACAAGTGAGTGGAGAATTTTGTGGTGAGTTGAGGTGAGGTGAGGGTATGCTCAGCCGGATTACTAAGGAGTCGGGACAGCGCCAAAGAGGCGCTGCGGGCGGCGCTGTCGGGTCGGCATTAGCGCTGCAGCGGGTTCCCTTGGCGTCCCCTGCAGCTGGGGAGCCGCATCCAGTAATTGCAGCGACTTGTGTGACTGTTTGGGCAAATCGGCGGGGACGCGATCCGCGGTCCCCTGTCTCTCTCTCTCTCTGGGCACGACCCGGCCCGCGTCGCTCGCCAGCAGGCCTCGTCGCCGTCGCCGTCTTCGGCTCCCAAGCCGCTGCCGTCTCCCGGTCGGCTCGTCTGCGGTCGGGTCTCTCTCTCGGGCGCCTGGGACGGATCGACGACCGAGTCCGTCAGCCGGACGCTGCAACCTTGGAGTCTTATCTCGCGCCCGAATGCCAGCCGTGCCGGCATGACTTCATAAGCGCAGTCGTCTGTGGTCCTCGGTGTCTCGCAGCGTCTCAGTTCGTCGCTCGAACGGGCCGGCCAGGGTCGCGCGCCCGCGTCTCGCTCCCCTCCGTGCCAGCCGCTGTCCCCCAACGCGAGTCGGCAATTCAAGGTGACTCTGGCGAGTCCCTTGCCCCCGTCCGCCTGTCTGCCTCTCCCGTGCCTGGGTCCTGGGCCATGCATGCCACCACGTTGGACAAAGGCGAGATGGCGTGCCACAGATCTGGTCCGCAGCATGCCATGCCTCAACAATGTTCCGGCCCGCCAGCGTGAATGGTGAATGGGCCTGCTCGCCAGGTGCATCGTGTGCTCGACTGTCGACGTGGCCCTGTCCGCGAAGCCCAGCGACTTCGCCGAGCGTCCATGTCTGAGATGTCGACACCCGCCTGGCCCCCCGTCGCCGTCACTGCTCGTACATCTGCCCTCGTTCTCAGCACGGCTGCCTGCCCTTCAGTGCTACCCCTCGCCGTCCCGCCATCTTGGGTGCCGGATGCCCTCGTGCGCCCCTGTACTTTGACTTGTCTCTCCAAAAACGACGAGCCGAGCATCGGCGCGTCAAGCGACGCGGCCTTGGTCTGCTTAAAGTCGAGACGCGCCTCCATTGCTCCCGGCGCTGGCCTTTGACCCTCTCGCCTCTGGATGAGTTTGTTCCAAACAGGTGATTCAGATCCTGGACATATTGGGTCACACAGCTCCTCGACATCCTTACACCTCGCTTCTCGGCCTCTCGATGCTGCGAGTCTTCTGAAGCCAGCAGTCTCCTCCTTCTCCCAAGCACCACCGACGAAACGAAGAGCATAAAAGGTCTGCTTCGTCGGCTCCGCTCGTCCATGTATCAACTCAATCCATGTTCACAGAGCCCCTTACTTGGAACCTTCGAGTCACCTCAGCCTACGTCTGCGCCCTTTGTTGCTGAACGTCGACGCTCAACATGGCTCCGGGATCTAAATCCAGCAGGGTGAAGCCGTCGGAAGTGGCGGCCGACACCAAGAGGAACTTCATACCCATGGTTCACGCAAACTACGCCGAGGCGTTCCCCCCATTCTCAGTCCTGTACCGGCAGCCCACGGCTCAGCTGGATATTCAGCGCCGGACCCTCGGCACCCGTCCGCCCAACTTCGTCATCGTGGCGGAAGATCCGGTCATGACGGCTATTTCTCAAGGCGCCATTGACAGCCAGGCGAGTGAGGCGGCTGGCGGGCCCAGGGTACGGATTCCCTTCATCTGCGCCGCAAACGACCGTCGGCCAGGAGGGGATTGGGAGACGGGCTGTTCAGGGTATGAGGAGAAGCTCTGCCGCCGGAGCAATCTGTCAGCTACCCTGAGCGCTCCTTGGCCCAGCACAGGGGAATCTTCCAACTACCCCATCCCCTCCACAGGCGGCATCCTGTCCGATTCCGTGGTCATCTGCCGCGGCCCCCACGATCGCTATGAGAGGCTGGAGAGCTGGTATGACTTGCCAATTGTTTCTGTGCCTCCGACTCGTTGGCCGAAACTCAAAGAAAATGGCTCCATGTACTCCTTTTCCGAGGAGCGCGACATGATGCGGGAGAAGATACGGGGCGCTCTACGCATCTGCCTCTACAACAACTACGACCGGGTCGTAATCGGCGACTTCGGGCTCGGCAACAGTTGCCGCAACCCGCCGCAGGAGGTTGCAGAGATCTGGCGCGACGTCTTTCTCTTTGATCCCGATCTGCGCGGCCAATTCATATACGTGATATTCGCATTTGAAGACCCCGCGCAAAGTACAGCGCGGCTGATTCTTGATGAGATAGCCAAGAAGGACAAGAAGGGAAGCTCCAAGGGCCGATCGCGCGGCGAGTCTTCCGGGTCCAGCTCTTCGTCCTCGTCTCGAGGCTACGCCCCCACCGACTTGAGGATATTTCAACAAGTCTTTGACGCCGCGGAGATCCAGCGGGTCCTCAGTGTCCCGGACCCACGCTATGGTTTGGATATGATCACGTCATGAGATGCGGTATGAAGGAGGGCCACTGAGACTTACGAGTACGAGTAAGCGCTGTCGCCGTTTCCGCCGGTTGTCGCCTTCTGAAAATGGCAGTTTGCTTGCAAGGGGTGCGGTATATGGATGCTCGGATGGGATGTTGAAAACACTTTCTCTTCTTCTGCTCTTCTTTTAGGCCACGGCCCCTCGTCTGGCATTCCCTTCATCGCAAAAGGGGGGCAGCTCCTGACGAATGGCTTCGCAATCAGCGCCCAAGCCGCGAGTTTGCTATGGAGAGGCACGGCGTCTGCAAGAGTCAAGCCATGTGTTTGCACCGCGTTGGCTGCCACTTTATCTCGCCTAGGCTTGCCGGGGGCTCATTTGCTGCGTTTTTGCTTTTTCCCGTGCCCCTGCTGCGACGGGCGTTCCTCGCTCGACGGATGGTGTCATTGGTTGCACGAGGGTTAGGGTTGTATTCTGCGGATCACGGCGGATGGCACGTACGAGTGTGCACCGGCGGGTTGCGGTGTGCCGTGCTCGTCCGACAAGCCTTTTGTGGGCGCAGTTGTAAGATGACACGGCTACATTTCCATGTCATAGAGTTGGGACAGAGACCGTCCATTGCCCAGATTCGGTAGTAATGGAGAGTGTCTGGGGCCGACGTGGTGTGGTAGAGTAGTATTTGCAGGGATGGAAGGGGTTTTTTGTCAACTCGTTCGAGGATGCAGTCGTCTTCCGCGCTTGAACTCGTCATAGCCTGCCTGGCTCTCAGCTCCTCAAGCTCACCCTCTTCCGCCTTCCCCAGGACCCCACAAGCTGTGATCCCACCCCAGCTGAAAAGGCATGCATCCTGCGCGTCGTCTAAGCCGTCATCCACGGGTCGACGGCATTTCCATCAGCCCGGCCCGCCCGCATATGCATCCTGCCGTGACTGGGCTTGGCGACGTGCCTAATCTCGTCTCGGCTCGCCAAGGAAAGCCGCTTAAGATGGAGACGTGCCTGGCTTGGTGAGGTCGCCAATCGAATCGTCGGCCCGGGGTCGGTGAGCCTTTTGCTTGCTTGGCGAGGCGCTTGCCACCTGCGCGCTCGGTGAGCGGGACGAGACAAAGCAGCGTGCACACAGGCCAGGTTGTGACAAGTCTAACAGTCACGGAGGCGACAAGAGCGTTTGGACCCCGGACGACATCGGTATCGCGACACGTGGCCGTGAATGGAACACAGCCGCAATGTCCTGGCAGTCTCAAATGATCGCGGCCTTGGCAATTACACCTTTTGTCCCTGTCTGTTCCATTACTTGCTTAGACAGCTACCCAACAGCCCACAGGTGCGCTCCCCTCGTCACCTCCACCCGAGTCAAAATAAGAAATGATGGCTATCTGCGAGCAAAAGCGCCCTCTCGCTTCATCTTTCTTTTGTACAATGCAGCATGCTGGAAATGACGGCCATTGTTCCCATCACCTTTCGATCCTACCAGTATGCCGGCCTCAGCCCCGTAAAGTTGGCAATTGTCTGCGCCGCCTCGCTTTCAGATTCCTTCTTCCGCTGTCCGCTCAGCTACATCACAGCCTGTTAGTCCTCTGTCCGCAATGAGGGGAAGGAAAAGAAGAGTCAATGGTTTTGTGCCAGCATTTCAGAACCAACTCACCTCTAGCTGCACACCCTTGTGCACGTGAACCAGCCAATCGACATAACTCTGCGCCTCGTTGTTGCGGTCTTCAACTAGCATTCGCGCAAACTCGTACTCGGCGCCGTCGATGCCTCGTCGCGCGAGTTGTATCGTCAAGCCCTTGGATCCCCTCATCGACTTGAGGTACTCAATCATGTTGCGAACCTGGCAGTTCAGGTGCGTTTCCAGCACGGGCAGAGTGTGGGTGTATGCGTCCAAGCTCTTAAGCGAGTCTTTGCCTTCGCCGAAGAGATCCGAGACCAGATTTGGCGACGTTTGCTCGTGGAACCACAGCAGGCACTGTTGTCCGTTGTCCACCAGGTAAACACCGCCAGGCTCCACGCGACCAAATGACGCGCGGACCGTCGGGGGCATCTTCAGATGCCCAGTTTCGGCATCGGCGAAGCCCTCCTCGGGCTGTAGGTTATGGATCGGGATGATGCGAGGGTACAGGTACAAGCTCAACTCCGTGGCGCCCATGGATCGAACCATGCGCATCTCATGGACCCTCCTGTCGGAGTTCTCAATGCCACCCTTAAAAGCGCGGCACTTGAGCAGGCCCAAGGTGTACATGCAAAACTCCTTGAGCCTCTCGGGCATGACCAGCTGGCCTGCTGGGTGTTGCTGAGCCGAGTGCTTTCGGTAGCAGGACATTATGTCGATTGTACGTTCGCTGAGCCAGTTTCGAACATCCTTGAGGTTGCTCGACGTCGTTGCAAGCTTCGTGCTGGCTTCCTTGGCCAACAGGGAGATGACTGCATCCTGATCGACGAACTTCATACAGCCTCGGATGCCCTGTTCTCTGGCGCCCGCTTCCTTGGATGTGTCGCTCACGCTAGCAATCACGTTGGAGCAACGCACTCTCCGTTGGCCCGAAGCCGTCGTGTAGAGCAGAGCGGACTGGAAGTGCGCGTCAAGCTTCGCATCGAGCTTTCCGTCATAGCTAAAGGACACGGCAAGCGCCTTATCCGCGTCGATGGTGCCAATTTCCAGATCGGCTCCGAACGTATGCTGGACAAAGTTTCCGTGGTACGCTGCCACCTGAAGGCCGTTGGAGCAACGGACCTTCATCAAAGCCTGGAAACCACTCTCTCGCGTGACAGTGTGTGCGATCTCCGCAGATAGCTTCGCGCCGTCTCGAGGAGCAATGAAGTTGGGGTAGTAGAATGTTTCGCCTCCGGTGGTAGCAGCGACGTGGCCTGTGACGGAATGTCAGTGCTCGAGTCCTCCTCAGCTTTGAAAATACGGTCCTTACCGATCGTGGCAATGTCCAGATAGCCGCCAGAAGGTGCCGCGAGGAAGAAATCGGCACCGACACCGGCTGCTGCCATCTTCTCGGCAACCTTCTTCCACGCGGGGTGCTCAGTCGAGTACAGCTTCTTGTCCATTTCACCGCCTGGGTGATTGCCATCGTCGCGCATGAATAGCCGTCCCGGACCCCATGTCGGCAGGGCAGAACAGGCGCAGACAATTTTGCCACCAGTCTTTTCCAGGGCCGCCAGAGCCGAGTTCAAAGTCGCGAGCAACGCGGGCTCAGGGTTCTTGATGTCCGAGAACATGTCCGGCAGGCGAGTCAATAGGGACGTGATCATTGCCTTGGACTCGTACGGATCGACGAACAAACCCTCACCCAGAGGTAGGAACGGGTCCTCCAGATCAGGCATGATCATCATCTGAGCTTGATCCATGCGGGGCTGCAGCGCAATTAGCCACTTACGTCGAAACAAAACTTCAGTTGAACTGGGAGCAACTCACGTTCATGTTGTAGAAGTGAATGTCCTTGTCATATGTGATGAATCCGACCTTGGACCCTTCTGGTATCCTTCGCTTCGGCTCACCGTTCTCGTCCTTCTCATGATCCTCACCTCCGTAAAGGGCGGCCAGAATACCATCACAGAAGGTCTCCATGAAACCCTTGTTATACGACTCCTGCGTCGCATCGATGACAAAGAGCCAGCGCATGCCCACCGGCTCCCTTGTCCAGTACTCCTTCGGTACCACAAATTCGACCGTACCGCGGTGAAGCTCCGGTCGCTGATCGCGATCCACTCGCACACCCTGCGGAGTGGTGGCGCAGAAGTACTCTGGTGGAGTCTCATTGGGGTGCGTACAGAGGTTGCAGACAAACTTGTTGCCTCCCGACCGGAACATCATGAAGGGGTTGATATACGCGCGGCATCTGCGGCATCGTGGCGGCCCCGCCTCTCCAAAGTCCAAGACGGGGATTTCTGCTTCCCCTGCCTGCAGCGGCGCCAGGGGTTGCAAAAGCAGACCCAGAGGGAGGCCCGTCGCGTGCAGACCGTCGGATGTGGCAGGGATGTTGTTCATGGTGAGGCGTGTGTATTTGGGTGAGGAGTTACCTTGGTCGAAGGCAACAAACGAGACGGTCGAGGGAGGAGGAACGTGGCGTTCAAAGGTCGGGTACACGTTCTTGTGAAAGTAGTCCTGGACCGAATCTCGGGACAAGGGCACACTGGGCATGTCGTCTAGGGAGAGTTTCGAGGGCCCAGCCGGCGCAATCGTGGCAGCGGCGTCTGCAGAGCCATTGCCAGCAGCAAATCCGGCGGGAGATAGCGGTCCAGGAGGGCTGAAGGGCCCGCTGGCGGGTGCCGAGAATTGGTTCGGACTAGCCATCTGAGGAGTGCCTTGTTGTTCACCGAACTGCGTACCAAAGCCAGGGGCAGCAGCAGTAGGGATGAACTGGCTGTTCGCAGAGCCCGGTGGCGGCATGCCATTGAAGGCTTGGGATGAACCGGTCGGCTCGACGTTGTGATAGGCGTGGCGATCCTTCTTCTTCTTCCGCACCGTGCCGTGTCCATCTTGGGCGCCGAGGTTCATCCCTCCCATCTGTGCGGCGAGAGAGGCGTCGTCTGCCTGCTGGGCATGGACACCTTGGGAGCCCTGGCCCTGTACGAAGCCACCGTATCCCGCGGGCGGCTGCTGGCCTCCGTACTGCGGCGCACTGCCGTAGCCAGCGGGCTGTTGATGCTGATACGGGCTCTGGCCAGGAGCGAAAGCATTGTTTCGACTGGGATCGTTCGGGGCGCCTCCCACGTCCTGGCCGAGGACATGGTACTGGGTATAGTCGGCCATGGTCGGTGGATGAGGGTTCGGAGTTGCTCGTTGTCGGGCTCGCAGGCGTAAAGGAGGTCGTGGGTGGATGAGGGGTCCGGGGAGCGTCGGCGCGCAGGGGGCGAGAATGCAATTCGAGATGATTAGGGGCCTAGGAAAGCTCCCATGATCCTCGTGCGTGTACCTGTTGTTCGGCCAAGACGGGGTCCTCGTCCTGCAGTCGCCTGGGTAGGCTGGGCTGGGCTTCGTCGCGTGGGACGTCGAGAGGTTTGCCTCGCTGGCCTTTTCCAGATGTACTAAGTTTAGTACGTGGATTGCTTCATGGGCAGAGTTTCGGCTGGCTCGCCTGCTGCCGCCGTTGCACTAAGCGTGTTCCTGGTTCCTCATTGGCAGGGGTCCTCTCTTATGTCGGCTGTTAGCTGTCTGCCCGTGCTCCGTACGAGTGCTCCGTAGTGGCTGGCCAATCGAGCCACCGCCCAGCCAGCCAGCTACGAGCACCAGCATCATCACGTGCCGTCCTTGACGCTGATATCACGTGCGGCCTGACATGTGTGCCCCTCTGCGCCGCCAGGGCCCACTCTGGACGCCCCGTGTAAGTCGTCAAGTGAACTGGCTCTCGGCGCATCGAGGCTCTCCTCGATTCCTCGCCAGCAGGCACACTTGGCGTGAATTTCATGTGGCAATCTTCAATGCGTTGATTTTTCCTCACGTATGTGTCTTTGGCTTTTGTCATATTCCACAGCCTTCAGCTTGTTGCTGTCTGGGCGCGCATGTGCGTGCTGCGTTCAATGAGATGCCCCGTCAGCCATGCTCAACGGCATCATGCCGCTGGTCCGCATCCGAAGACATCGTTTCTGCGGGTCATTAACTGCGCGGAAGCAGGCGGAACTTTTTTTCTTCTTTCCATTCACCACAATTGGAGTCGTGACACAACAGCAACGTGCAAACTTCGTCGATGCTAGCTTATAGCGCTGGCAGGTTCCCAATGTTCACGCGTACGGGAGGCCTCGGCGCCGAGACACGAGGGATCAGGTAGATCATTATCCTCAACGACCTCTGGGCCGGTTTTTCAAATTGATTCTCAGCATGTAGGCAATGAGAGCTTTGAGCATGCTGCGTGGCGTTGATGTTTTCTTCAGCTCTGTAGCGCCCAGTGGCAGCAGGAGGTATGGTACCCACACTCAGCAAACGCAACGCAACACGCTCAATCGAAGAGGTCACTCCCCGAGCCAAGAAATATACGAAGCTTCATTCGTCGGCACATATTCAAACACCGCAGAGCCTGGAATGTAACTGCGGAAACGTGCTGTTCGATTCCAATGCGTGTCGACGATGGTGTCATGTCGCTGCGCCTCATGTTGTCGCGCGTCGCTCGTTCAACTGCCGCGACGCCACGAGTCGTTGATCTGGTCGGAAGCAGCTCAACGTCGCAATTTTTAAAAAAGCTCTAGATAAGCCATAGCTCTGATTGTAGCAGATCTCGCAATTATTTTCGAGCCAATTACGGCGATGTCAAGTGAAAAGATGAGTCGATAGTTGGTCGGGTCCGTGAACCATTCATCTCGCAGGCGCAGCAAGACGAGACATGGCTTTGCGCCGCAGCAGCTGGCCGTCAGCAGCAGTTGTGAGTGGCAATCTTTGGCAAATATGCTCTCTCAATTGATGTCAGCCATTCATGATGGGAAAATAGAATATTTGAACTGAAAGGGGGTGTTTGCGGGCGAAACAAGTTGGAGAGGTCAAACGATGCGGATAGCTTCAGGTTGCGTCGCAAGATGGGCGCGGGGCGGCACGAAGCCACGACAGTGACTTGCAGCACCATCACCAGAAACAGCACCAGGGCAAGCTGTGGCTGGCAATAAAATAGCCTCAAGGGCTGGCTATGGATAATCCCGACTACATGCACATCACGAATAAACGCGCAACGTGCGCGGGAGGCGGCAATTTGGAATGCGACAAGGAGCCATCCGAGACGCAGCCCATCCGGAAGCAAAAACGACCGCCCAAGCGCATCACATCCCAGATGCCCATGCCGCAACGCAAGTTGCTGGCCGAGCGGATCTAGCGCAAAACCTTGCGGACATGACCATCGCAACTGACCAAAAAATGACTCATGGAAACTGTAAAGGAGGGTCTGTCGAGCAGGCCAGAAGAGAAGAGGAGAGGGCGAGGGAACGAGCAGGATGCAAAGAGGGTGGGCGGTCGAAGCTCAACCCATCGAGGATCACTTGGGAGGGTACGAAGGCGACGACCGGATGTTGGAGCGGCTGGCCAATCAGAAATTTGGTCGCGGGGGAGGTATTATTTTGGACAAATGGCGCCCATTTTTACTTTGGCCCATAACACCGGCGACATGGTCACGCGGTGCCGGGCACGTACCGTGAGGTGTGGCTGAGGTCGTCGGAGGCCATGTGTGCAGGCAGGCGTTGCAGAACAACTCGGCCAGCGGCCAACATGAGGCGAGCTTCCACGTCCTGCAGCACCTGCGAGAGCTGCAAACGCGCGCGCGCGCCTGCGTGAGCACAGAGAGCGCACGTGCTCTGCGGGCGCGCCCTTCGCTCGCCTCGCTCGACGACGAACGCAGCGGGCAGGTGCGAGCAGATGCCCTTCCTCGTCGCCCGCCGGCCGGATGGAGGCGGGTGTGGAAGAAGCGATGAAGCGCAACGCGTTCGGGGGCAGGACGCTGCGCGGCGACGGCAGCACGCAGCCAGCGAGGTGTGGCTGCTGTCTCATCGAAACTAGCGCCGAGACCCAAGCTTCTGCCCCGGCCGGGAACGGTAGCGCCTGGGTTCCACAGCCCGCACTAGGGAGGAAGCAGGGACAGCCACGGCCGCAGGCGCGAGCAGACCCAGAGAGCGGCGGCGGCACACGGCAGCTGCTGTACTTGTACTGATTGCGGTCCTGCCCCCGCCCGATATATAAACAAGGCCCCGTCCCTCCACGCGCCCGACCTCGCCGCTCTTGCTTGTTTCTGCTCTCCTTCCCTTCGATCCGCAGACGCATCTCGCAAGCTTCTCTCATCCGCCCAAACGCCTCCAGCCCGTGCAAAGCAAGCCTCCCTTGGCTCTCATCAACGCACCTCGCTTACACGCGCAAACCCGCAACTCAAGCCGTCGCCATGCCTCCCAAGAAGACCGAGGGCGCCGCCTCCAAGGCCAAGTCTGGCACTGCCCACGCCAGCTACCAGGTTCGTCGCCGCTCGGATCCTCGTGCTTGTCCTCGTTTTCCTAACGCGTCGCAGGACATGATCATCGATGCCATTGTCAACGTACGTCTCGCGCGCCCCGCGCCCCCGGCGCATTCTTTTCGGGCCAGCGTCGCGTAAGGCAGAGCACAGGGCGCTCTGCCTCTATTGCCTCGCAGGCTGCCGGCAGCTCGTCCACTCCGTGTGTCCATCTCGCTAACATTCCATGTTTCAACGCAACAGCTCAAGGATCGCAATGGCTCCAGGTGAGATTCCTCATGGACGCGTCAACCACGCCGTCGTCGCTAACACCGTCGCGCAGCCGTCAGTCTCTCAAGAAGTACGTCAAGGCCAACAACAAGATCAACGTGGCGTCGGACGCCATGTTCGACTCCCTCTTCAACAAGGCGTTGAAGGCTGGCGTTGAGAAGGGCGTCTTCGCCCAACCCAAGGGTCCTTCTGGCGGCACCAAGCTGGCCAAGAAGAAGGTCGAGGCCAAGAAGCCTGCTGCTGCCAAGAAGGAGAGCACTACCACCAAGAAGCCCGCCGCGAAGAAGGCTGCCCCCAAGAAGGCGGCGGCGCCCAAGAAGGCCACCACCGCCACCAAGAAGGCTGCTGCCCCTAAGAAGGCGGCGGCTCCCAAGAAGGCTGCTCCCGCCAAGGTACGTTTGCCATCTCACTCACGCGTCGGCTGCGCACACACGCTGACTGTTGCAAAGCCCGAGAAGCCCGAGACCGTTCTGACCAAGACGAAATCTGGTCGCGTCGCCAAGGCGCAAAAGCCCACGGCCACCAAGAAGGCTGCGCCAAAGAAGGCCGCGCCCAAGAAGGCTGCCGCCAAGGCGTAACGCATTTCTCGTCGTTCTGTGACACTTTATTTCTAACGATGTCTACGGCGTTACGGGCTCGCAATTTACTGGACAATGGGCAAGTTTTGAAGGCAAGGTTAAACTGGGATTCTGCTGTTTGGGGGGGCGGGAGCGTTGGGGAATGAGTCTTCCAATTGTTTTGACCCGCGCACGCGCGCGGGACTTGGCGGCTCTCTCATTTGCATGTGCCAGCTCTCCTGCGGCTGTGGGAACAAGGCTTCTCGTCCGAACTGACTAGGGCGCGCGTCATGGCCGAAGCAGTCTTGTCTGCTTTGTTTCTTCACACGACGCTCTGTCGATCCATGCCAACGGACGAGTTTCGTGGCAGCGGCGTGGGGACAAGGCAAAGAGAGGGCTGCTTGGAGTTGGGGCGCGCGGGCTTCACAAGACGTCACGGCACTGCCAGTGTTGGCGCGATCTGTAATTATACCACTGGTCTCTTGGGTGGGAGAGGAATGATATGCAATGACACCTTCCAATCTCGCTCTCGCTGTTGTTTGACAAGCCCCTGAAATGCTTGTGTGCGTTTACCGGCCGTGCCACGACGCGGTCTGGGGCGGTTTGTTTACATTTGCCAAGGGGCTGGGGCGGCCGTGTCAGGGCTCAGGGGTGTCACGTGTGCTGGCTGGAGCGTTGCGCGGAGGAGACTCGGCAGACACGTTGGGTGGTGGCACGGGCGAGAGAAGTCGACAGTGACGTGAGGGTTCATTCCTGAGGAGGACGGCACATGCATTCTCACTTTGGGCTCTGCGGGGCTCATTTGCTGTCGTGAAGTGAATTCTCGTGGTGCGTACTACGGGACTGATGGGTACCCGTTGCATTTGGCGGCATTCGTAGGAGTGGAATGCTAAGCAACTTAATTGAACGGACGCAAGCGTATCAGTATGCAGATGCTTCAAGAGGGATTTTCCAGTGCACTCATCGCATGCGTCATCTCATCCAAGCGAATGGCTACGGGGGTGAGTAAACAGTAACTCGGACAGTGTGCCTGTAAGTATGGGTGTAGGGTAAGGGACGGATGGAAGCTCTGGGCGGAGGACGCCTACGGGCATTCGGTACAGGCAGTGGGATGAGCTAATCTGGACTGATCTCGACTCGTGTTGTGCGCAGTGCCTGTGTTGTGCTCAGTGCCTCGCATACGGCGAAGAACTTCACGCCGTTGAGACGATGAGCCGGAGCTGTTGGTGCCTACATCGTGTGTACTTGCGTCGCACGCTAATAACGAGGACGCGTCGACGCATCCCACTCGTCGTCGATCCGAGGCTCGTCAGCGAGCTCCATGCGCCACTGGTCCGTGCACCGCAGCCCTGCCAGCTAAGGCAGTACCTGCGCGCCACCCAGCACCCACCCTCCACGGGCCGGTCTCTCGCTAGTGGCCTGCCAGCAGAGCTCCTGATCCCTGCACCCAAGGTGAAGGGACCCCTCCACGCAACCGATTGTTCCGACAGCGAATGACAGATAGCTGCCTTGCAGGCGACGACGCCGCACTCGTCCTCATCCATCCTCGTTCTGCCTCCCGCTCCTGGCCCGACGAGCGACTTCTTCTGTGCACGCCAAAGCAGCGCCGGGCACGAGCCGCAAAATGACGGTCTCGCGGTTCAGCCTCCTTGCGCCGTGACAGCTCAGAGCGACCTCCGAACCACCCGAGCCCCCAACGCCAAGTCACCATGTCGTCCAACCCCTTCCGCAAGAAGGCCCTCGAGGCCATCGACACGGCCCGCGCCCAGTCCCCTGCCAAGTCCAGCCTCCGCAGCAACTCCCCGCTTGCAGGCGACGATGACGCCTACGACGCCGGCAACCCCAGGAGGCCCAAGCCCGTCAAGAAGGTCCGCGTCATGTCGCCGCCGCCGCTGTCGCCAGACTCTCCCGAGCGGCCCGCCGCGCCTGCTGGTGCCCGCTACAGCTACAGCTATGGCTACGACGGCGAGACGCCTGAGGCGCGTCTGGGCGATCCGTCCAACGGCGCCGCGCTGACCGACGAGAGCCATCGAGATGCCACCTTAACGCCCCCGCCGCCCCCGCCACCGCCTGCGGCACTTAGAGGAAGCCTTGGACAGACGCGACCGCCGCCTGCAAACCCATTCAGCCGGACGCTGCAGGACCTGGAGAGCTCCAGGGAGCTCGAGAGCCAGCGCAAGAACGAGGGCGAGGCACTCAAGGCTGCCAATGCGGCGAGGCAATCACTCAACGTTGATGCGTTCAGACGGCTGCTCATGACGGGCAAAGCAGGCGATGTTGAGCCCTCGCCAGCACAACAGGACTCTTCGGCGGGAGTTGACTCTGCTACGAGCTCCAAATCTCCCGCCACCGACTATGAAGAGTCATCGGATTCTCCCGAGTCCTCAGCAGACGATGACGACGACGACGTCATCGACGGCGACTTCGACGACGACGGCACGCTGATGTCGAAGTTGAACAGCGTCCAGCAGCAGGCGGGAAAGGAAAAGAAGGCTCCACCGCCGCCTCCGAGCTCCCGGCACGGCAGGTCGTTGAGAAGTAGCCAGGACGACAGCGATGCCCCCAGATTGGGCCCCACGAAAGATGTCAACAAGCCACTGCCTCCCTCGCCCATACGCAGGAGCACAGACGACGCCGAGTCGCCATTTGACCGCGAGTCAGCCGGCAAAGTCCCGGAGCCGGAATCGGCAGAATCAGACTCCCACAGCACCCCTGCCGCGAAATTTGGCAACAGCAGCAGTAGCAGCAAGAAGTCTGCCCCATTGCCGCCGCCAAGGAGAGGCCACTCCAGGTCGGAAACCAAGAGCCAGATATCAGCAATCCCGAGCGCCGATGAACAACAAGAAACACCTTCAAAGGCTCGAGGCGATGAGAGACCCAGGACGTCCTCGGACGAGGCTCGTTCTCGGCCAGATAGTACGCGGCAAGCCGGTCCAGCTCCGGCACCTCCGCCCCCGCGACGACCCCATACATTCCCTAGACAAACGAACCATGTCTCCTCGCCACTCGGTGGCTCGTCGTCACACATACCCCAATCTCCGCCCTCTTCAATAAAATACCAACACGAATCCGACCACGATCATCC
This sequence comes from Tolypocladium amazonense, assembly GCA_024340795.1. NCBI lineage: Eukaryota > Fungi > Ascomycota > Sordariomycetes > Hypocreales > Ophiocordycipitaceae > Tolypocladium > Tolypocladium amazonense. Next base: position 246,081 of record JALHCE010000040.1, on the reverse strand, counting down.
AGCAGTCCTCGATGCCTTTACCGCTTCGCCGGGTCCTGACGCCTCTCCCGCAAGCAATGCCAAGCTGTCCTCGCCACCACCGCCGCCACCCGCACGCAATCCCTCCGTGCGGCGTCCCCCCAGTGTAAGCAGCGCCGAGGGCGTGAGTCGGCGCATCTCAGGCGAAGGTCGGCCCGCTCGCGACGGTATTCCGCCGCCGCCGCCGCGGAGACAGCGGGGCAGCAGCCCGAGCAGCATAGACACGCCAGGGCGGAGAAGCGCGGAGGATGCATCGCGGTCGAGCCTGCGCGGAGCAGGTGCCTACGACGAAGCCGTGGCAGACACCCCTGATGCAGGCCAGGGCGTCGATATTCTGGCGGACCTGGACGCGTTGCAGAGGGAGGTGGATGCCCTGAGGGGGAAGTTTAGATGAGTGGTGAAGATGATTTGGATGGGAAGGGGAACTGCAGGAAGATGTACATTCTGTCCGCGACGGCGGACAGCGACGACATGTCGGCCAAGCCCAGGGCAGGGAGGCCGAAGAGGCGGCGTGGCGTTGTGAAGTAGCCTTTGATAGAGGCCTGTGGTACCAAGACGGCTGAATTTCGCCTTGCTCTAGGTGACGCCGGCGATCCCTCAAGCCTCGTCGCGACGATGCTTCAGACGCACTGGGAAACGAACGTGGCTACAGGGAAACGAATGTGGGCCGTGATTTACAGGATCCATCAGCTTGCGAGAGTCAAAGTGTCGGACGCATCTATCGCGTAACCTTTCACGACGCTTTTATTGCCTCAGGCTCCCTACCACGCACAAACGCACCGTATACCCTCCACTCCCAATATTCCGAGAATCTTTGATAGCGTACATGACAATATAACAAAAAAAGTAAACCCGTGTCTCGAGGGTTCTAAACCGGGCTACCAGGCCTGGCCCTTGCCGCAACGCCTTCGCCCTGTCCGTGCACGCGCGCCCACGCCTCAACCAAGTCCAAGCCAAACGCGGCGTCTCCGTGCCCGTGGCCGCTCCTTGTAAACCTCACTCAACCTGAAAGACATTTGCCCCGTTGCTACGAAGGAATTGTCTCTGACCTGCGCTGGAAACACGCAGCACCATTGACGGGGGAAAAGCGACCGTCACGTCGACCCAAGCTCCCCGCTCTTCAATTACGCCCAACCACCTTATTCCGCATGCCAGGAACAGTCGGTTGAGAGGTCCTCCTTTATGTTCCCCCGGTCACTACTTTTTCTCTTCCTCCTTCACGCTGTACTTTGATGGTCCGTGACGCGCCTTCAGCCAGTCGCCTGTGCAAACCCAGCAGGACTCACGTGGACATGCCTCAACGAATTACTGCTGTTGCTGCGGCTGTGCCGGCTGCTGCTGTGAGCCGGGTATAACGGGCACAGGAACTGGAGTCACCCTTTGCGGTGGCACAAACGCCGCCGGCGGCGTCCCATTCGCCGCTTGTCGCTGACCAACGGGTGTTTGGGGTTTCTGTTGATTTGCCAGGTTTGCCGCCGCGCGGGCGAACCTGGAGGCGTCGCCTGTCGTCCCGTATCCCATCCCGGGAGTTCCAGACGCAATTTTGTCGGCAAACATGGTGGACCTCTCTTGTGCTGCCACACGCGCCTTGGCCTGGTCCAGTATCCGCTGTTGCTGTGCCTCGGGAATGACAGTGTGATAACCAGTTAAGCCTGGGTTCTGGCTCGGTGCGGGCTGGCTTGCGGTGTTGCTGGGATACCTATTCATCGGTGTGTTGCCCTGACCAGGCGCCGAATACCGCTGATTTGACTGCAGCTGCTGTTGTTGCATGTTAGGCGATGGGCTATACTGAGGTCGCGGCTGGGGGACCTGCGGAGACATGGTCCGGGGGGGCACCGCTGAACCGTTGGTGTAGGTCCCATAGTTCGAGTGGCCCGGCGTCCCTGGCTGGTGCGAATAGCCTTGAGGGTAGTTGTAGCGAGCGTTGTGGGTGCCCTGCTGCGGCGAGTGATGCTGCGGCTGTGCCACTGGCTGCGGTTGCATCTGCATTTGCGCGTATTGTGGCCGCTGCTGGTTCGCGTACTGGGGCATGCTCTGATGACCGTACGGGGTCTGGGCTTTGGCGAGCTGGGTTGCGTACTGGTTAGGGTAACCGTTGGGACGGGTGTATTGGTTCGGCTGTGGTCGAGGTTGGTGCGCCGAAGGGGGAAGAGCCATGTTCCGTGGCTGCTGCTGGAAATTCGGCGTCGGCCCGGGGCGATAGAATTGTTGAGGGTGCGACGGCGGTCGTGTTGGAGTTCCGTACTGGTTCGCAGCCTGGTACTGGGTCCCGTACGGCGTCGAGATGCTCGGCGTACGCTGCTGTCCAGTAGGCCGGGCGTTGGCCTGTGCAACTTGCTGCTGGGCTTGCTGCTGGGCTCGCAGGCGGGCCTGCTTTCCAGCATCGTCCTCCTCCATGATGCCCCGGTACTGGTCCGTCTGGACCTGGACTTTGGTGCTGATCAACAAATCATCCAGCTGGTCACCGTTTAGCTTGGCCACGGCGTACGGTGGCAAGGTTTTGATGATGAGCGCCAGCTGCGCTTTTAGCACCTGATAGGTCGCCTGCTCCTCTTCAGACGGCTGCGGGCCGGATGTGGCCAGCATGTCTCCGGTAACCGGGTCGCTGGACTGCCGATTTTGAGAGTTTGGCAACGTGAGATTGCGGATGCGCTGGTAGGACGCAAGGGTTTCGATCAAGTCGCTAACCTCGTCCAAAATCTCGTCGGCTTCTTTGTCGTGACCATCTCGCTTGGAGCCCATGACATCTTCGAGCGAAGGGTCAATGTTAGATTCGTCCCAAGCATCTATCGCCTCTTGAACCGCCGCCTCATCGAGGTCCGCCGGGTCTAAGTTTCGGCCGAGAGCGTCGACGTCTTCGCCGTCGCCATAATACTCGATTTCAATCATCCTCTGGAAGTTGCGCAAGCCCAATTTCTGCCACCACATCCGTCCAGCGACGCTTGAGGGAACCACGGCGGTAGAGTCATCTTTGCAAGGCGCAAAGCTGGAAAACGCGCCGCGGAACAACGCCTCCATTTCTGTCATCTCAAGCTCGGAGGCGGACGGTTTCTTGCCTGCAAGGCTCTGTGCCCGTTCGCGCTGCTTCGTTTTCGTCTGGGACGATGGCGTGGCGTTGCTGTAGTCCAGATAGTGGCCGGCCGTGAGCTTCGTAGTGTAGTAGCAGTTGGTGCGATATTTGGACGTGTCCGTCAGTTCCGGATGGTAAAAGTCGAGGATATTCCCCTTGGCCTGCGTCTTCGGCTGCTTCGGCGGTTGCAGTTGTGGCAGCGGCCGAGGAGGCGCAAACAGCTCGCCGAGGGTCTGCGTCCTCTCCTGGGGACTCGAAGGCACCACGTGGGAAAAGGAAACGCCGGGAGGCAGGTTGAACTTGGATAGATCAGTGTCGTGAGATAGAGGGAGGCTGGAGAATAACCGCCTCTCCTGCGGCGCGTAGCCGACGACGGAGAGCAGTGTCTCGTCTCCGTTCGAGGGGTTCAGTTGGTCCGGATCAGTTAGAGACTGTCCCGTCGGTGCCTTCGGGTATGCCTTTTCGCGGTTCAGAAGCTCCAGCGCCTTGTTCTTGAATTCGCGTATCCGAAGAGCAGCCTTTGCATTTGTCGCCTTCTCGGCACCGTCAGCTTGCTTGGAATCAAGCTCGGACAAGGCCGCCTTGACTGCCGAGAGCACGTCGTTTGCCATGTCCTCCATTTGTGAATACTCATCGGCCGCCATCTTGTCTGAGACGCTGAGCATCGACGGCGGCTCCGACGATCTTTGACGCTTTGCTTCGGGCTCGTCCGAGGGCTGGATGTCGGACAGTGGGCGCTTCAGGATGGACGATTCAACATCAAGGCTTTAGCGGTTGTTAGCTTAGGTCCAAGACCTTGGGGCAGTGTCGTTGCCAGATTCTGGCTGAACAAGAGCAAGAAAGAGTGGCACACCTCGTCAGGACATCAAAGTAAGACTTGACCAGATCCTTCTGGTTCCCTGCAGCCCATCGGCGCGCTGGAGAGGGTTTCGGCTCGCCCTCGTCCTTGATCTCGTCGGGTCCTTGGTCGTCGACATTGCGTTTTCGCTTGCCGGGGAGCGCGAGCTGGTCGCTCGAGTCGCTGCCGGGCGTGTACACGCCATTTGGCTCGAGGGTCGTTGGTTGCGCCATATCTGATGCGTGGCTGGCCAGTCGAGGTGATGGCCTTCGCGCCTCGTCGCGATACGCGGTAGCCGTGGTGGAGAGCAGATTGGTGCGACTCTAAGTCCTTCGTCAAGGGCCGCGCCCACACGCCGTCTGCATCCGACACTGGCCGTGCAATCGAGTGTCGCGCCTGCGGAGAGGCAATGCTGGATGCCTCGGATAGGAGAAACTAGATTTTACACGTCTGCCAGGCGGCTGCGAGGCGAAATGCAGCGGAAGAGGCTGCCGGGGGGGAGAATGTGTCCTGGGTCGCCGAGTACGTGGTTGGTACTTTGTCGCGGCTGGGGCCAACGCTAAGGCTCCTCGCGGAAAAGTCTAAAATTGCCTGCACGTGATTTCAATGCTGTCGCCTGCAGCGACTTCCAGCCTACCCTACACTGGAGATCTGCGCGACCTCATCTGCTGTGTGATGATTAACCCGGTTGCGCTTTTTCTGCCGTAGCATTATATAGGTAGTTGGATGACTGCGTTGTTATAGAAAGGTTCCTGATAAAAATGAACAGACGCTCGCGCGCGTGGTTGAGGCAAGGTCGACCAAACGGACGCGTCGCACCCCTCACTGGTACGTGGACAGACAGCACGTTCAACCGTACTATCGTTATGGCCTCGATTGCACGAGGGTAGCGCGGCGTCGCACTCGGTAGTTATTCAAATCAATCGTGTATTCCTACTCCGTAACTAAAGCACCCCCTCAATGCTAGCTCTGAATGATTGCGCATCCTGCGACAGCTGCGTTCTGCACAACAACAAGCGCGAGTCTTGTTCCTCAAGCGTTATTCGCTCAGTGTCCTATGTCGCCCTGGCCACAATTTATTTGGCTCTGGCGAGGCCAACAGCGTTCTTGCCAAGGTCGTACACTGAGTAGTACCTCCGGAGGAAAGCATCTCCAAGAATAGCAAGAGGGCCGGCAGGCTTAGGAATGTCCATGCCCTGGAACGTGGAAATGCAGCTGCCCGAGACCTCCAGAATGTAATCCGAAGCGGGCAAGGAGTAGTTAGAGCCAGCCAGCGAGAAGGTAATATCCGGCAGCGAGTCGCGCTTGGCGCAGTCAATGGTGTACTGTCCGTTGAAGCCCTTCTTGGCTCCCATTTGAGTGTTCAACATCTCGGCAAGATCGCTGGGAAGGACGTTGAGCGAGGTGCCGGTATCGAGAATGACGCCGGTTTCCTCAAGCTCGGCAACCTGGTCTCCGTAGGCAATGGAGTCGAGGTCGACCTCCCAGTACGCCTTTCGGCGGAGCGGGATGTACTCAATCTTTCCCTTATAGTGAGACTCATCAATTCCACCAAAGACAGCTTCGCTGCCCTCTTCGCCGTTTCCGAGATAAAAGGCAAAGACGGGCTCGTCCAGGAGCTTCTGGTTGACCATATTATAGAAGGGAGGCACGATTTTGTTTACCGAGATGGTATCATAGCCAAGACCCAGGATGCCATCGAAGCGGCCAAAGGCAAAGGCGAGGCCAGGCTCCTCAGTTGCTTCCGCAAAGTCCTGGTTCTTGATCTTGAGGTCGCCGATGGACATGACATCGTTGGAGACGAAGCCGCTCAAGCTGCCCGATCCATATCGAATCTCGAATGAGGAGCCGTTCTTCTTGTACGTCGACGAGGAGGACGAGTCGTACTTCGTGTGCAAGAAGCAGGCGATGCTGCTGCAAGACTGCGAGGGAACCCAGAGGTTGGAGCTGCCCGTGTCCAGCACGACCTTGAATGTCTGGGGCGGGGTGCCGATGGTGATCTCGGAGAAGTCTAGAACATGTAAGCGGCTGAAGGTGCGTGGCCGATATTCGGATTAGTACTTACACTGAGCATTCATGAAGTTGGTAACAGGAACAGGGTGAATGCCGTCTGACTGAGGGGGCGTTGCCTTGAACATGACGTCGGCCCTGGACTCGGGACGAACACCCATGTACTTCTGGCCGAGGTGCTGAACATGAGCCTCAATGGAAGCGCCGGCCTGCGAATAGCCGTATCAGTACAAGTTGCAACACGACAAGCACAATGGACGGGGTAAACACACCAGCTGCTCCTCCAGAGAGATCTTCTGCAGCTTCATCTTGTGGACTCCAGCCTGGGCGGAGCCGGCCAGGGCTGCCGCGGCAATAAGGGCGCTCTTCATGATGGGCGACGCCTCGGAGGTATCGGAGGGACGTCAGTAGCGGAGTTTGGGAGATGGTTCGGGAACAGACAGCCTCGCAAAGAGAGATGCGAGACGTGGACGGCGATGAATGCGAGCTGTTGGGGGCGGGGATGAAGAAGAGAAGAGGAGGAGGCGAAGAAGGCCGGTGATGCAGCGTTGCGCGATCGAGCTAGTCGTGGTCGGGTGCGGTGGATGAGACCTGGGAAGCGTCAGGTGCTGCCATCGACGGGGCGAGCTTGCCTTGCTTGGTTGCGTCGCCTCAGTGCCTGCCTTGCTGAGCTGACGACCAGTGACGCACTCCCAGTGCCGCTAGCGGAAGGCGGACCCATGCCTTCCCCTCCTGGCCTGGCGACAAGGGTGCCGGGCAACACAACGGAGGCACGCTGGCTGCCTCAGGCATCAGCGTCCCGTCTGCCTCGGCGCCGGACTGAACTTCGGCTGATCTGGTAATATTAGTCGTGAATTGTTTGAGACGGACGCACGTTCGGGCGTGGCCGGACCCCGAAGGTAATCCGGGGATCGTATGCTCATCTTGGTCCTATAGTATTACTCCGTAGATGTTTGCCAAATTTGGACTCGGGCAGGCGCCCGGTTGCGACGAGGTCGCGCTGTGTTCCGTGAGCTGCGGACAGCGCGTCATTGAATGAGAAGCGTTTGTCGCTCGACTGTTGTGGACTCCGTGAAATCCGACCTTGGGTGCTCTTGGCCAGTGTTACCATCATCCGTGTGATCCCAGACCATATTAATTCTGGCTACCATTTTACACCCATCACGCTCTCAAAACTGAAGGTACATATCACAATTCCGTGTCGTCTCATCAGCTGTACGTGCTGAGACGGCAAGCAATCACACTTTCCCCGCACGACTCTCGCTTTCTCGGTCTGCGAGGCAATTCTCGTGCCAGGTAGCTCTGGCTTGCCTCAGCGCTCATAGTCCTGGGAAATGCAGGTGAAGCCATCTCAAACAGGTTCATCACCTTTGGTTGGCTACCGTGTAACCCGAGATCCAGGCCGCGTTGCGACGTAGGCTCTGCCTGAAAGGTGTTCAGAGGCGACATTGCTATCGCTAGTCAGTCCTTTGACTGGATTGTTGAACATCGCCTTCTTGAAGGGAATCTGCAACGTGTATAAAACCACGCTCGATGGATTCTTGCCCAGCATGTCGGCGTGGTTGGATAGAAACAAGCTCGTGACTTTCCTCCTCAACGCCGAGCGTGCTCGGCACGCTCCTCCTGTTGATGAAATTGCCGGGGTTTATTCGTCTCCTCGAGAGCAGCCGCAGCCTCGAGGCAGCAATGCTGCCGCACAGATTTACTCTCACTGGTGATGTTCGCATCAGGCCAATTTCCTGCACTTGCGACCCCCGAGGAATCGGGCGTGCCACGGGTCGTGAGACGTACAAGTTGTTGCACTCTTGTCCCTTCGCAAAATACGTCTCATCCACATTCGCTTGCATATACTGAGTCACCATGTTGCGGAATCTGCCAGAATGGTCATGTATATTAAGTCAAACTGACATCATGCAAGGGTGGAGAATGGTCTGCTGCTGATGAAATGATTGTCCATATCCTATCGCCCCTAGACATTCGCAACAGTAGCGGGCAAGCGAGTTAACGAATCGCGGATAGCATCAGTATTATCGCGCCTCGAACTCCGCGCGGGGGGAGGCACGGGCGGATCGGAAGACAGCTGAAGGTACGGAGTATAGAATTGCAATTTGATGTGAAAGTTAAGGCGTCGTAACGGGCGTTCGTCACGGCGAACTAAGCATCGTGGATTCAGTCAAGAAGCTGTTCAACTGAACCTCCATGGAACAAGCGAGCTAAGCACGGGGGATTTATCACTCGGAGGGGGCTCTCGACTGGCCAGACGCACCGCTTGAAGCCCGCTTTGAAGCCCGCAGGATGCCGCGGATGCCAGGTTGCTGATGAGCCAGTGCAGGGGATGACAAGGGATTATATTAGTCGACGGTTCACGGACTGCCGCATCAATCCCGATGGATTGAGGCATGCGGAGTACACGTACTTGTACTTGTAACGAGCAGACAAATGTTTTCAAGGGTCGTCAGCCGCGCAGCCTGTCAATGACCGATTTGAAGTCTCCAGTACGGAGTATGTATACGAACCCTGACCTCGCATGGAGCCGCACTCGCCGGAAGGTTCCACGGCCTCCCGAATGGCCCACCGACAGCTGGGCCTCTAAGCAGAGAACAATGCGACGCAAGGATCAGGAGGCTGCGTGAGGCTTATTAATTGATGAACCAACTGTCTGCGCCAGTAGCAGATGGTAGCATTAGGGAGCGTGCGAGACGGAACACACACACGGGTCGAGAAGGTTGCGACATTGTGCCATTTACACGAGTACGACTGAGAGAGAGAGCGCGGGCAAACGCGGCGACGTTCGCGCTGATAGGAATGTTCAGAGCATCCGTGTCTTTGGCTGTGCCCTTGCGCGCCATCCGCCCTCCATGTTCTACAGAAATGCTCGAGATTGTCAACCTTGCTCCTGGGTGCCAGTGCTATTGTTAGAACCCTCGCTGCTCTGGCATGACAGCGCCCAATACTCGCACAGCGGCATTTGAAAAGCGAAATGAATGAATGCGCGGGGAGGCTGTGTTTGGCTTACGAGTAGCTCTCGTATTGAGTGAGCGAGCCCCTGGGAAGACGCGAGATTCCAGGGCGGACGCCTGGTCGTACCCGCCGTTTCCGATTGAGCCACTGCGGCACAAAAGGCACTCGCGCGCACCGTACGGAGTAATGCAAGACGCAAGTTGCACTAACATCTGCATACCAACCTAGGTACCTGATCGGGGAATGATTTCCGAAGTGCAATAATTATACGAGTACTCCGTACGGACGATTGACCCACTGCTTACCAGGACTCGTACTCGGAACTCGCTCAGACTCGAAGTACCTTCTTTCATGCGGCGAGATTACTTTGTACCTGACCGGAGGAACAATTGACGTTCAGATGGATTGAAAGGAGCAGCTCTCCCACGCTCAACGGAAGGGGAATCTTCCAGGCAAGGAGGGACGAGTCCACGGGCGTATGGGCACACGCAGATTACACTGGCGGCTCGACGCAGCTCCACGGAACACTCACACACTGTACTCCGTACGAGACCGCGCACCGCGCAATAGAGCGCTCTTCGGCGCAGCTTCTGACATGATTGAGGTACCTATGAATAGTTACCTTATCACACGAATCACGATCCCGTTGTTGTGCACGAGGCCTCCGTCCTAATGCGCTTTGTGATTGTTTGGCAAAGAGTTGTGCCGCTCTTATGTAATTTGTGCAAGCTTACTTGGAGCCCCTACCGGACCTGCACGTCTGCGAGGTGTACCTGCATACGAGCGGCGCTATCTTATGCATGACAGGCGGCGACAGGCTTGCAAGCTTCCAGAGTTCTGTTGGCTCGGCACTTGAGCTCTTTAAACGCGTGCGGGTATTCGAATACAGTCCTCATTCGGTATCTGAGGTAGGGCATTCGAGCGCTGCTTCGTCAGCGCCTAGAGAGCGAGCAACGTGCACGACGGTTTTCGTTTTCCGTACGTCTCGTGTCAGCGGATGCCCGGCGACTTCACGTGAAAGGCCGCGTCATCCCTGCGAGTATGCTGAATATTGAGTTTGCACAAGCCGTCAATAATGACATGTCTGCACAAGAAAGCACGGCGCGATTCTGCGCAACTTCGAGTCGCATCTGCGTTGGGTTGGCTTTGATTACGGTGGAGCCATTGAAAGCGCCCTGAGCTGGTAATCGTACCGGAGACACGGGTGCCTTGGTCGACGCAGGTACGCCGTTAGGGGAATCGCGGGCGGGAGCGCCAGCGCCCTACCATGCCCGGAGTGCAGTGCGGGTATCGCTACAGCGCCGGGGTGCGATCCGGCACCAGCGAGTCCGGTCGCTGGACCAGTCATCGCAAAAGAAGGACGCATCCGCCCCACTGTTCCTTGCTGCAGGTCGCGCCACGAGACAACGGAGGTGCAGCAACGACCCCCTGGCAGGCCTGGGCGGCACCAGTTTTTAGGCGGTTTGGAGCCAGTTGGGTCCGCACCACGGCAAAGGCTGCGCTGCCTGACACGCGGACAGGCCAATGGGCACAGGCCATTCCAGCTGCGCAAAGACATCCATCGGGAGCCGCGGCGCAGGGGCCATGCCTGATCCCTGCTCGACCACTGCCACCGCCATCCCTTGAGGGGGTTTGCACACTGACTGGCGGCGGGTGTCGCACACGCGCCAGACTCAGGAACGGCCGCCAGCGCTCGTCGGTCCAACCACGCCCCATTCGCACCCGCTAATTTCTGCTGCCTCTGCCCACCGATCTGTCCCCATCCCCTGACCAGGCTGCCGTGCGCCCAGCCCACACGGCTCCCCAGCACGCTCGGTTAGGTGCCCACTCCTCTCGCGCTCTCTTCCTCTCGCTCCCTCTCCTCTCACCCACCCACGCCCAAGCGTCCAGCAACGTCTCACAATCCGCCCCCTTTCAAACAATCGACTGCCGCTCGTTCCAGTCTCTCCTTCCTTCCAACTGCCTTCTCGTCCTCGTCATCCCCATCGTCGTGGGCGACCAGATGCCGGGGCAGTTTTGATTTCTCTTTCCTTTGCCGCGTGAGCATTTCGGGTCCTTGCACGCACTTGATCCCGTCCCTTCGTCAGCGTTAGACAGTCGGAAGCTGTCGCCGTCGAAAACAAATTTCGAAACCCACGCCGACGAACGTCAATCACAGACGTATCGCCCTCGAGCGACCGCCCTTGGCCGACGTCTCCTCATCGTCGCCGCTGGTGGAGCTGCAGTAGCTACATTTCCATTTCGACGCCGGCGACAACGGCCACGAACTCGCCGCTTGCAATCCGGACGCCAATCGACGAGGTGTCCTGCACATACGCTCTCTACGCTGATTTGATCCAACCGCGAAGACACAAACGACACCATGAAGACGTCAGCAGTCGCCTTTGCGGTTCTGCTGGCGGCCTCACAAGCCTTTGGCGCTTTAGACACGCCGACCAGAATCCCCCGCGATGACCGTGGCACCAAGGCCATCCGCCAAGAACGTGGCAAGCAGAGTCCTTCCACCTTTCCCGTACCAAATTCGCCCACCTCCCACGGTTGCTACCAGTCCAACGGCAACATGACATTGCATCCTGTCGACAACATGTCCTCAGGGAGGTGCTATAAGGAATGCGAATCCGGTAAATTCTGGGTGTCAGCTCTGCGTGGCGGGCAATGTTTCTGCGGCTATGCCTATCCGCCTGATTCGGATTTGGTCGACGACAGCAAATGCAACTACCCTTGCCCTACTTATCCTCAAGAGGCTTGCGGTGGACTTGATAAACCCGGATACTACTCCGTCTTCAATACGGGCGTGAACGTCGATGCTGTTGCTGTGGAGGGTCCGTCGACGACTGCGAGTTCTGCCTCGCCGACTTCGACATCACCGGGCGGCGGCCAGTCCACTGCACCTGCTCCAGTCACCGAGACTACGCCACCCGCGCAATCACAGAATAGCGACAAGAACAGTGGCCCTAACGTTGCTGGAATTGCGGGAGGTGTTGTTGCCGGCGTGGTCGGTGCTGCAGCAATCGTGGGTGGCCTCTTCTTCTTCCTGCGGCGCAGGCGCAATGCCGAGATTGAGGAGGAGCACCGCCGAAACGCAGCGGTAAACGCCTTCATCAACGGCTCGAAGCCGCCAGGCAGCAGCAGTGGAAGCATCTCCATGACCGACGCCCGTCTTGATCCCGTGCTGGCCAACCGCAGAATGAGCGACGGGAGCATTGCAGACAACGAAGACTACTCGCGCAGGATCCTCAGGGTATGTCATGGCCGTAACATCGGCATGGTTGGTGGCCCTCTTGACTGACTCATTGCGCAGGTGACCAATGCGTAAGCCTGACAAACGACACCAATCTCACGAGAAGCGAGATTTGTCCACATATACAAGCCCCCATTCTTCGAAATACCAACCCCAACCTCAGGCATTCACGGCGTTATTGGAATGAAGCTCATGTCCATTGGTCGGCCTTTTGACCGATGGGCTGACGACGGTTACTCTTTCTGTTTTCATGGGCGTAGGGACATATGTTTATTTTCCTGGCGGGAGCGACTGAGCTCGACGGTCTACGAAGCACCCTGGTTGATCCCCTACACCGTTCACTCCTTACGTCTCAATTGAGTTCTAAAAATTGGCTTCGGCGACTTGTCAGTTGCACACGAATTTGCCTTCGTCCTCGTTCCTTGTCCAACTCGTCATGCTGCATCTCGCCCAAGACGTGGCCTTGGGCCTGTGCGGGCAGCTGTGGACATTTCATCAATCTCAAAGTGTCGGCTGTGATTCGACATGTTATGGGTCGTCACTGGTGTTAAGATGCCGAGCATCTCGACTTTCCAGACCGGGAGAGCACAGCGGGATGAAGTGAGCGGTATTTCGGAGCCGTGACGATCTGTTACCTCTGCCGGAGACGGGGGAAAAATGAGGCACATCATTGTTGTCGCCCATGTAGCTGTTCACTAGTTCAGTTTTTTGTTCGGGGATGCGCAGCGATGGAAGCCAACTGGCTAAGTAGTGCGGGATGCCCATAGTGACGCAATGACAGTCAACTCTAATGTCCTGTTGAACTTAAGCATGTGACATATGGAAGATTCTTATCTCGGAGGCCAAGCGAGTTATTTAAAGCTCCGCGGAGCCTTCTATAAGCATCGACATAGGTTTGATTGCCTTGCCGTGTCTTAGAGTGTCACGTCGTGGATATTCGTTGCCGGTGCTCAGGCTGTTGCAACAATACGGAGGAGTCAAATAAGATGTGTCTAAACACGCTCTGAAGAGTGGAGGCGCAAAGGCCATGAAATTACACATCCAAGATGGTGCGCAAAACGTGCATTCACGATTACGGAGTATTTCAATGAGAACTTGCTCCTCGATGAAGGGGGTGGAGACGCAGCGATGTTCTACGTAGTGTCGACTCATCACGTGATTGCAGTTCAGCGGAAGCTTCACCGAGGCGCGACGCCAGTTCGTGTTTAGAAAAGTCTCGACCAACCTCCTCAAAGCTCCAGACGAAGCACCGATCCGCCATTTCGCCGTCGACCACATTGTTCGAGAAATCATATCATGAGGTGAAGTTTGGCTGCCATTCTTTCAGGGCCAACGAACGTCCCATTTGCACCAGGTGTGCGCGTGGCACAGTCTCCGCCATGAACCCGGCCACGACGCCGCGAATTCGTCGCACGGCGCAGAACACGCAGTTCACGTGAGTCGACTCGAGGAGCTCATTTTCTGGTTTTGCCGCAAGGTTGCCAACAAATCAAAATAGATACAACCTGTCGCGCCGCGTAAATGACGTCCAGACTTACCCCGTCAAGTCTCCGCAAGGAGCTACTGTCTTGATATACGGCCATGAGAGCGGTGTGACCTTGGTGTGGCGGGGAGGCAGGCGGTTCAAGTCACCCAAGAAGCAAGAACCCCCCAAAGAGAAGCAGAATGGGATGTCAGAAGATGCTGTCATGATAATCGACTCGGACGACGATGAGCCACCCACGAAATCACATTCGACGCCAAAGTTCGAGGACAACCCGCAATTCGAAGATGTCGCCGAGAAAACCCCCTTTCCAGAAACCGTACAGACATTGGAGTTGACGTTGGGGACGGCTGTGCTGAACGTGGCGGTAGCCCCAACGGATCCCTGCTCCGCACAAGCTGCGGCGACTGGAGACTTCCCTATTCTCGCCGAAAAGCTGGTATTTGCTGTATCATGTGTCACGAGCGACGTGTATGTGATTACACTGCCACTGACACCGCCGTCTCCGGACAGCAAAGCGAGGCCAGAGCTAAGGACCGACCTCTTGGCGGGAAAAGCTGGATCAGGGGCCTGGGGAGAGTCTCTGCTTCTTCTCGGTGGACAGTCAAAGCAGAGTGATGGACTCGCCATGAACCTCATCAGACCCAAGTCTGGAGAGCAGCGAGGGAAGCCGGCGAGAGCCGTGGTAGCAGCGTGCTCCAGGCAGGCCTCAGGGACCCTTCTACTTTGGGACGTTCCGCTGGATTCAAAGTCCGCAATCGGGCGACCGTTGGACCCGTTTCAGGCCGAGTATTTGCCAAGTCCTCTCACAAGCATATCATTCAACCCGACACACGCTACGCAACTTCTCGCCATCTCCCCACACCTGGCAGTACGAATCTACGACTTTGCAACCTCCGCATTACCCCCTGATCCAGACGCAGTTGGCCCGTTTCCCTCTCAAGGGTCTTGGGTCTTGTCTCTGTACCAGCCATTCGCCAGACCATCGGCATCAAGAAAGCCCATCTTGGATGCCGCTTGGATTTCGCATGGTCGTGCGGTGTTTGCGCTCCTAGCGGATGGAATGTGGGGAATATGGGATGTGGACGGCGTCAGTCCCACCTCCGCCGGGGCTGCCATCTCCAACAGGCTCAAGTCTGGTGTTCGAGGTGCTGCGTTGACGGCATTCAGCGTGTCTGGGTTCGTGGAGGGCACAGGTTCTCTGCGGACCGTTGCTACCGTGCAAAAGGAAAGCCAAAGTGGCGAATTCGCACCGATGACCCCTCACACGCGCCGTCAGGCTACTGCATCCCTCAGTACCGCCACCACCCTCGATCGGCTTTCGACCGTTCACGGCGGTGTCCGAACGGTTGTCCTGCCCCCGATAGGGAAATCATTGCAAGATGAGAGTCTGGTGCTGTGGGTGGGAGGCCAAGACCATGTCTGCGTTATACCTGCCGTGTCGAAGTTCTGGGAATCTCAGCTTCGGAAAGGCGCTGGTGGCGGCGTCAACTTATTCAGCGGAGCCCAGCCAACGAGAATGGTCAAGCTGCTTGACTTGTCAACGGGATTGCTTGGCGAGCGCTGCTGCGGTGCAAGCCTTCTGGTGGGCTCGCCCCAGAATGGCGATCAAGCTGACTCAGATGGTGGTCTTGCAGCCGATGTCATAATCCAAGGCGAGTCACGTATCGTCATCGTCCGACAAGGGGAAGATGGTCCCGGCAAGAAGCTTGGCGCTGCAGTCAGTGCTCGACGCAAGCGGTTGTTCTCTGAGGGCGAGCGATCGGATGCAATAATCGTCCATGCAAAGCACGGTAGAACTGGCGCTTTGTCTTACAACCTCAGCACGGCAAAGCCTGGTACTCTGAGGCTGAAACCAGTGCCGAGCATCCAGGAAGACGACGCGGGGACGATGAACGGAGCACACGACAATCGGCAACTGGCTTCGCGTCCCCGCGTGGGCTTCGAGTTTATGAGTACGCTCAACGCCGCAGCCGACGCCAGCGCCGACGTGAGCCGGGACATGGAGGCTGAGATGCTGGATATTATGGAGATTGACCATGCGTTGGACAGTATGGAAGGCAGCCGTGGGAGCGGCAGGAAGAAGGTGTTTTTCGACGAGGACTGAATAGGGCTGCTAATATGGACCACACAGACCGCCATTTGCCCGCCACGAGAATGCGTGGCCGCCTCGATGTGTGCTTTTGGCGGATGAATGCACGATACCCAAGCAATTGAGGATTCCTGCGCCGCGAGGTGCAAGGGAGCGGCCATCCGCGCCACAGTGACGCCCCATGTGATGTACGGTGATGTAAAAGAAATGCCCCCTGAAGACGTACACGCGGAGGTACGAGGTAGTTTTCGCACGGCAAGGTGGAGCGCAAGGCGAGATTCATCCTTGACAGCTCTGTATTCCGAGCGATATATCAAACACGAACCCGATGGCATCTGAAACAGCGACAATGGGAGGATGGGAAAGCTGTTGATGGGCCATGTGCCCTCCCGGCCGAAGCAACATCCTGTCAACTTCGGATCCAACCCGGCCGTAGTTGAGACCTCGCGTCTTGACAGCGAGCCAGAGAGTGGATTGAAGGGGATGCAGCTACTTCGCCGGGGTGGTGACCTCGGGACATTTGACAGGCGACGAGCCTCGTAGCTAGGCCTTGATGAGGAGGAGACAGCGAAGTGTAGACTCGGGCCTTGAACGCGCAACTTTGCATCTTTTCTTTAGGTATCTTAGGTCGATATACGAAGCATGATTACCTACGTGATCCATCTCGACGCTGCGAGCAGCAGCTGGAAAGGTGGGGCTACTTAAAGGGTGCGCGACAAGGGCGCGTCATAGCTTTTTCTGGCGCGTCTCGCACGGCTAAGGCAGCTTCATCCCACCTGTCCTTCTAGAGCAACGTGAACCAGCCGGCATCGTTCCCGCATCACGAAGCGCTGCACCGTCAGCTTCGTTCAGGAAGAACCAAGACGCTGCCCAGCATTATTGAATCATTTGCGAAAGCCCGCGTGCTGGAGAAGGCGCAGCAGCTGTCAGTATGGGTATTAAGCAGCTCTTTCAGATCATTAAGGAGGAGGCCCCGGACGCGATCAAGGAGGGCGAGATCAAGAACCAGTTTGGTCGCAAAGTTGCCATTGTACGTGGCATTTCTGGTCTTCTGCTGCGACGAATGCTGACCTCCCCCATCAGGATGCGTCCATGAGCATCTACAGTTTCCTCATCGCTGTGCGCTCGGAAGGCCAGCAGCTCATGAACGAGAGCGGCGAGACGACCTCGCACTTGATGGGCATGTTTTACCGCACGTTGCGAATGGTCGACAACGGCATCAAGCCACTCTACGTCTTCGACGGCGCCCCCCCGAAGCTCAAGTCTGGCGAGTTGGCCAAGCGGTTCCAGCGCAAGCAGGAAGCAACCGAGGGCCTCGAGGAAGCCAAGGAGACAGGCACAGCCGAGGAGGTGGAGAGGTTCTCGCGGCGAACGGTGCGCGTAACCCGCGAGCACAATGCCGAATGCCAGCGGCTGCTGAAGCTCATGGGAATCCCGTACATTATCGCCCCAACAGAGGCAGAGGCGCAGTGCGCCGTGCTGGCTCGGGCTGGCAAGGTCTATGCGGCGGCCAGCGAGGATATGGACACCCTCACCTTCAACACGCCCATTCTACTGCGCCACCTCACCTTTAGTGAGCAGCGCAAGGAGCCGATCCAGGAGATTCGGTTGGACAAGGTCTTGGAGGGGCTCAACATGGAGCGGAAGCAGGTATACATGCACCATTTGATGCATACGCTTTTGAAGGGCAGCTACTGATTTTGGGCCTACAGTTTGTGGATCTCTGCATCCTCCTCGGTTGCGACTACCTCGATCCGGTACCAAAGATTGGACCGAACACGGCGCTGAAGCTCATCCGCGAACACGGCTCCCTGGAAAAGGTCGTCGAGGCCATTGAAAAGGACTCCAAGAAGAAGTATACGCTGCCCGACGACTGGCCATACAAGGACGCGCGGGACCTGTTTTTTGAGCCCGACGTGCGTCCGGCTGACGATCCGCTGTGCGACTTCAAATGGGAGAAGCCCGACATGGAAGGCCTTGTCACTTTCCTTGTGACAGAGAAGGGCTTCTCCGAGGATCGTGTCCGGAGCGGCGGCGCTCGGCTCGAGAAGAACCTGAAGAGCTCGCAGCAGGCTCGGCTCGAGGGCTTCTTCAAGCCGGTGCCCAAGACGGATGAGGAGAAGGCAGCGCACAAGCGAAAGCTAGACGAGAAGAATGAGGAAAAGAAGAAGAAGCTGAAGATGGAGAAGAAGGAAAAAGCGGCTGCCAAGGCGAAGCCTCGTGCTGGAGGAGCCTAAGGCTCAGCCTGCGGGTTGGCTCATGTAGCCACGGCGCGTGATGTGGATTGGGCGAGCTGAGACTGAACGTACGGAGCGATGCCGTCTCATCTCGGAGGATTTTGCATTGTCTGGCTCCGGCGGACGGGGTCACGGAGTACGAGGCTCGAGGAGTTTTGGGCGCCATTAATCTTACCTACCTTACGAATGCACACCGAATGTGCCACGGCAAAATTAATCTGATTTCCATCTTCTGAATGCAACGCGCACGGGTTTGTTTGCCCTGGGGAGATGGACGTGGCCGATCCACGCATGAGATGGCTGCTTACTCTCCCCTTTAAAGATGCTCCGGGGCCAAGGCCAGGGGCCGAGCCGAGACGCGACTCATCTCCGTGTGGGGGTTGCATTTGTACGGATAGGTTATTATTGCATGCGCAAGACCTCGGGAGCGCCGTGGCTGTATTTGAGGCCGTCCGGCATTGGCAATGCTGGGCCTCCGAGTGGTCATGCTGGCAGCGCTGAACCTCGGCTTGACCCCACTGGGATCCATGACATCAGGGCCGACCACCGCCGGCCGCGCTAGGCTGCCGGGCTTGACATTCACATGCAACGCATGGAAGAGCTGACGGTTGTTGCTCGCTCTGCCAATTATCTCTGTGCCGGCTGACCCCCAGGCACTCGTAGTCGCCCTCCACGGGGAATGGAGGATTTTGTGGGGGACCCCGGAGGTGCGCGCCGCTTTTTGGGGCGTAGAGTCGACGATAGCATGCATGTGATTGCGTTGCCGATTGAATTTAAGTGAGACTGGGGACGGATCCAGCGGACCACGCCTTGGCCTGTTCTTCTTGCGAGCTTGACCTTTACACTCCCTTCTTCACCCATCCTCCCCTTCGTCTGCCCGTCCATCCCGCCGCCATGTCCAAGACCTTCACCACCAGCGACGTTGCGTCGCACAACAAGCCGGACAGCTTGTACATCATCGTCGACGGCGACGTCTACGATCTGACCAAGTTCCAAGACGACCACCCGGGTACGTGAAGCCCCTCTGCTGCCGGCGTCTCGTGTGCTGACGGCCCATCAGGCGGCAAGAAGATCCTCCAGCGCGTGGCTGGCAAGGACGCCTCCAAGCAGTTCTGGAAGTACCACAACGAGGGCATCCTCAAGAAGTACCAGTCTCGGCTCCAGGTCGGCTCCCTCGACACCAAGCCCAAGGCTGAGCCCAAAGCCGAGCCCAAGCCCGAGCCCAAGCCCGCGGCGCGTGCTCCTGCCGCCCCGAAGAAGGAGTCGGCGAGCCACAACGACAATGAAGAGCCCCTGGAGCCCTTTGGCCACCAGATTCCGTTTGCCGATCCCTCGTGGTACCAGAACGTGAGTTTCCCGCTCGCCGACGAGCAGTGCGTGTTGGCCGGATGGCGAGCTGACCGGAATGCTGCAGTTCCACTCCCCTTACTTCAACGAGACGCACGCTGCTCTGCGCGCTGAGATCCGCGAGTGGGTAGACTCCGAGATCCTGCCCAACGTCACAGAGTGGGATGAGGCCAAGCGCGTGCCCGAGGAGATCTACAAGGAGATGGGCCGCCGCGGCTATCTGGCTGGCTTGCTGGGCATCAAGTACCCCACCCAGTACGCCGAAGGTGTCAAGTCGGTCCCGGTCGAGAAGTGGGATCTCTTCCACGAGATGCTGCTGACGGACGAGCTGTCGCGCGCTGGCTCCGGCGGTTTCGTGTGGAACCTGATCGGAGGCTTCGGCATCGGCTGCCCCCCCATCATGAAGTTCGGCTCCCAGGCCCTCAAGGATCGCATCATGCCTGGCATCCTGGCCGGCGACAAGCGCGTTTGCCTGGCCATCACCGAGCCCGATGCCGGTAGCGACGTCGCCAACCTGACGTGCGAGGCCAAGCTCAGCGAGGACGGCAAGCACTTCATTGTCAACGGCGAGAAGAAGTGGATCACCAACGGCATCTGGTCCGATTACTTCACCACCGCCGTCCGCACGGGCGGACCCGGCATGAACGGCGTCAGCCTGCTGCTCATTGAGCGCGGCGAGGGCGTCAGCACGCGCCGCATGGACTGCCAGGGCGTGTGGTCCTCGGGAACCACCTACATCACCTTCGAGGACGTCAAGGTGCCCGTCGAGAACCTGCTGGGCAAGCAGAACCAGGGTTTCCGCGTCATCATGACCAACTTCAACCACGAGCGCATCGGCATCATCATCCAGTGCCTGCGCTTCTCGCGCTGCTGCTACGAGGAGTCGGTCAAGTACGCCAACAAGCGCCGCACCTTTGGCAAGAAGCTCATCGACCATCCCGTCATCCGCATGAAGCTGGCGCACATGGCTCGACAGATCGAGGCCTCGTACAACTGGCTCGAGAGCGTCATCTACCAATGCGAGAAGATGGGCGAGACCGAGGCCATGCTGCGCCTCGGCGGCCCCATTGCCTCGCTCAAGGCGCAGTCGACGGTCACGTTCGAGTTCTGCGCCCGCGAGGCCAGCCAGATCTTCGGCGGCCTGAGCTACTCTCGCGGTGGCCAGGGCGGTGTGGTGGAGAGACTGTACCGCGACGTCAGGGCATATGCCATCCCTGGTGGTAGCGAGGAAATCATGCTTGACCTGAGCATGAGGCAGAGCCTGAAGGTGGCCAAGGCCATGGGCATGAAGCTGTAAGGGGAGTTTTATTCAAGCTATTTGGCGTTGTCGTTGTATGAGTACCCAAGGAATGTTTTGGATAAACATGTTGCTTCTTTTTTCCTTGATTCCCAGGGCAGGGGTGGATTGGCCATAGAATGACGAGGCAACGAGACGCAAAAGAACAGAATGACACTTAGCAAACTGTGCAGCGTGCAAACTCATGCGCCCCATCTCGTGCATGGCATTGCGGAATGAATCATGCCTACAAAAGGGCCGTTCTGCAGGTTAGATCAAGTAACAGGCCCTCGCAGGGTTAAGGATTCAGTACGTGAGGAGGCGGTGATCGTTCGTCGTCGTCGACGGAACCCCGCGAGCACGTGACCGGCAAAAACCACCTGCTTGGACTTGGAGCCGCACATCACCACCCGCCGGAAACTGGAGTCCGGGCTTCTCCAGTTCAATCTCTCCAACCACCGCGCACAGAAACACATTCAACCCTCCTCTCACGACCTCACCCGCTGACGCGTTGCGCACAATCCGCGACCTACAGCCAACGCACACGTACTCCCTGACGAGCCACTCGGTCGACGTCGAGCCCGCCTGTTTCACCCTCCAAACGGCGAGAAAACCGAAAAGCACCGCCTCTCCACCCTCTCTTGACCTTCCCTTCACGAGGTCCAACAGCGCTCGCCGAGAGCCGCTTGCACATTGCGATTGCCACCTCTAGCCGGTAGTCTGCGGACGATAAACAACGGCACAACATGACGGATCAGCTGGCAGATCAGCTGAGAAGCTCCCAACTCAAGTCCGTTCCCCCACCGCCATTTGCTTGGAAGGAGGACGTACTGACCAGCTTTGCAGCGATGGAATCCCCCCTCAGAACGACGACTGGAAGAAGTCCCTTAAAATCCCCACCAAGGACAACCGGCAACAAACAGAGGTTTGTCCAAGTCTCACGCTTTCGCTTCGCGCTGTTTGCTAACGAGCCTCCGTCACATTTAGGATGTCACGAAAACGAAAGGCTTGGAGTTCGAAAACTTCGCGCTGAAGCGAGACTTGCTCATGGGCATTTTCGAAGCCGGGTTTGAGAGGCCCTCTCCGATCCAAGAAGAAGCCATACCCGTCGCCTTGACGGGCCGGGACATCCTGGCCCGAGCCAAGAACGGCACAGGCAAGACGGCCGCTTTCGTCATCCCCATCCTTGAGCGTATCAATCCCAAGGTGTCCAAGATCCAGTGCCTCATCCTCGTTCCCACACGCGAGCTTGCCATGCAGACGTCACAGGTCTGCAAGACCCTCGGCAAGCACCTCGGCATCAATGTCATGGTCACCACGGGCGGCACTGGCCTGCGTGATGATATTGTGCGCCTGCAGGACCCCGTCCATATTGTGGTCGGAACTCCGGGCAGAATCCTCGACTTGGCTGGAAAAAATGTTGCCGACCTGAGCGAATGCCCCATGTTTGTCATGGACGAAGCCGACAAGCTTTTGTCCGTCGAATTTACCCCCGTCATTGAGCAGCTGCTGCAGTTCCATCCCAAGGACCGCCAGGTTATGCTCTTCTCTGCCACCTTTCCACTCTCCGTCAAGGACTTCTCCGACCGAAATATGGTAAGCCCCTATGAGATCAACCTCATGGACGAGCTCACCCTGCGTGGCATCACCCAATACTACGCGTTCGTCGAAGAGAAGCAAAAGGTCCATTGCCTCAACACCCTCTTCTCCAAGCTTCAAATCAATCAGTCCATCATCTTTTGCAACTCGACCAACCGCGTCGAACTGCTCGCCAAGAAGATCACCGAGCTGGGCTATTCCTGCTTCTACAGTCACGCCAGGATGCAACAGCAAGCTCGCAATCGCGTCTTCCACGACTTCCGAAACGGTGTCTGTCGAAACCTTGTGTGCTCTGATCTTCTTACCCGCGGCATTGACATCCAGGCTGTCAATGTCGTCATCAACTTTGACTTCCCGAAGAACGCCGAAACCTACCTTCACCGAATCGGTCGATCCGGCCGCTACGGCCACCTTGGTCTTGCCATTAACTTGATCAACTGGGATGACCGATTCAATCTCTACAACATCGAGCGGGACCTTGGAACCGAAATTCAGCCAATCCCGTCGAGCATAGATAAGAGCCTCTACGTCTACGAGAACCCTGAGTCTATCCCTCGTCCTATCTCAAATCTCCCCAGCAATGCGCAGCAGCCCAATCAGATGCTGTCTCAACAGTCCCTAGCCCAAGCTCAAGCTGCGGGCAACTGGCAAAGTCAAAATGGCCAGCACAACAGTTTCAACAGCGGACGCGGACGCGGACGCGGTCGTGGCGGCTCTCGTGGCCGCGGGGGCGGCGGCGGTCGAGGTCGCGGCCCGCCCCGTGACGTTTAGCCTTCAACACCTTCTCCATCACGAAGTAAAGGCGGGTAGGCATGAAGGCGAAGAGGCGTTTTGGAGCTTATCGTGATATCTCTCTTGTTTAGAGAGGGGCTGGTGTTGATTTACTGTTGGATTGTACATAACTCGCACATTTCTGGCGAATCGGGGGGAACGGCGAAACCGGAACGGCTCGCCATGGACGACTACCATCGGTCACTTTGGGTTCTCATTGGACCATGCTTCCAACATGCGACCGGACACGACGGCACTGATTCCGTGGACGACGGCCTCGCAGTTATTCTTCCACTCTTTATCTTTTCCTTTGGACCTCTCTCTGCGAGGTGCCTTGGCGCAGACGGTTCTTGACTTGTACCATACCCCTGTTGGCTCTTGGCTGTTGTTTGTGCCTGCTCCACGACTCTCAAGGTGGCGGGGAAAAGAGAGAAGAGAGTGGTTCAGACACTTTCGGGATGGATGGGGCCGCGGCTACTTGTCATGACGCGGGGGATTGCACTACCTGGGGGTTATTGGTGTGGACATTGCATTCCGAAGCGAGCTACGAGAAAAGGCGAGGCGTATCAGGGTTTTTTCTCGGCACCATTTTTCTGCATGCACCTCGCTTGCGGGCGGAGGCTGCTCGCAAGCTTTGTTGACGGAACAGGCCGAACTACTGCCACGCGGGGGGGCGGTTATGATGATACCACGGATATTATCACCACAATGCACGAATGAGCTAGTTGGAGGCCGGGTGGCGGGCGCCTCCTGGACACGTTCCTGGAGGGCGTGGTGTTCTTGTTGCTGTCTACTTTTGTCGACCGGGCTCTTTTGGGGTTCGTCGATGGGGTCTCGACTACAGACTTTGGCATTCGGTATATTCGAAGACTGCCTACTTTGACGGGCAAAACGCCAAGGACGGGCCCAGAAGATGTCGCGGTAGACGGAGGAAGACGCAAAAAGGGCATGCGACTATAAAAACAAAACACAAAAAAACTTTTTTTTGAGACGGAACGCTGGATAGGGCCGGGCAGCTTCCGGACTGGCTTGGGGCTCTGGTGTGGACTGGGGCATTGCGTCTCTGGTGTGCCTGGGGTTGCTAGAGCTGGTGAGGTGGCCAGCTTTTTGTCTGAGCAAGTAATTGAAACGATGTTTTTCGTCTCAACCTGATTGTCCCGCACCCTTGAGGCCAGAGTGAAAATACTTGCACGAGCTGCCTGTACGTGAAATGTGAAGGGGACCCCGGGCATGGTACACTTCTCCTGCGCCTGGCTATAAGTGGTATTTATGGGTGTCTAGGTATACAAAGGACCGGAGAGTTAAGGCTCCTCCCGCCTCCCCCCCCTCCGCCAGACCCCAGTTAGAAGACGAAAACGAAGACCCAATAACGTCAGCCCCTAGCTACGAAGGCTCTGGCAACGATTGCCCTTTGGCTGTCAGCACATACACACTATTCAGGAAGTATGGGTGTCGTCATGTGTTAGAGCCGCCCTGCGCTTGTTTGACAAACCGTAACGCGGTTGTAGCCAACTAGAAGCGCCCTCAACGGTATTTATGCATTAGTATAATTATACCCTGAATGGCTGCGACGCAATTTCTCGAAGGCGGGAAACATTTGGCATGGATAGTCACACACGAAGCAACAGGTGATTCATAGAAGAGATGGGTATCATTGAACAATATCTAGAGTAGGCTATGCAAAACGCCTGAGTGAAGAAGCCTACACCGTCATAAACGCCGTTTCCCTGAACAGATGCAACAACACATCACACAGCAAGGCTATTTGCTCTTCTACGTCGCGTTCAGCAGCTCCACGGCCGCCTTGGCCTCTCTCCTCTCCTGCATCCACTCGAGAACGATTTTGCGCAGCTCAAAAATCACCTCGACAGCAATGAGGAGGATGATAATGAGCTCAAGGCGTGTGCCGTGCTGCTCGCTCGACATCTCGCGCAGAACTGTGGCGATCTCCTGCGCGTAGTCCATTTTCTGGTTGAGTGTGCGGATGCGCACGTTGACGTCGAGGGCGCGGCCGACCTGTTCGTAGTAACCCTCGAGCCCCAGCTCGGAGCGGCTGTCCCAAAAGATGTCGGGCAGAGAGTCTGTGAGCTCCGAGTAGTGGTTCAGGCGGGCGCGGAGACTGAGGAGCTCGCCCGTCTTCTGGAGGATGAACTTGCGGCCGAAAGGCACGCCAGAGCCCTGGGAGAGGAGAGCAGGGATGTTGCGGGTGCTCTCGAAATAGGACGTCAGGGCGCTCTCGAGGACGGCCAGCTTGGTGCTTCGAGCGAGGCCCGACGAGAAGGCGATTTTGGCGAGGGTCGTGTCCAGCTTGTCGCCGTCCTTGTGCTCCCTGCGAGTGCCCAAGACGACCACGTCGCCCTTCATGGTGCTCTCCGCCCTGGACGTGTCTGCGACGAAGTCGAGGTCCTCCACCTCTCGGAGCTGCTGGGGATGGGGATCTTCAGCGGCTCGCAGTATCTGCTTGGTGATGATGTCCGGCGGCAATGACCACGTCACAATAGTTCCAGAAGGAAAGACGAAGATGTCGCCACCGTTGACACCCTTGGCGTGCACGACCTCGCTGGCATCGAAATCCGTGCCGTCGGGATTGATGTCGAAGCCGTGAGACTGCAGGATCTCCAGGACCAGCGGCATGTTGAACGACTCGGCGATGCACGTGGCGCTTATCGTCGTTGACTGGTCAATGTGTGGGCTCTCCGCGGCGGGCTGGCCATCGGCGCCGCGCTTTGGTTGCTGGGCTATGATGGCGACCCGGCGGAGCGAGGTCTTGGCCGTCGCAGCGCGCGTGGGCTTCCTCTTTGCCGAGGGCAGGACAGATGGGGACTGCTCATGTTTGGCGGCGTCGGCAGCTGACTTGGAGTCCTCGGCGGCGCTGGAGAGGTAGGGGTTGGAGGTGAAGAAGTAGCGCTTCCGCGGGAGGCTGGCGGGCGCGGTGAGGTGGAATGATCGCCGCGGCCGGCGACTGGTCACGGAGCTGTGGATGTGGCGCGAGACATGGACGAGGGAGATCCTCTGCGGAGCAATCCTCATGACGGGCCGTGGTCGGCGGCGGCGAAGGCCTCGGTTTCTCGGTCGAGCAGAGGCAGTCGTCTTTCTAGAACTTCACGAAGACGGGAACAAAGAAAGAAGCCGGAGCTTATCGGCACCACGTGACGCCACACGTGAGCATCGAAAGCTGGACCCTGCGGCCTGCCAGGCGGAGCTCTCCATCGACGCCGCCGACTGGGGCATTGGGGGCTTGGCTTGCGCTGCTAGGCCAGTCGAGGGAAAGATGCGTCCCGTCGAGTCCCACCCGCATTCGAGCGTCTCCAGCAAACACACGCCGCCAGCTGACCCGTGAGTGGTTGGCGCTGAGCGAGCCGACGAATACCGCTAAATTACTATACGCCATAAGTGCGAAGGGGGACCGCCAGCAACACCGTCACCGTCTCCGCCTCGCCTCGCTTGCTGTCCTCTTTCCACTCCCTCTTAAATTGCTTTCGTCGTCTCCCTTGCGACGTCTTTTCCCAATCCTTTGCCCCGTCCGCTCCTCTCCTCTCGCTGGTGCTTCCGACTCTCTTCCTCCCCCCCTTTACCCCGCCAGAATCGACCGCCATGGATCTGGATCCCAAGTACGACGACTACGACTTCCCGCACACGGCGGCCGAGCCCCAGGATGGTCATCCCGGCCACCTGACGGAGCAGCAGATTGCTCAAGTTCACCAGCTGCGGATGATGCTCGAGTCTGAGGGATATACGGAGCGGCTGGACACGCTGACGCTGGTAGGCGACGCCAACCCCACACGATTTCAGAAGGAAGAAGCTGATGATTTGCACGTAGCTGCGATTTCTAAGAGCGCGCAAGTTCGATGTTAACCTCTCCAAGCAAATGTGAGCTGGGAAAATCAGACCGTCTCTTGATTGGGGCTGAGATGCTGACTTAACGGCAACCAGGTTCGTCGAATGCGAGAAGTGGCGCAAGGAGACCAAGCTTGACGAGACGGTGCCCATCTGGGACTACCCCGAGAAGACTCAGATCGCGCAGTACTACAAGCAGTTCTACCACAAGACGGACAAGGTAAGAGGCGACAAAGTCAAGAGGCTTGTTTAGCGTGCAGAGCCAAAATGCTAACGCTCGCCCGCAGGATGGACGTCCTGTCTACATCGAGACGCTTGGCGGCATCGACTTGACGGCCATGTACAAGATCACCACGGCTGAGCGCATGCTTACCAACCTCGCCGTCGAGTACGAGCGCGTCGCCGACCCTCGCCTCCCTGCCTGCTCCCGCAAGGCCGGCAAGCTGCTCGAGACGTGCTGCACCATCATGGACCTGAAGGGCGTGACCCTCACCAAGGTACCCCAGGTGTACTCGTACGTCCGTCAGGCCTCTGTCATCTCGCAGAACTACTACCCCGAGCGCCTGGGCAAGCTGTACCTCATCAACGCCCCTTGGGGCTTCTCGACCGTGTGGAGCGTCGTCAAGGGCTGGCTCGACCCCGTCACCGTTGCCAAGATCCACATCTTGGGCTCCGGGTACAAGACCGAGCTTCTCAAGCAGGTCCCTGCCGAGAACCTGCCCAAGGCGTTCGGCGGCACCTGCGAGTGCGAGGGCGAGTGCGAGAACAGCGATGCCGGCCCGTGGCACGATCCCGAGTGGGCCAAGCCGGCCAAGTGGGAGAAGAAGGCTGAGGACAAGGACGGCAAGACCATCGAGAACAAGGGCTCCGAGGTGGAGGGGCTCGCTGACGACCTGGGCAAGCTTGACGTAAACAGCGCTCAGGAGACTCCTGCCGTCACCACCGGCGTCGAGTCAGCGCCCGTCCCTGAGAAGCAGGAGGCCAAGCAGACCGCTGCCGCGTGAAGAGGCCGACTGCACTGGAGTCATTATGGATCGGCTGGCTGTCCGACTACAGCTGGGGCAGCGGTCGAGGATCTGTTTGTCAAAGGGTGGTGCAATACCAAAAAAAGAGGGAGAGAACGAAACTTGGCTGGGTGGATAGAGGGCGGCGTGCATGGAGTAGAGAGAGCTGTGGCTTGCGGGCTCTTCGCAGCCCATGCAAAAATGTAGTAGAATACGATGTCTGTTCTTCCTGCTGAGTATTCATTCCATGGTGCGGCTTCAGGGACTTTGTAGACAGGTCAGTTGCTGACTTTGGTTCGAGGCTTGAGGCTTTGTGCAGCCTTTCAAGCTTAACCCCTGCTGTACGGGCTCGCAACTTCCCACCAAGACCCGAGGAGAATCCAATTCATCCATTGTTTACATCTTGACCGTGTTACCCCGTGAGCGATTTCAACTCGTCCAAACTTTGGAAGCCACCATCCTGTTAGACCACGGCCGGGCCCGTCGAGTATGATTCCCAGCATCATCGACTATTCTAGCATCGCCTTATCCGTCCTTCGAATTCTACTGATAGCAAGGACCAC
Source organism: Tolypocladium amazonense (assembly GCA_024340795.1). Taxonomy (NCBI): domain Eukaryota; kingdom Fungi; phylum Ascomycota; class Sordariomycetes; order Hypocreales; family Ophiocordycipitaceae; genus Tolypocladium; species Tolypocladium amazonense. The sequence continues at coordinate 217,734 of JALHCE010000040.1, read as the reverse complement.
GAGTACGTATGGAAGGCCCATGGCCACATCGCGGGTGTCACAGCATGAGTATCTCCATCCCGTAGATTTGAGCCACGACACAAGAAACAGATCAGATTCATCTCTGAATTTGTGATTCGTTATACGTGTCCTCGGCCGCCGTTGCTCGAGCGTTGTGTCAAACCAAAAAAAAGGGCGACAGCACGATCCGACACAATCCGACTCGCGACCCATATGTTTGCCTGATGTTTGCAGTGGCTGTTTGTATCAATGCCCATGGTATATGCCGTACCCGCCCCCTGACGCCGAAACTCCTTTCGTAAATGTTTGCAGTCGCAATGATGCTTCGCCACGGTCCCGAGCCTCGCCGGCCGCTCAGCTCCCTTCGGTGACAACGTACTCGCCCGCGACCCTTGCACGCTCCATCTTGGCCACCACGGCGGGCATGTCCCTCTTCAGCTTGCCCAACGCGTCGACGGCGGCGCGGAAGCCCGCCTCGACGCCCTCCTGCCTGTCCAGCGGCGCCACGCCGCCCAGGTTCGTAGCTTCGTTGCCGGGCGCTGCCGTGACGTGTGCGACGCGCCGCTCGAGCGCCTCCTCATCGCGCTGCATGGCGTCGCGCAGGCGGGCCGCGTGCTCGGCGGCGGCGGCGGCGGGGACGGAACGCTTGAGCGCGGCCACGTCCTCGAGGAGCTTCTCCTCGGCGGTGACGAGCTCGGCGATGCGGAGGCGCTTGCGCGTGTCGAAGGGCTCGTAGACGGGCTCCGCGGCGGCCGCGGAGGACGAGAGGTGCGCATGGGCGTCGGTGACGGGGAGGCCGTTGATGGAGAGGTTCGGCGCGGCGAGGGCGAAGGTCTTGTCGATGTACTGCGGCAGCCAGCTGTCAGCGTCCTTTCTCCGGAGCGACGGGGGATGATATGCGTAACGTACCTCGTTGACGAGCGCCTCTATGCGCGCGCGCAGCTCGTCCTCGCCGCCGTCGTGGCCCTCGACGTGCGGGAAGGCCTCGTCGAGGCGGGCGGCGGCGGCGGCGCGCACGTTGGCGACGAGGTAGGCGAGGTCCTCGGGCGACTGGAGCTCAATCTTGCGCTGGACCTGGGATACGACAGATTCGGCGTCCATGGCTGTTGCTGCTGCTGCGTCGTCCGCAGTCACGGGGCTGGCATCGCGGGTGGTGCGAGGGTTTGGGTGAGGCAGCGCGCGTGGTGGATGTCGGGCGGTGCTGGAGGGGCGCGAATGTTTACTCCAGGGTTAGGGTTGCCAGGGGATACTTGGGTCAATGGGCCGCCGACTTGGCTTGGACGTTTTTGCTCCCCAGCGCGGCGAGGGCTAGGAGATGGTTGATGGAGATGGATGAATCATACGCTTGTGCTGCAGGAACAAAACACTTTGTTGTTTTGCATGCAGCGAACAGCATCAGGCTGGCTGCAACGAGGCAGCCTCGTGTTGAACAGCTCGCACGGATGCCGCCCGGTACACGACTCAACCAACTGGTAAGGCCCCCATCATTATAGCGTTTGTCGTGAAGTGCGGAGCCCGCAGCCTTGCCAGCATGCTGTGGCTGTCTGTGTATCTCGACGGAAAACCCTGGACCAGGCGGCTCCAGGTTGCGGCCGTCGACCACGGCCCTTTGGCATCATCTCTCGAGTACGTGATTCGAGCATGACTTGCGTATCGATAGGTCGGAAAGGCGAGACGAGGTCTCTGCGAAGGCAGTGCGTGGGTAGGACGAGGCCTCGGAGACGAGGTGTACGTCCGTATGCCCGTGGCACCTTGTACACACTGACTAGGTACGGCCAGACCACGTCTCGACTGGAGCTTGCATGCTGAGGCGGCGATTCACAAAGACGTCGAGTGAAGCCAGCACCGAAACTGGCAAGCCTCTGGCAAGAAGCGCAGACGGGCAACCTAGCTTGCAACCTTATGCCATCTCACTGCCATCAGCAGCATGCCAGTGCGGTGCGCCTCTCCATGCCGCCGCTCCTTAACCATTGCCCACTGCCCAGACTCGGGTGCTGGGGACCTGTGCGCCGGCGCAGAGAACTAAGGAACTATTGCCCAGCGGCTGAATCCAACTTTTACTCGCCATGCCTCGCAGCATCACCTTGCCAATGCGAAGCTGTGCTGCAGCTCAACGGGGTTAATTTTTGGATCCCTGCAAGTGTGGGGTAATAGCGTCGGCACTGGGATTGAGTTACTTCCCGCTCTCTCACCTTCTGCGGGGCTCTCAGCGCCTTTCAGGCCGTTGAGAAGCCTAATGTAGTGCCTCCGAGAGGCCGGCAGCTCGTACGCATTCCTTCGGAGACGGACGTCTTTGGACAAGATATGCGCGGCATCTCACTGCCGCTGCGTTATGATTCCCTTCTTCCATTGTGCCGGGCTGCACGAGAAACCTCAAGGCGGTTCAAGAGTGGACTTGTTGATAGCTAAGCTATTTAAGTATAACACTGGCACAGCCGTCAGTCAAGAGTCATGGCCCTTGTCAACCGAAAAACAAGAGACAGTCTGCCGTGCCGGCGAAGCTCCCGAAACTGCCGACGGCTGACAATCCACCCACTGAGAATCACTGCTGCCCGCACGCAGCCTGTTTGGCGTCACAAGTCGTAATCATACTGCCCGCCGTCGGGCACCGCGCCAACAAAGAGTTCCAAAACGAGCCGTTGTCTCTAACAGAGCCCATGTCCATGCCATGCCGTGCCCACGCTCAGGCTCCTCATCCGCCGGCCTAGTAAAACAATCCATAGGGACCCACTGCGACTCCTCGCCTAAATGAAAGCCAACAAACCCCGACCAAACGCCATTTCGGGTCCAAGAGAAGGAAGAAATCAAAATGAAAAGAAAGAAGACAGGCCGTCTCTAGCGCCAAGCGGTTCGTGAGAAGAAGGTGTCTAACTTGCGGTTCGGATGCGGAGCGCCTTCGATGACGTCGGGCGAGCGGTCCTCGCCTATTGTGGTAGCATCGCCCTTGTCTCCTCATCACTGAGGACAATTTCGTGTACAGGCTCGCAGCGATTCTCCAGCGGTTCGTAGTCGCAGTCGACGTAGGAGGGCAAGAAGATCTCTGCGGACGACGAGTCAGCTACTGGGGAGCCAAGCAAGGAACCTGACAAGGTGTGATGGGGACCAACCTGGGTTCCAGACAAAGCCCTGGCTCGATGAGAGGTAGGAAATCTAGAGAGATGCGTGTCAGCTCATGAGACCAAACACTAGCCAGGGGGTTGGTGGATTTACCAGCCTGGGAGGGCCATCAGGGTCGCCGATGTTGATGACGGTGGATTCTTGCTTGGAGATGGCCGTGCCTGTGCATGTCAGTCAGCGTTTGTGGGCGGAGGGCCGCCGTGGGAGCGGTAGCGTATGGGGGGTCGTACTCAGCAAGCTGGGACGCCGAGCGTGCAGCATCTTGTTCTCGGGTGACGACGACGGCGACGACGGCGATGGCGAGCTCGAGTAAGAGCTGCCAGAAGCGCTGCCAACCACCTTGGAGGAATGATGGTAGTCAGCCGCTCCCGCCGCCACCCCCGATCTGCCCGTGGGGATGATGATGGACGACGACATGGCTGCGGCGGAGAGGGAGAGGAGAGGCGGGCGCCGTGGAAGCAAGCCGCAGAGGGGTCGACAAGACGGCTGTCTGAGCGTGTAGAGCGCGCCTCGGCAGAGAGGCGGGGAGGCGGACGAGGAACCCTTAAGATGCACAGGACACAAATGCAGCCACCCGGTGGTGGAAACAGACGAAGCTGCAGGCGGGCATGAGCGTGCCGATAAGGCGAGGTCGGGCAAGGCGCTGTTCAGAAGACGGCGTCGACGGCGCGGAGTGATGGTGGTGGTGGTGGGTGCAGCGGAGAGCAGCGGGAGGGGAGGATCAAGGCGAGGTCAGATGCAGAGGACGAGGGAGGTAGGAGGGTAGATGCCGAAGATGTAAGGTTTCCGGCGGTTGGAGGTGGAGGCACGAGTAAATGCAGGCAGCCCGGCACGGTTGGGCAGGTACGTACTGGCTATCTTGCGCCTCGACAGTTCCGGTGAGCGGAGGGGGAGGGTGATGCATCCATGACTGTGCCACCTGCGCGTAGGGTGCCGAGCTAGCTACCTAACTAACTGTCAAGGCACCCAACCTACCTTACCTTAACTTAGCCGACAAGCCCCGAGCGCCGGCTGCCTTGGGCTGGCCGTCGAATGCATCCATGCCTTTCCCTCTTCTGCGTCGTCGCCCTGACCTGCAGATAACATCCGCAGGCCTCAACCGCCCAGGCTGCCGAGTCGGCGATGCGTCATCCCTGCGACGTTGGAGGACTCACCGCAGCTCGGCCAGGGTCTCCGATGCGGCGGCGGTAGTCGATACGCGGGACCCATTAGCCTGCCGCACCGAGGCCCGGCGGCGGCTGTATCAGCGGGAAGTAGTGGGGACCTCAGCTCCAGACCCGCCGTTGCAGCCCGTGACCCAAGAGACCCGACATGAGCAAATGAGCAGAGGCGTCCCCAAACGCGGCCCCCGACGCCCCTGCGAGGACGAGTATGCTCGTACGAGTAAGCGCTGCGACAGCCGCTGTACGAGTATCGTAGGAGGACCCGCAGAGAAGCCTGAGCCTCGCTGCTCGTACATAGCGTACCGTCACTGGAAGCCTCTTGGCTCACCCCGGCGGGGCGCCGCTCGCCCTGCCTGCTCCGCGAGCTACAACCAGGCCTTGTGGGCCAATCATTACGCCTGCCCCAAATAGCCACCCCGGAACCAGGAAGGCGCCGTTTGGCAGGCTCGCGTCACGTGGGTACTCGCCTCACTGACTAAGCACTCCCCTGCGAAAGCTGGCGCGAGGCTACCAGGGCGACGTCGTCGTCGACGCCTGCTGAGCTCTCGCAGGAGCTCTGCTCATCTTGTCCATTGCCATCACCAACCCTCGGCCTCAACAGCCCCTTGCGAACCGCCCCATCCCCGAGACCATTGACGACTTCGACGGCACTACAGAATCAAACAACAAAGGACCCGAGGACACGACCGTCGCCCCGAAACCGCGCGACGCCTCAAAATGGGCGACATTGCCGTCGAGAGCCCGGCGAACCACGTGCCGCCGCACAAGAAGGCCGCCCCCTCGACGATCCCGACCATCGACAGCTTCGAGGGCCTGTCGACCGACGGCGGTGATGACTATGCCTCGTTGAAGAAGCTGCAGAGGCAGTTGGAGTATGCAGGCGCTCTCCTGGCTCCCTCCGCCGGCTGGCTCAGGCAGACGCTGACCACGTAACAACAGGTACATTCAGCTGCAAGAGGAATACATCAAAGATGAGCAAAGGTAGTCTTCATGCCTTGTTATGGATAAAATGGATGATTGGGGATTGGCTGACCTCAAGATGTAGGAGTTTGAAACGCGAGCTGGTACGCGCCCAAGAAGAGATCAAGCGCATCCAGAGCGTACCGCTAGTCATCGGCCAGTTCATGGAGGCCATTGACCAAAAGTAAGACCAACTACTTGCCCGCTGCTTCATCTCCTGCCCAGACTCTCTCTAACACTTTCTCAACAGCACCGGCATCGTCCAATCGAGCACTGGTTCCAATTACGTCGTCCGCATTCTTTCCACCCTCGATCGCGAAAAGCTCAAACCTTCCTCCTCCGTCGCCCTCCATCGGCACTCCAATGCGTTGGTTGACATCCTCCCGCCCGAGGCCGATTCCTCGATTGCCATGCTTGGTGCCGACGAGAAGCCCGACGTGACGTACGCCGACGTCGGTGGCTTGGACATGCAGAAGCAGGAGATTCGCGAGGCGGTCGAATTGCCGCTGACGCATTTCGACCTGTACAAGCAGATCGGCATCGACCCGCCCCGTGGCGTCCTGCTGTACGGGCCGCCAGGTACGGGCAAGACAATGCTTGTCAAGGCCGTCGCCAACTCCACCACCGCCAGCTTCATCCGCGTCGTGGGCTCCGAGTTCGTGCAGAAGTACCTGGGAGAAGGCCCTCGCATGGTCCGCGATGTCTTCCGCATGGCCCGCGAAAACTCGCCCGCCATCATCTTCATCGATGAGATTGACGCCATCGCCACGAAGCGTTTCGACGCCCAGACCGGTGCCGACCGCGAGGTCCAGCGCATCTTGCTCGAGCTGCTCAACCAGATGGACGGCTTCGACCAGACGTCCAACGTCAAGGTCATCATGGCCACTAACCGCGCCGACACCCTCGACCCGGCCCTCCTGCGGCCCGGTCGTCTCGACCGTAAGATTGAATTTCCTTCGCTGCGCGACCGCCGTGAGCGCCGCCTCATCTTCACGACCATCGCCAGCAAGATGAGTCTCGCGCCCGAGGTCGACCTCGACAGCCTCATCGTCCGCAACGATCCTTTGTCTGGCGCCATCATCGCCGCCATCATGCAAGAGGCCGGGCTGCGCGCTGTGCGCAAGAACCGATATAACATCATCCAGAGCGACTTGGAGGACGCCTACTCGAGCCAGGTCAAGGGTACGAGCGACGACAACAAGTTTGACTTTTACAAGTAAGAACCAGCTCGTCCGAAGGGGGCTGTTCTGGGCAGTGTACGAGAAGAGGGGAGGGAGGCGGATCCGGGGGAAGGCAAATAATTTGTCGGATAGACCAGTCGCGCCTCAGGGGGTCTGATGATCTCCATTGCGACTATTGTACAGGCAATGACATATCTTGTACTTGTAACAGATTGGACGCTGCCAGCTTGAATTTCATCTCTTGAGAAGGCCCTTCGTCCCAGCCCATCGACCGCGGGCGTTCGCCGCAGGGAACCTCCACGAGGCTCATGGAACAGGGCAATATGAGTGGGACGCGGAACGTGAAAGGCCATTTTGAATTATTCGATTCGTCTCCCATGCCTACTATCAACCACGCTAGCTTGCACGATGGGTTGTCCAGTCTCCGAGGGCAGGCCTTGCTGCGCAAAAAGACTCAAGTACAGGCGCCAGTTCACAATTCACAGCGAAACCCAAGTATCTCTCCTCCAATTTCCCTTTTCCGCCAAGGTTTTCTTCCGAAGAGCCATTTTCCCGAAGCCCGGTTCCCTTGTTCCATTTTACATTTCCGTACCTCGTAAGCGCCCCGTCTATCCTGTTTCCTGACACGTTTCTTGTGTCGACAAGCCCAAAGACCTGTCGGTGAACTGTCGGCTGCAACCAGAAAAAAAAAGCAAAGGCTGCGAATCGTGGATGACTATGCTCTCCGCATGTCATCGCAAAAGCTAGCAGCGCTCAAACAGCGTATGAAGTACATGAAAAGCCTTGAAGGAAAGCAGATTGAAGCATTCGTCGCTTAATAAGAGAACGCCAGACATTATTATTACCCGGTACGCCATAGAAAAAGAAAAGGCTCGGTGAAACGCCAGTGCAATGCTCATGCATAAAGCGTCAAGTGTCGAAAGGGCAGTCTGCCGTCTCAACAGCAGCAACCCCAAATTGGAAACGTGCGATGGGCAAGAGGAGTATGAGGCCGCTCCAGTTCTGAGCGGGAGACTCAAGCCGTTTGGGGACGCTTCAACGTCTCTTAATGTGGTAGAATAGCCCTCCAAAACGTATGACCACATCCGGTAAAGCCTTGGACACTCGTATACTACGAGTTCAGTGTGACTCCAGCTTCCAAAAGAAGCCGCACAAATTTCCCGTGCAACTCAATGAAGAAGTCAGGTTGGCCCACCAGCTCGGCAAGTCCCCGAGCCTTCAGAGACGACGCGCCGCCAGGGCCACCCATGCGCCTTGTAAAGCCACTCCCTCCAGTTAGGAAGCTACTTCCACTTCGGTCCGCGGCCGCTGATGGTTCAAACGCAGATGGCGGTGTGGTGGGAACACCCGCCCCGTTGTGCAAGACACTCCCGATAGGCGATGACTCCCTAGCTCGCTCAGCCTCGGCCTCTGCAAGCTGTTGAATCCAAGTCGCGAGGTCGCGGAACGCCGCGGAGATCATGGCAAACGTCTTCATAGCAAGCCGTTCCTTGTGTGTGCTCAAGGCCAAGAAGGCATAAACACGTTTGTGCCCGCGAGCGTGGAGATCAGGGATACGAAAGATGTAAGCCGTCGTGTAGCCTGCCATAGCGTCGCCGAAAAATATGGCGCCTCCTGTGGCGGCAGACCCAGGGCTCTGCGTAGTGACAAACGAGGGCGAGTTGTTGAGCTGCGGAGATGAGGTCGGTGTCGAGGTCGAGGGTGCTCGTGGAAGCGTCTCAAAAGACAGAGCTCGCAAACACGAAGCGCGGACGAGCGAGAAGGAGTCGGCGAGGAGAGGCTCGTGAGTCGACGTGTAGCTGAGGTAATGAAAATGGTACGTGGACCGCTCCGAGGAGGTTGACGTGCTAGAGCACGACGTTGTTCGGGAGCTGGCTGGTGGAGCTACTCTCCTATTGCGCACGCGCCGTGTGGCATCCCGGTCTCCATCCGTATCGCTCGACGACTGGGAATTTGGAGGCGAAGCATGCCCAGCTGATCCAAACACCCGCTCAATCGGCGTTCGGGTTCTGAGTGTCGGCCCCTGAGCGTCCGTAGCGTAGTCGTTGCCGCCCTTGGCGCCAGCTTGTCGCCGGGGAAGCGTCATGGCGCAGTTGTCACAAGGTCCCTGCCTCTTGGTGACCATCTCGTCGTATGTTCGGCGAAAGCTGGAATCGCGACGTGGCTGTTGGAACATGGGTCGGGGGCTATCGGGAGGTGTCTCCAAAGGCGAAGTAGAGCCAGCAGCGGCCCCGGCCGCTGCGGCAGAGCGCCGCAGGGCCGCTCGTTGTATCTGAGCATCTTGTTCCGAGGCCGGCACGGAAACACTGCGTGCGATGCTCACGTCGCGGAGGGCATCATTGAGAGCAGCGGCAGAGCTCTGGGACTGAGGCGCGGAAGTTGGCGCATTGGACCGCGGGCGGCCATCCCCGGGAAAGTTGGCTTGTCCAGCACTGGACGCCGGATCCTCAAAGCAAACAGAGCATGGGCTTCGCAAACCTTCCGTGACCATTAAAGGCGTCGGGCCATGGGTGTCGCAGTAATGAGCCAAACATAGCTGGATGTCAGGCATTAGCCAAATGTCTTCACCCATGATGACGACTCAAGGTCGCGCAGCGTGAGTGCAGTGCGATGTGAACCAAGGAGCGATGCTAGTGTGCCTCGGACGGCAAGAGACCAACAAGGACAAAAGAATAGGAACAATGGCAAGGGAAGCACGGTGTGCAGAGGAGCGGTGGGTAGGAGTGCCCCCTTCAAGCTCGAGCAACCACGGCACTGCTTATGACCACGGCAAGCGGGATGTCCCGGAGAGGCTGAACGATGCCGAAGTAGCTAGGGTGCAGGAAATCGTCTCTCTCGCGGCGACGCGGCCGTTGAGATATTAATGCCTGCCACATGTCGCAGGAGGGACAAGTACAACGTGAAGTGACAGGGCTCCAGCTTGCCAGGCGGTGTGTACAGCGTTCATGTGGAAGTAGGGATGCGTGTCTGGAAACACCGTCGCGGCACGGTGTGCTGAAGCGAGTAAGGAGAGGGGAAACGCAAGACGAAGCGGGAATCTTGGGTGCGATGCCAGGCTGAATGCACGCCCGGGCGGGCTGCATGAGTGGCGCTTGGAAAAGGACGCATGTGATTGATGATGACGGGGAGTCGTTTCTTTGCACTCACAATGTATGTCATGGCGCATCTAGCTGTCGGGAGTTTAATGCGGTCGCAATTGTCGCAGCCCTGCGAGGGGACAGGGAGTAGGAGGATTCGATGCGTGGAAGCTGAGCGACGAGCGCCAGGGATGGAGGGGTATCGGAAGCGCGACCTGCGGCAAGACGGGACTGCGAAGACGGAGGCTGCAGCTGCAGTGCGAGCGAGCGTACGAGGAGGGCGCGCAGCACAACACAGAGCTCTTGATTGCAAGTGTGTTGGTCGTACAACGCCGACGAGTGAGGCCGGATGCCTTGTTTTCGCAGCGTGTGCGGGAGCGTATCGAGGGAGAGAAATAGAGAGAGGAGACGGTGGTCTCGTGGGCGCGGGCTGGCTGCTGCGAGGTGCTGCGGTAAGGTATGCAGCATGCGACGACGCCGATGGTCGGAAGGGAAGATGGAAACGGGCGACGTGAAAGTGACGCAGCGCCAACGAACGCTGCGAGGAGGAGGCGGCGAGCGACGAGCCGGGGCGCGATGGTGGTTGATGGAGGAGGAATAAAAGGCCGAGACACGACAGGAACGGAATTCACGGAAGCCCAGCAAGGTAGGTCGGCATTACTCGTGCTGGGGAGGGAAGGTTTCGGCTTCCGTTTCTGGGGGCAGGCACGAAGGAAGCTGTGTACGAGTACGAACGAGTACGTACATGTATAGTAATTGCCTTGCCAAAAGTGCTAGCTGCGTGGGCCGGCGGAAGGAGAAGGAGGGACGAGGGATCGGACGGGATGGGGGAAGGAGGGGCCCGGTGGCTCTTTCCACTGCAAATGCGTGCAGTCCCTACAAGTGCGAGTACTACTCGCAGGTCGCACCTGGCTGCGTCCCGTGCATCAAGTACCTTGGCTCACGTACTGCCGGCATGAAGGCGAGAAACCGAGCCGAGCCCAGTCCCTGTCTCCTGTTGCAGCTGCCTGGTCTCACCTCACAGCGAGGCCAGGCAATGCATTCCCAGCGTCGTGCCTACATTCTCGTGTCCCAGCTGTCGAGTCCACATGATGTCGCGGCCCGCCAGTCAGGTCGCAGCACTGACAAAGCCAAGCTTGGCGACTGGTCTTCTTCTAGAACGAACCCTGTGATGGGGCCAGCTACCCGACGTCGCCGGCCACCGGCAAGTGTCCACCCACCCACTCGACTGTCGCGCTTTGCCCAGTCCAGTCTGTGAGGGCGCACGGGCGTCAGGCTCTGGGACCCGGAGGCCGACCGAGATGATGCTGACCTGACTCCCCGTTATTCCTTCTCAATTACTGATTATTACTGCAATCACTCAAATCCTAGGTAGGCGATCGTCATTTTCCGCATCTCTTTGACAAAGCCCGGCTTGCGGGCACCCGTGTGCAGCTCATCAAGACCCTGTCTTGATGCCGCTGGGTTGCCAAGCACAGCTTTATCAAATCCGGTCCATCGTACACACGTCGACAACAGCCATAGCCGAGCGTGCCTTGTGGGCCTCGCGTTGCTTTCTGACCCTTGTGAGTTGCGCAAGGGGACATCTACAAAACGTACGGAACACGGAGTACTCCGTCCTCGTGGAGTAGAGCATGTATCGAGTTCTGATCCAGGGTCCAGTGAGCTAACCGCGTTCGTCTGACTACTCCGTGGAAGCCTTCGAAAGTTCCAAGCCCCCACTGTCCCGAGATCAACGAGACCGACGGCCCAAACACCATCTTTTGGGAAGTCTGGCGCGTGCGGACAACGGGGTCGTTTGACAGAGCCCACTCGCGGCAACTGCCGCACTGGGCATGCACCATTGGCAACCCTGACTCTGGCTGTCGGGGTCCGGGGTTTCTTGATTGGGCTGTTTTGCATTCCGGTGCTTTGCCCTGGTGCAGATGCCCTCGTGGCGACTAACAAACGAGGTAGGCCGACAAGACAATCGTCCCTGCAGTCCCCGGCTCGACGGTATGCGAACTACTGGCACGTTTCGGCCTTGTTTGACCACGGTTGTCGTCGGAGCCTTGACGGAGCTTGGACCACCCTTGTGACGCTGAGGAGCACGTTCGGAGATGCCATGGTCGCCTGAGGCGCTGTGCAGCGCCGACAATAATAGAATCACACAGTTTTATCGTACAAGCTACCAAACGACAACTCGGACCTACCGAGCCTCTGAGACGAATGCACGAGGGAGCAGAGACGAAGAGTTGTTCCAAGCCGTCCTGTGGCGAATGTTGCGCTACCCGCTGTCCTGCTCCATCCAAGAAACTTTTCCAATCCTGACACGGCCAGAATGCATACGGAGTACTCCGTATTAAAAGCCCCTTTGTTCAACCCCGTGACTGTGTCGGCGTTGGCAATTTGCGGTCTTGTTGGTATTGCGCCCGCCACGTGGGCTTTTCCTCTTCCGAGACGCCATGGTACCATGCAACCATGTTAATACTTCATACCCGAACATTAGGAGCACGCGCCAACGAATCACTGCCGTGCATCCAACTGCTCTAAACGGAAGGGAACAGGCGACCCTGGCAATCTCGTGGCTTCCGCTGGGGCACTTTCCCGCGCGAGTAGTCGAATGAGACAACACTCCGTGCCTAACTCGCGGTCGTTCGGCGCCGCGTCCTTCGTTAGACGCTGCGTTAACCAACCACCAGCCGTCAGCACGGCAACCTACCAGAGGCAGAGCAATGAACAACGTCCCCTCTGCGGTAGCACAGATGTGGAACAGCCGCGGCAAGTGTCGCAACATGACCAAGACGCAACAACGCGCTCCGCTAATTACTCGTACGGCAGAACCAAGCTGTAGCCAACGGGTGTCGGCACAACATGTTGAAGGATCAGGTATGCCAACATTAACATTGCCAACATGGCACCACTTTCCTCCAAAGGAGAAAATATCGCGCACTGTACCACGTCAAGGGTTGCGGGTGGCTCGGGTCAGACGGCGAGTCGTAAGAGCTGGGGGCCATTGCTGTGCTTCCTGAGCTCCTGTGTATTGGCCCTCGGGCTTCGAAATGCGCCGAAAGGATTGGTTGCACTCCTCCGCTCCAATAATTCATGCGCGCATTCGGTCCGCTCCGGGTTCGTGTCGGCATTCCGGCCAAAGATGGGGCAGACTCGGAGCTGGCGGCGATGCTACAGCCGACATTTACTCGTACGCACATGCGCGTGCCATCACGTCAGCATCGGTCTCTGGCTGGCTGGGCTTGGGTGAGGCGAGCAGCTCGGGTGAACTCTTTGCGGGTCTTTGAGCTGGCCGAATTCTTTCCCCATGAGCTTGGCTGTTTATGCTTATCTTACAAGTACTAGTTGCCACTGGGGTTCAAGTGGGTTGCCTGGAGTTGGCGGACATATCCGTGCCCTCGTGTACACGACAAGTCTGTATATGGCCACAGACGGTCGGGTTTGGAGAGCCTCCGCCCACATTCCGGGAACAGGTCATTTACCAATGCACGTTTGGCTAGTGACGATTGCCGGTCGTAGTTATTAGGTATTGACAGTATTTTGCAGGTTTTCGGCCCATTCCCATCTGACACTCGTACAGCAAAACCTGGGCCTTGACTTGCCCCGGACGCCAAGGCTATGCTTCCTGCGCTTCGAATGCAAAAATACTCAACAGCTTCCCATAGAAATATCACCATCACCATGCTTCGCCGGCGTCGCCATGCCTATCGGACTCGGCCTCGCGCTCCTGAGTGGACTCCTAGGGCTCCTGAGTGGACCCCTAGGTGTCGCGCTCTGGCGGCATCTCTTGGGAGCGGGTATCTCGACTGTGAGGGGTAGCTGTCGCTTCGAGCACGCCGCAGGCGGTGCTGTGCCCGCAGGTGTGAGGCTTGGGATTGGCGTGGCCGATTTGATGGTCGTAGCCGGCGTGGAACTTTCGCGAGAGCCGATGTCTTGGGGTACATCGAAAGTGGAGGACATATCTGTGAGGTCGAGTGTCTGCTGCCTCGTTGCGAGTTTGACCACGTCCCTTTGCTCCTTCTGAGCGTCGGGGACGTCAACGAGAACGCCTGTATCGCCGTTGCCAAGGCCGCCCTCGCTGAGGGTCTCGAGCCAAGCCTCGCGAAAGACGATGCCCAGGGCAACGGCCGGGGCGCGCGCGACGCTGTTTCCCACGAGCTTGTACTGAGTCGAGGGGTTACCAAGCAAGACCTCTGTGTCGCGCACGCCCTGAGCGCGGCGGGCCTCCATGATGGTCAGCACGCGACCCTCTTGCCAGTGAATCGCCCGTCCGTTCTTCGCGTCGCCCGGGTTCTGCGTAGTAACAATGGTCTCGAAAAGGCGCTGCGGGAAGAGGCGCCCATAGGCATTCGACGACTTCTGACCGGGGTCGACACGACTGCTCCTGGACGACTTACCGTTGGGGATATCGTTGCCCGAGAAGAGGCCACGCTCGCTGGCTGTGAGGATGCCGGAGCCGGGAGCGCCTCGAAACCCGGTGCCGTACCAGGCTTGCGCAAAGTTCATGCCCCAGGGGCGCGTTGGGACGAGCCCGATGCGGGTGCGTACGCTGCGGGTGAGACCGAGCGAAACGCGATGGTCGGGAAAGGGCACGCAGATGTCAGCCTTGGCGTCGTAGACTGGTGGCAGGTCGGCCGTGGCGTCGGCGGCCGTGGTGAAAGGGAACGGCGTCGCCTTGGGCATCTGGCGCACGGCCATGGGCTCGCCAGTGGGCAGCATGCCGAGGCCGAGCGAGCGCGTGTTGGGCGGGTGGGCGTGCGTCATGGCCGGCCGGACGGGCAGCCGGTAGCCCGGCGCGGCGAAGGCGAGGAAGACGCGGGAGCGGCGCTGGGGTGCGCCGCAAGACGAGGCGTCGAGGAAGAAGAACTGCGTCTGGTACCCGAGGCCGACGATGGCGCAGATGAGCTGGCTGAAGACGTCCTGGTCGCGGTTGGCCCGTTTGTGCACGATGCCCGGCACGTTCTCCAGCAGCCCGTATTTGGGTCGGTAGAGATCAATGAAGGACCCGAAGGCGGCGACGAGGGACTGGTTCTTCCGCTGCTGCACCGTCGTCTTGTCGTTGGTGAGCCTCGAGAAACCAGGACAGGGGCTGCCTCCGGCGACGAAGTCGACGTCGCCAATAGGCGGCACGGCCTTGCCGAAGTTTCCTTGGATGGCTCGGCGCTGCAGGTCGTCGATGGAGCCGAGAAAGGGGGCCACGTCCTCGGGGCAGTCGACGTTGGCCATGTACGTGTGCACGGCCTTGACATCGTAGTCGTTGGCCCAGCGCATCTCGATGCCGCCGCCTTCCTCCAGCCCGCGGCCGAAGTTGCCGCCGCCGCAGAAAAGATCGAAGCCGCGCAGCTTGGGCACTTGAACGGTTGGATCCCAGCCTTGTCGAAGGCTTGCTGGCGCCTGTTGGAGCGGTGCCAAGCGCCCGTCGTGGCCTGGCACTGCGCCGTGCGTCATGAAGAAGTAGGCGCCTACGCCGTCGCAGTCGTACGGCGTTGGGATTGGCGCCCCGGCGGCGAAGAAGCGTACGTGGCAGCGACCGACGATTCGGTTCCTGCGACCTTCAACGAGGGACTCGCCGTACACGAGCTCGTTTGGGCGGGCATCGGTAGCTTCGGGGTCGGTATCTCGGCGGCGTGGTAGCCTGCGGAACCGGTATATCCTCTTGCCCTCTTCCATATAGGAGGCGACGAGTTCGCACGGCTCCGCGAGGCTGCCGCCCGTGTCGATGTGCACGAGCAGCGTATCCCCAACCCGGTACTGGGACGGCGACTGGGCACGACTTTGCCGCTTGCCTTGCTCAGTGTGTTTGCAGTGCATGTGCGCCATCTGCAGCGTCGTCCACTTACGCTCTGCATGGAAGTATGTCTGCCGGCAGAAGAATTCGGCCCGCGTTGCAGACGTGCCGCCAAACTCGACGCTGTGCACGCCTAGTACCTCTCCCTCGGCGATCTTGTGCGGCTCCGCGCACGAGCAGTGGTCCGAGAGGAAGAGTTCATTCTTCCAGGGGTACTTCATCAGGCCACAAAGCGTATCGACGGGGCGATAGTACCAGATGACGTCGAAGATACGCCTGCCGTTCTTGCCGGTAGTCACATTCTGCACGAGGGCGAACCACCGGTCGACGTCCGCAAAGCCCCTAGAGACCTCGCGTTTCCATAGCGTGCCCGAGTGCTCATCATCACGTTTCGTAGAGATGGTGTCGCCCGGCTTGATGCTTTTGATCCGCTGCTCTGCCGCTGTGGACACAGTCTCGGCGGTATCATGCACGGCGCAGGGAAACTCAAGATGACGTTCTCGAATAAGCCTATTGCGCAAGCTTTGTGTTCTCTTGCTGAGAGGGACGACCTCGAGCTGATCCCCAAAAGGCATGTGCTCAAACAGATCGTACATATATTGAGTGACCACCGTGTGAGGATTGGCAGCTTTAGGCTGCACCTGGTAGCGACTGAAGTCCCAGATCTCGGACCATATTGTGTGGAAGTACGCGCGCTGTTCGCCGAGCACGCCGATAGCTTCCTTGTGCAGGAATGCCACGTTCGCGACGATGGATGTACGGAAGTCCTCGCTCGGATGCTCGTCCAGCCACTCCGTGAAGGCGCGCGCGTTCTTATGTGCCCTCTTGAGCCAAGTGATGAACGAGGTACGAAACAACTGTATCGAGACTTTCCTTTTGCTAGCGCCCATGGCAGCCAAGTAATCAACGAAGTGCTTCGCAAGATCTGCAACCCATAGCAGAGGTTTGAAGAAGCGAGCGTACTCCTTGGCTGGCCGTCCTAGTCTGTAGTAGATGGTGCGATGCTTATTTAGCTCCGACTGCAACCATAGCTGGCCGCGGACGGTGGCCCTGGTGAGGTCCTCGTAATTGCCAATGGGCATGGCAACAATGGGAACGCGCTTCAAGAAGATCCTGCTCTGACCGCCGACACTCAGGAAACCGTCGAAGAAGAAGCTGCCGAGTTGACCCCTGGTATCCAGATGGTGCAGCGGCCTCATCTCGCAAGGGTAGACTTTTGTGTCGCAGTACACGGCGAAGTCATCGAGATCGTATTCGACGAAGCTGTCCCCAGGTTTCTGGAGCTGTTTCCGGACGGATGCCAACTCCGCAAGAGCTTTCGCCTCAGCCATGACCGGCGCACCTGGATCGAAAGGATCATAGCAGGATCGGGGTGTGGCGAGAGCATTCTCGGGCATCTCAACCGCAAGTGAGCCGCTTGCGGCGGGGTCTGTGGTTTGAGCATCAGGAGTGTTTGGGCATGACATGTCCTCGGGTTCGTAGATGACCCCGGAGTCGTGAGCATCAGGCGTGTCTGGGCATGGCACGTCCTCGAGTTCGGAGATGGCCCGGGAGTCGTGAGCAGCCTCGTCAGAAGAAATGCCTGTGAGTTCTAACGCGTCTTCTATGGCTGGTAGTTTGAATACAAGCGGCAGGGATGTGAAAGAGTCCCCAAGAGAATCGGGGGAAGCAACGGCTGGCGTCGTAACCAATGGGAGGTGCAAAGGCAAAAGAGGGACGTCTTGCCGGTATTCTAGGGACTTGGACAATACCAACTCATCTTGAGCGTCATCGATGCCATTGGCCTTGCAGGCTTGCAGGAGATTACCTCCATCTCCATCTGGTTCCCCTGTGAAGAGGCCTTCTTCGTCCAGCCGCTCAACGGGGAAAAGCACCAACATCTCATCCATAATTAGCGGCGTGATCTCGAGTGAGCGAGCGTGCGCAACTCACCGTCAGCCAAATGTGCCGTCACTCATCATCTCAGGCGGCGATTCGTTCAGAAGAAAAAGGCGGCGAAAGGCTGAGCCGCGAGGGAAGGAGAAGTTAACGCGAGCCAAAAGCTTGCATTCACGCGGATCTGCCCGAGGAAGCGAGTTTCAGGAAACGCACTCGCATCATGAGCAAGACCTCGACGCGCAAAACGAACGTCTGCGCCGTGCGGAGGTTGCAGAGGCAGCACGCGACAGGACAAGGGCGGGTGAGCCGCCTGGGTCCGACACGTACGCTGGAATTGCCCGCGACGCCCGCACCTAGCGAATGAGCCGAATGAGAAAATCTGTACGAGGATAAATGTGAAAATAGAAACAGCACCGTGAGATGACTGGCTTGGCGTTGGCAGCGCTGTTTGTAGGTTTTGTCGCGACGAACGGCGGCAGCTGTCCAAGTCGCGCCCCATCGACGGTTTGTATGGACCTGCGATTCTATGATTGGCGCGCATTGCGGCCCGCCCCTTGGCGTCCACGTTCCAGTTGGAGCTATCCGTGTCGACAGCCACCCTCGTCGTTCGTATACCTAGGCCTTCACGACAAAGACCTCGGATGCAGTCGGGCAGTGTTCTTATTCTTTTCACTCCTATGAATGCATACCCGCCATCATTGTGACAGTGGCTTCCACCCACTATCCTGCGGCGTTCAGACAACCCTCGCAACAGGACTCCGTGAGACACCCAACCAACTCTCATATGTGCCAGTGCCCAGTCAATGCGCCTATGTAATTTAATGCCCGCTCATGTCATCAGTCATAGCTCATCAAGAAGCGCGCTAGAAGTAGCCCCAAGCCCCAAGCCCCAAGCAACACCAGAGCTCATCTCCTGCGTCGAAACTTGCTGTTGAAACCCGGCCCGCCTTTGGCACCATGATTGCGCAGCTTCAGCCGTTGAAAGTTGGCGTGAGCCAGCTCGTTAACCTTTCTGACGGCCTTTTTTACAGTGCCTTCTTTCTTCCCCTCGTCCCTGCCTGATTTCACCTTGCCTTTGTCGCTCAGAGCTTCATCGGGGACAAAATCGTCATCGTCTGCGTCACCTCTGGGGACAGCTTCCGCGTCACAGATGATGCCCTCGCCGTCCTCGTCGCTGTCGCCACCGTCAACCGGGGCCGCAGGGCGCTTGATCCAGTGTGGCTTGATGTTGGCCCTTCTGGTAGTCCTCTTCTGCCCCTTCTTCTTGTATACAGCCAGCGGGTTGCCGTTTCGATCCAGGGCATCTTCTACCGGGCTGTCATACATTGCTTCGTCATCGAATCCGCCAAGTAGGAGTGGCGGGTCTCTACTCTCCTCCACAAGAACATCTCCCGTAGTGGGTAATGCTCGCGGCGCCTGCGGTGCAGGCTTCGGCTTGTCCGTCCCCGCTTCCGCGCCCTCTGCTTCGCGAAGAGCATCCAGATCGTCATCGTCGTCAAGTCTGTCATCTTCCGCCTTTCTGAGACTGGCCACAATCTCGCTCAAGCCCCGAACCATCGGCTTGCGTGGCAGTCTCAGCGGCGCTGGAGCTGCGAAAGTGGCATCCTCCTCCAGCGTGGGCAGTGAGTGTCTCTTCAAGAAGGCCGGTGTATCGAACTGTAGTTTCGACACTGACGTTGGCGTCTTCCCCCCTGAACTGTTTCTCCGATTCTTGAGCGGCGTCATGAACGTGTCTAAAAGTTGTCGCTTGCTCGTTGACATTGGCGTACGGCCCAGTGCCACATCCTTGTCAAATTCAGAGGAGCTCGTGCGCTTACTAGGCGTGGCGTGAACTCTGTTTTGAATGCCATCTTTCCTTTTCGTCTCGGTATGCTTCCTGGATGGTGTTCCGAGCTCCCTTTCGACTAGCAAGTCAAAGAGGCCGAGTACCTTTCCGTCCCTTTGGGGCGTTGGGCCTAGCGATGTAATTGGGGCTGGACTGAAGAGCTTTCGTGAGGTTGCTGGCGAGCCCATGAGTTCGTTGTCTAGATTGCGGTTCTTGGACGGTGTCTCTGCGTATTTGGCTCGCTTGAGCGGCGTCTCGGACGGCGTGGGATCTGATCTGCGCTTCTTGGAGATGGACTCATCCAGTGACGGAGGTGGCACCTTGCCAGCGAGTATGTCGCGGACCTTGTTGTATTCCTTGTACCTCCTGGCTGCATTGAAAATTAGGTGCTGATATAAGTTTAGACATGTCCAGGTGAGTCAGAGCGTACCGATATCCGGGTTGTCCTTGATGTCCTGTCGCCCGGGTTTGTTGCCGCCATGGCCGTTCGCCCACTCATTCTCCCACCGCTTGAGGTCCGCACGTAGTTCCTTGGACTTGGCTTCATATTGCGACTTTGCCTCGTCATTCATGGTTGCAGTGCTCGTGTGCAAACGCATTCGGCGGCAAGTAGTGTTCTCGATCGCCTGGACATGCCATGTCCTCACCAAAGCGACAAGGTGGGACCGAGGTGCGTGACCACGCGCGCTGGGAGACGCGTTGCGGCCTGGAAGACGCGTCGGGAAATTCAGCGCCGAGGCCCCCTGTAATTGCGCTGCGGGAGCCCAAAGTCGCAGCGACCCCGCCGTGGCCCATCGAACTACCAGGCTAATAACGCCACCGGCGGCCCCCACCACAAATTCGTCCACACTGCCGTCGTATCGCTGTCGATGCCTTCACCTTCCATCGTCACCGTCAATTTTCCTCAACCTCAGCCGGCAGGCTCGACTCTGCAGCAAGGCCTTTGCTGCGACTCGGGCCGCCGATAGTCTCGACGTGGACATGGGCCCGGACCATCCGCGTCCGGGGCGGGATCCTGGCTTCGATTCCGTCTCGCCACCGCCGCTCAGTCCTGTTCGGCCACCACCGTGGCCCAAGGAAAAGCAGTCTAGAAGCCTCGAGCCAGCTGATTCCTGCGTCATTTGCCTTGACGCGACAACCGAGCCTTGCATACTGCTACCGTGCGAGCATATATGCTACCATTACACGTGCATCAGCCAGTGGCTCAACGTCATCCCCCGATGCCCTTTGTGCAAGTCGACTGTCTCGAGGGTGGTCCACGGACCGGCCGACCAACAACAAATCCACGAATACTCTCCTTCGAGCGCGCCTCGAGAACCGGCGGGCAGCTCGAGCGCCCAGACTCCTAGTCTCGCGATCCGATATGCTGCGTCACCGCTAAGTAGCTTTCAGTTTGGACCTACGTGGGGAGGTCTCCGTGACCCCCGTCCAGACGAGCCCGCCGGCTTAGCCTTTCGACGCGATGTCTATCGCCTCCTGAGGTACTCCATGCACGTCGGTGCAAACCCCATATCTGGATACCGCGAGGTCACTCGAGAGATGTTTCGCAGAGATCGGGGTCTGCACGCGCGTGTACGAACCTTTCTACGTCGGGAGCTTCGGGTGTTCAGTTGGCTGTCAACCCCGGAGGCGGATGATTTGGTGCCTTTGCAGGGAGAGAGCATCTATTCCTTCCGGGATCGAAAGAGGGCCATTACCGTCGAGAGACTTCTTGGTCACATACTGCGGTTGCTGCAGCATTTCGAGATACGAGGCAGCGATGGCAGCCTGGAGGACGATCTCACGACTCACCTGGGCCGGGAAAACTCTAGGCTGTTGCTTCATGAATTGTGTTCATTCCTGCGCAGTCCTCACGATAGCCTCGAGGACTGGGACCAGGAAGTGCAATACGCCGACGCTGCCGAGCCGAGAAACGAAGTAGCCAACGAAGGAGTGGATGTTCCAGGTGCCCACAACCCCAGGACAGAGCGCGGGGGCTGCAACAGAGGTTCCGGTGGTCGGCGCGGCCATGGCTATCGACGCAGACATGACCCTATTGGCGCCGACAGTACGAATTCAGTCAGAAGGAATTGCGTACGAGCGCGATGACCTTAAAGTCTTATAGCCAAACAAGTACATAGGAGTGAGTGAGTTTCTCTGGCGTTGAGGGAGGCTGGATTTTGCATTAGATACCCAAAGAGAGCGATCCAATGAAGAATGATGATCAAAATGCACGTTTCCATAAGCAGGTGGATAGAGTCTGTGTCGTCAAGGGTATCATCGTAGCGGCTCGTCACATGTTCATCAATCCTCCAAGATCCTTCTCCATCGCCCGTAGCCGTGCCTGCAACTCCTTCTTCCTGGCTTCCAACTCCCTCGCCTCGTCCTCTTCTCTGCGCAAGTCGTCCTCGGTCCACTGCTGGCTCTCATCCTCGTGCTCGTCGTCTCCTTCTACTTCATCGTCGTCATCCATCCAGCCCTTGTTCATGCTGGCCAACTGCTCCGCCTGGCCAGCCACTTTCGCCTCATAGTATGCCGTTGTGTTTTTGCCATTGCGGAACCTCCCGCGGAGCGCGGCTATGCGCTCCCGTGCGCCAGGGAGCTCGTACACGCCGCACAACTTCTCGGCGCCACGGAGGAGCACCTCGACATCCACATCGCCCCGACGCTCGCCATGACGCAGCTGCTCATGCATCTCACCGCCTAGAACGGCGGCAACGGCGGTCTGGCGCCGCGGGTGCTGCGTGGAGCCTGCGCGAGGGGGCGGACCTGTTGTCACCTCGCCCGAGGCGACGTTGAAGACGGTCCTGCGGCGGGTGGAGGCCGCGCTGGGCTCCGGCTCGGCGGCACTGCGGATGGAGGCAGAGGACGGCGGTGGAGGGGGCGGGACGGAGAAGAGGGCGCGCTCGTGAGCCTCGGTGTCGCGGATTAGAGACGTGATATCGGGGTTGGAGAGCAGGGCGTTGGTGAAGATCTTGGGCGGAGGGAAGCTGAGGGCGGGCTTGTCAGCGGGATTCCAATTCCGGTACCGATCGATGACTGCTAGACGCTGGGTCGGGCGGGGTGCTTACGGGAGGGCGTCGATGCCCTGGCAGGAGTAGGAGATCTGGTCAAGGTGGGCGGAGAGGAGAGACATGATGGCGTGGACGCGGCGCGCCTGGAGAGGCGCGTCGTGTCAGGACAAGAGCTGCTCCGGGAAGCGGCGGAGAAGTCAACGGCTAAGAGGCAAGGAGCTGGCCACGAAGACAAAGGACGTCAATGCGGCAGTAAATGCACGTGGGCGGCTGTGGAAAGTCGATGCTGCGCTGCGTGGGTAGAGAAGCAGCTTTCAAAAGAAACGCGACAGGGCGGCGCAGTGGGGCGGGAGCTCGGCGTGTGATGCAGCCCCTCGATCCAGCCAACAGCGCGCGTTGCGCAGGCAAACAATACGTTAAGGTGCACAGATTCCCGTCCAGGCTCCATTGGCCACGAGCGCGATCATGGCAACCACGAGCATGCTTCGCTACGCTACCGACGCCACGCATCCTTACCCTGCTGGCGTAAACTCAAGACATGTTTGCACCAGGAGCTGCAAAAGGGTGCGTCTGGACGCGTGCAGGGCGACAATGCTGCTCGCGTAGGGGCCAGCGTCCGTGCTGAGACTCGTCGCACCTTAATTCATCGTGGGGAGAGGCAGTCAAGGCCGGAAGTGTCATATGGCGCGACGTGAGGAATGGAGCCGGCGACGGTTGAGCATTGAGGCTCGGATCCAGGGCCACGCCGTCGTCGGCAGTTGGCCTCGGATGCTGTCGCGTAGCTCTCCGACCCGTGCGAGTGCGAGAAACCCCTTTCCGCAACGTGCCTCATATGCACTGTAGGGAGCACGAGCAATACAAGTAGGTTAGGTGGTAGCATCTCTCCGCGCAGGGCCCGCAGAGGCTAGGATATTCTTAGCGCCGACAGCTGGCCGTTAGTCGCCCGAAGTTGGGGGCCCCGGCAGCACTAGCAGAGCCCCCCGTCAACGTTGATGAGCTGAGGTGCGATCTACGGGTGCTCATGTCCGAGCCCGAGCAGGGCTGCCGTCGATGTTCGCATCGGCGCCAGCATCGAATCGAAGCCCGGCCTGCTCGTGTCGCAGCGGGTGCAGAGGCGCCAGCGCCACCGCCGGATTGGACTGTGCCACTGCGCGGCTGCAGGGGCGCTTCTCAACGTACGACCGCCCGCAGCTAAATTCCCACCCCGCTGCATGCAGCGGCCGCCACTGCTCCCAGCGCACCCTGCGGTCCCACTATTTCTCGTAACAGCGCGTGCTAGTCCGTAGATTTCTCCAATCCATCCCGTCCCATCCATCCCACCCTGGCGGCTGCAGCTCAGATCTGAAATCGAACCCGGCCGGCCTCTTCTTCTCTCCGCCTCCTTCTCCTTTTCCCTCTCCTCGTCCGTCTTCTGCGCTCTTTTCCCCGACGCCCGCCCGCGCCTTTGTGCTCGCACGCGACCATCATGTACTGAACTGACCGTCGAGGCTGCCTGTGAAACAGCTTTACGATCCGTCCCCTCTCGCTCTTTCGGCCTCGCACATACCGACCGCATCGAGTCGAGTCCGCCCCTTGCGCGCCGCTCCGATTTGCAGGTCATAGCTTGCTTCTCCTCCCGAATCGTTTGTACAAATTGTGCTGCCGGGTGGCTTCGTTTTCAAAGTCTATTTCAAAATAATCGCGCCGTAATTCTTCCGCACTGCTCCCTACACCGAATCGAACCGTCGCCGCGTCTCCCATCCACCGCCTCTACGAATATTTAACCTCCCAACGCGGCGACCAAGCTGCCATCTGCGACAGGAGCTGAGCAGCCAAAATGGTCAAGATGCTGGCGCCCGGCCCCTTTCCTCGGCGGCCGTCGGGCTTCATCAAGTACGGCGTCGTGGCCGTCGTCTTCCTGCTTGCACTCTACTCCTTCGGCCGCAGCTCGCGCGACGCATATCCGAGCCCCTCTTCCCTAAATCGTCCGGCTCCTGACACGCCTGCGCCCCTCGGGGACACATACGTTGGTGGCAATACAGCCGAAAAGAAGCCTGCGCCGAAGCCCGATGGCCTGGCCAAGGGCAAGAAGCCTGACGTTGGGAGCGGAGAGGGTAGCAAGAATGCTCCTCACCAGGCGCCCGCATCGGGCAACGGCGACAAGAAACGCCACCCCATCGACAAATTGATATACGACGCCCAGCACCAATTTGCTGAGCTCCTTTCCAAGCAGTCCAAGACGGCCCAGCAGGCCGCCCAGGCCTATCGTAAGCGCCGCGGTCGCCACCCGCCCCCCGGCTTCGACAAGTGGTTCGAGTTTGCTCGCTCGCATAACGCTCTCATCGTCGAGGACTTCTTTGATCAGATCCACCACGACATCGAGCCCTTCTGGGGCCTCGACCCTCTCTTGCTACGGCGGGAGGCGAGCCAGTTTGAAATGACCATCAACATCCGGGATGGTAACGCCACGTCCGGTTCCGATTGGTTTTGGACCACCATCTGGCTAAACATGATCAAGGAGATTGAGCAATATCTCCCTGATATGGATCTCGCTCTCAACGCCATGGACGAGCCCAGACTTGTGGTGCCATGGGAGGATATCAACGGTTACATGGCCAAGGCGGCCAAGACGGTCAAGCTGCCCAAGGCCAAAACGGTCGTGACCGACTTCGGGAAGCTCCCGAAGCCCAGGACAGCTGAGTTGGCGGGAGAGGCATCACCCAAGGAGTGGGAAAAGACGAGTACGTATTTGTGCATGCACCGAGAATTTGTTGGACCTCGACCACTAACCAGCGCACTTAGAGCCTTACTGGCCCATCGCTCGCCGAGGATGTCCCCCAAACAGCCCGGCCCGTAAGACGCCGCTGCAACAGTCGTTTGCCAACCCGCCCTCCATCAGCACCAAGGACGCCGAGCCCCATCTCTACAAGGGCTATGTCTCGAATTACACCTTATCCAACGAGCTGTGCCACCAGCCCGACCTGCAAGGCCTCGAGGGCATCCTCATCGAGCCTCTTTCTGTCTCGGCTACCAAGGCCATGTTTCCCATGTTTGGTGGCTCCAAGCTGACGGTGAATAACGAAATTCTCCTGCCGGCGCCCATGTACTGGAACGAGGAGGAGCGCTTCACCGGCGGTAATGACCACGGTATCCCCTGGGCCGAGAAGAGCAGCACAGCCATCTGGCGAGGTGTCGCCACCGGCGGCTTGAATCGCGAGAGTAATTGGCGAGGCTTCCAGCGCCACCGCTTCGTCGCCATGAGCAATGGGACCAAGGTGTCGCTGGTCGAGTCGGGCGAGGAGAGGGCCGAGAACTTTGCACTCGCGGAGAAACAGTACGCTGTGCGCCCTCAAAAGGACCACAAGCTCGGCGATTGGATCAATGGATGGTCAAACGTCGGCTTTATCGACCTCTCATGCGACCCTCCCCAGGAGGGCTTCTGCAACTACACCGATTTCTACTTCGAGCCCATCAAGGGCCTCAAGATGGCGGAGCAGTTTAGCTCCAAATTCTTGCCAGACATTGACGGCAACTCGTTCTCGGGGCGCTATCTCGGCTTCTTGCGGTCGACGTCTTTGCCCATCAAGGCCACCATCTGGCGCGAGTGGCACGACAGCCGGCTGGTGCCTTGGAAGCACTTTGTGCCCATGGACAACCGCTTTTCCGACTACTACGGCATCATGGAGTATTTCCTCGGGTACGAGGGCCGCAACGGCCATGACCGAGCCGCCGAGAAGATTGCCCTAGAGGGCAAGGAGTGGGCGGACATGGTGCTTCGCAAGGAGGACATGCTCGTCTATGTGCTGCGGCTGCTGCTCGAGTACGCGCGCGTCGTCGACGATCGCAGAGAGACGATGGGCTGGGTCGACGACGTGCTCAAGGACCCGTCACTGGAGAAGTCGTGGCTGGGCTGGTGGTAGTGTATTATTTAACGAGTCAAGGAAGGGCGATACGGGGGGTGGCATGGGTTACTTGGATACGAGGCCCGGCGGCGTCGGCGTTTGGGACTTTGTTGATTCTTCCTTTCTCTCATACTGGCGAGTGCGGATGGGCAGGATGGGCAGACACCCGGATGCCCTCGTTTCTGCATCATCTTCTTCATGTATCTTTTTATAAGAGGGGGACTGCGAAAATGGAAACCGGGTCACGCATCGGGCGGTCAGAGGTTGCCTCTCATGTTTATAGAATGCCGTCCTAATGGAGGATTACTCGGAATTCTCTCGTCTATCCTGTGCGTTGCTTGTGACTTGGGAACGTATCCTCTTGCGTCCCTGGCCGTGCGTTGACAAAGCTTCACCGCGGGTTCCCACCCTCACCCTGTGGCCGCGCCTCTTCAGCCTTTTGTCTTCGGCCTGTTATCGATTCCCTTTGGAATTTCGTCGTTTTGTCCTTTGCTGTCTTCGCGACAATCTATTTTGCAGACTTTCAAGACTCTGAACGCCGTCTATATGTACATAGGTGGTATACATTTGTTCCCATCAGCTCCCCTGGATGGGACGGCTCTACCGTATTCATACACTTGTGCAAGCCTTCGCACACAGCTCACACCTCAAAACGCCAAGCCTGCCGCGCCAGGCCTGGTGTCGTCGTCGTCGCCATCCGCGTCCGCGTCCTCCACCAGCCGGCCCAGCATCTGCGCGTACGTCGGGCGGAAGGGCCAGTCCATCCACGCCTGCAGGATCTCGGCCCACTGCTCCTCGTTCATGGACCGCACCGTCAGCGCGCCGTGGCCCGTCAGCGGCGTGCCGCCCCGGCGCACGTCCCGCACGCTTGGGCACGCCCCAATAAGGTCGCCGAAGCCGGCCCAGAGGCCCTCCATGGCCTTGGGGACGGGCAGCAGCGTGTGGTGGAACCAGAAGCGCAGCATCACCTCGGACATGTCGCCGGAGCGAGTGCTTGACGGGCCGTGCTGCCGGAAGAGCGGGCGCATGGCCTTGGGCTGGATGTCGAGCAGCGCCGTCGGCGCGTTGGGGAAGAACTCGTCGGCGCGCGCCGAGAGGGGTTCGTAGGCGCGGCGGTCCCAGAGCAGCGCCGGGGGGTCCTGACGGAAGAGGTGGTAGCTGTCCCTGAGGCCCTTGAACTCGTTGCGTGCGTTCTTCTTGAGGTTGTCGATGCGCTCGTTCCACGCTGCGTTGGCGCGCTCAAACTCGCTGGGCGACGAGTCCGCGAGGCGTGACACGGCTTCGTGCTCCTGCAAGAGGTCAAGGTATACGAGTGCGTCCTCTTGGTCGTACTTTTCGCGGTGGCGCAGCGCTTTCAGTCGCTTCGACGTCTCAGTCTTGCCCCGGCCCAGCTCGCGCTCGAGCTCTTCAAGCTCCTGCTTGAAGGGGCGAGTCAGCGTTGGCGGGCGGACTCCCGCCAGCCTCTGCCCCATCAGCGCCGGGTCGGCTTTCAATGCTGCGTACGACATGGGCTCTCTCCCGGCCGGCATCGTGAGTCCCTGCGCCGCCATGCGCTCCAGAGTCTGGTACCCCGACTCCATGTTGATCCACTCGTCGCGCAACGCGTTGCGGTCCTCGACCTCGGTGTCCTGTCCGGCGACTTCGTGGATCCATTCGCACGAGAGCTCCGCCTCGAAGGCGCTGCGCTTGCGCCGGTTGATGGCGCGCGGGAGCAGCCTCCGCTTGTCCTCGTCGTTGACCCAGACCAGCATGCGCACCAGCCCGTACCGCTGGAATAGGGACGACGTCCGGATGCTCGACATGAGCTGGTACATGACCATGGTGCTGATGCTCTCGAACCCGCGGAATGCTTTCTTGGGGAACATGGAGAGATTGGCCGTGACGAGCAGCGTGTCGTTGCGCGTGGGCGTGGCACCCGGCCGCGTCTCGTGCTGGTCTGAAAGTCTGCTGCGTATCATCTCTAGGAGATCCTTCCATACAAGACCAGACTTGGGTATCAGCTCGACGTTTTGCTTGGAGACGAGGCCGGACAGGAACGGGCGGTACAGCTCGGCGTCGAGGTCCATCATGACGTGCTTCCGCGGCTCGAGAAAGTCGTGCAGCTTCTGGCTCCAAACGCCCGCCCCGGGGTTCAGGTCGACCAAATCACACCCTCGGTGTCGCTCGAGAGACGGCGCCAGATACTTGATCACGTCGTCTGGCCCAAGTCAGTCGGCGAATCTTCCCTGGAGAGCCCGGAGCAGCTTACCGCAGAGGCCGTGGCTCACGATATTCACCCTGCGCGGCTCTACCGCACGGATGGCGGCGGCCTTCTTGCGCCCGCCCGTCCGCTTCCAGACGCCCGTCTTGTCGAGCTGTCGCGCGACGTCGCTCGTAGTGGCCAGCATCGACGGCGCCTTCACCGCTGCGGTCGCCATTGCACATGCCTGCTGGGCCCGGGCCAGCTTTGCGAGGGTCGTCCGCGCATCGTTTCGACGTGCCAACATGAAGCTTTGGCAGTGGTTGACTTTGGCCGGTGTGGAGGGTCGCGAAGAAGCTTGTCGTGAGCTCCTACATCATTTCTTGGCTCTGCCGGCGCCGACCGGACCGTTGCTTCGGGCTTGAGACTTCAGCAAAGCCCCTCCCCACAACCACCTACCCTGTACCCAACGTCCGACCTGCTCGTTATCATAATTGCGTTTCCATTGTTGCTGCACAAGTCTCTGCAGAGAGGGGAAGAATGGGGAAAGAAAACAGCTACTGCTCCTGAAATTTGACGAGAGCGCATTGTACGTGCGCAGTCCGCAGCTCACAAAATCAAGAGCTGCAGGGGATGGTTCTCACGCCCGGGTTCGACGTTACTTAAACGAGTCGATTACAACGCTTTGCACCGCTTGACTAGAGTGCCTCGGGATAAGCGTCCGAGGAGCGAGATGTCTGTAGAAATCACAAGCCTCTCAGCCATGAGCCTTCATCTCGAGACTGCCAACTAGCCAACAGCCCCCTCTGCGAACAGACTCCTGAAAAGACAAACGTGTATACGGAAGCTCGCCAGATGCCCAAGTAAAACTCCTGAAGACGCCGTCATGCCACATCGTCCGGGGTGAATAGCCCCCTTGCGCTCAAGCTCCCTCGCTTCCAAATTCATTCGTCCATTCGATTTGCTTCTCAATATCCTCCTTAGACACTGTAGGATGCGAATCCTCCAAGGCCATTTCGAAGTCTTTGAGCAGGACGTCGGGCGCGAGCAGCTCGTCCGAGTTGACATCGTCGTAGGTCATCTCAATCTTCTGAGGATCTCCAGGAGAGCACGGAATCAGCATTCGCTTGCCGTCTTTCATGACCTTGTCGACGGTTAGCACAGAGTCCCACACCCCAGGCTTAGCTCGCCCAACACGTACCGGCTTAAAGTGAGTAGCCTGCAAGATCTTGCGGACGGGCCGCATCAGCGCAGTTTGCACCACGTTGGCGATGTCACTGCCCGAGAACCCCTCTGACTTGGCCGCCAGAACGTTGTAGTCGCCCGATTGCAGCGCCGTGTCAGTGTCGCCCACAGCAAGCTTGAACATTCTTGCACGACCGTTGGTGTCTGGCAGACCAATGTGAACTCGTCGCTGGAATCTTCGACGGATGGCTGCATCCAACTGCCACGGGATGTTGGTCGCTCCCAGGACAAGGATCCCCTTGCTGTCATTGCCCACACCATCCATTTGAACCAGGATCTCAGTCTTTATGCGACGGGACGCCTCGGATTCGCCCTCGCCTCGCGGCCCGCAGAGCGCGTCAATTTCATCAATGAAGATGACTGAAGGCTTGTTTTCCCTGGCCATGGAGAAAAGAAGTTTGACGAGGCTGGAGGGAAGGGCAGTCGTTAGCGTAGACTCAAGATGGAGCGAAGAGGGCAGCTTACCGTTCACTTTC
This sequence comes from Tolypocladium amazonense, assembly GCA_024340795.1. Classification (NCBI taxonomy): domain Eukaryota; kingdom Fungi; phylum Ascomycota; class Sordariomycetes; order Hypocreales; family Ophiocordycipitaceae; genus Tolypocladium; species Tolypocladium amazonense. Next base: position 187,980 of record JALHCE010000040.1, on the reverse strand, counting down.
TCCCATCCATTTGCTTACCAAATCCGAACTGCTGATGCTGAAAAAGGTGCTGTTTGCCTCGGTAGCAACAGCCTTGGCCAAATAGCTTTTGCCCGTTCCAGGCGGGCCATAGAGCAATATGCCTTTCCACGCCTGTCGTTTGCCCTGGAACAGGCTCGGGAACTTTATGGGCAGCACCACGGCCTCTTTTAGGGTCTCCTTGGCGCCCTCCAGGCCAGCAATATCCTCCCACCGTACGTTCGGCCTCTCCTGCAAGATGGCCCCCGACAGTGCGTTCCGAAGCTTTTTGCTGTCATCGTCTTCGGCAGAGCCTTTGCCCTTCCCCGTCGTCGACCCGTTTACGCCCATGAGAGCCTTGCCGCCGTTGGTGTTGTTTTCGGCCTCGGACTGTAGGAACTGTTTGAGCTTCTCGGCGCGGTCGAGGTAGGTGGCCATCTTCTCCTGCATGGTTGCCTTGAGCGCCTTGTTTTTCTCCCACTTCAGAGCTTTGACCCAGAGCTCCATGGACGACATGTAGAGGTCGAAAGCCTTTTGGTACTCTTTGTTGTGGTCCGCCGCAATCGCCTTTTGCACCTCGGCGATGGCGCGGTCTCGGAAATTGGTCGACATCTTGACGAGTGCACGATTGGCTCGGCGAATCTGACGGGAAGTCGAAGCAGCGGGGGAGCGCTGCGAGGAGGAATGGTGCTGCAAGTGCCTCGGGCCGGCGGCAGAGTATCGCACGAGAGTTACGGGGACGAGCGAACTGCTGCCTGGCTCAGCTGGCTCAGCGTGGGACGAGCTATCGGCGTCGACGGAGCGGCAGACGACGCGTGCGAAGAGGAGCGATGGCGATGCTGGCGGATGATGAGGTAACGTCAGAAATGCGGTACCTGACGCTGCTGGGATTGGCGGGGTAACATGTAGGTATCGGGGAGGGGCCTGCGTTTCGATAGCGGTGGTGGGGCAAGGCACCACCATCACTTCAACAGCACCCTAGTAGCGTCACCAGATGTCTGGCAAGGCAACAGCTTGCAAAAGGGACTAAAGCAACACCCCCGGGCTGCCAGAGGGCCGAATCGCAATAAAAGGAAACAGTTTTCGGTACAAGAACACAGCTCAGTGAGAGCATTAGCCCCAGCCAGGCAACCAACCATGGCCGAAGCCCGCCTGCAGTCCCTCTCTGAGGACTATCAAAAACTTCAACAAGGTGAGAGTCTCACAGCCTTACGGCGAACCGGAGCTGACGAAGCCCGATAGAACTGCAGAGCACCGTTGAGTCTCGGCAAAAGCTGGAAGGACAGAAGCAAGAAAACCTGGGCGTTCAAAAGGTCCGCCTTGGGCAAACTTTCGCGCGACGGAATGTCGACTGACAAATAGACCAGGAGTTTGACACGCTGGGGGATGACGAGACCATCTACAAGCTCGTGGGACCGGTCTTGCTGAAGCAAGACAAGGTCGAGGCTGAGAGCACCGTCAAGGGGCGACTCGATTTCATTACTGGAGAAATGTTGGTCAGACCAGGCGTAGTCACAATTCATACTGCTAACTGAGAGATGCAGCTCGAGACAGGAAAAACAGATCAAGGAGACACAGGAAAAGATTGAGAAGAAGAAGACGGAGATTATCCAGACACAGGCCGCCGCGCAAGGCGCAGCTTCGGGACAGGGCAAGCAGCCAGCTCAATGATGTGCCCACAGATCGATCCCCGATTCCGTTCATGCGCATCATTCTTCTTCAGCACTATGAGACAGGGGGGATAAAAAAGAGTGTCCGCTTATTTTTGTCCAAAAACTTGTTTCGAGCACGGCGACCATCTGCGCCACAAATAATTTGTAACGTGCTCATACTGTTTTCTGATGAAGATCTGGAGGAAAGACGGATTTGTGGTGGTGCAGGAAGAAGGGCTTTAAGACATTGTCGGGCCTCAGGCTTGAACTGAAGAACAGTGGCTGTAGCATACCTCTAGCGATAGCATAAGGAGGATAGAATTCTTTCAAACCGAACGTCGGCGTCTCTCTCGCGTCGAGGTTTGCACTCTGTTCCGGTGGTCTTTCAATGACCGAATGGTTGCCAGTGCGTTATTGGTCTTCCAGCTTAATGCTGGCTGTTTTCCTCGTGCTTCACATTCCCCCCCCCTCTCACCATTGATTGAGTTGGTAGAAAGCCCAGGGTATCAGCCTGCAATAAATGATGACGCTTTGCGTGGCAAATGAACCATCGGAAGAGGGCTTTAATCAGGCTTCCATTGTTGCCTCTGGAGGCCGATAGGCTTATATCAAGCGGAGAGTAATGAGTGCGCAGGGCGCAGCAAAGCGACCCAAAAAATAAAATAAAAATAAAACAGACTTTACGGACGAGACATGATTACAGTATCGAGTGAGCGAGCTTGCCATCTTGTCATGCACAAAATTTGGCGTCGACAGGAGGAACACTTTACTGGGAGGTACAGCTGGCGCAGCGGTGGTGAGCACGAGCTAGCTTCCATGAATAACCCGACCCCACCACACCTGTGACCTGCACCCACCACGACGTGCCTTGCGTACCTTGATTGGAAACGCGTCACGCAACGCCGCAAACCACCTGCAGCCTGCATCTTCCATATCGGCCTCCGCAGGCCGCAACGGCATCCATGGGAGTACGGATTCTGGTCATCTCAGCATGATCACCGCTTCTTTCGCATTACTATTATGCCCCGAGCCGTTGTAGCCGCGGGCTGGCGTTGTTGCGCTGCTAACATTCTCTCCATCGGCTCCAGTTGACGTCGTCGTCGCAAAAGAGGATGGAGCCTCGCTCCTCGGCGCGGCCCACGCGGCCGCAGTCCGTCAGCTCTTTGGCCGCGCAGGCCGAGAACTTCACCTTCAATACCAACATCGACTTCAAATACTGGGCACGAGCTGCCGAAACCCTTTACCAAGAGGTGCGACTTCTTACGCCTGGACAAGGATTCTCCGACTGACCTCTGCCGCAGGCGTCTTTTGCCCTCGCCGACGGCGACTATGGACGAGCGTACATGATGTTGTACCGTCACTCGGTGCTGGTCCTAAACTGCCTGCCTAAGCATCCCAAGTTCAAGCAACCCGGCAGCCGAGAAGCGTTCAAGCCGCTGGCGAAGCGCATCGATACCGTGCTCAATAACCTGGAGCAAATCAAGCCCGTCGTCGAAGACGAATACCAAGAATGGGAACGAATGTCGTCGGCCAAATCGGCTCAGCGTGAGGCTCAACATGCTCCGTCGAGCTATGCAGACTTCGCTGCGCGGGATCCCACCTTGGGCGGGCACGCAAACGTCCTGGATGCTTCCGAGTATCAAGAGTTGGCCGTCGATTTGGCTCAGAAGGAATTGGCCCGAAGGGATCAAGCTAGACGAGAGTTGCGAGCCTCCCGGAAACTCGACCAGCAAGCTCACATTGACGGCAGATTTCGGGCTCCGCGTGACGACGACACGCAGAGACAGATGGAAGCGGCCAGGATGTTGCTGAACCGTAGTCGGCAGGACGAAGGCGACGAGGGAACATCCGGCGATCGCATGTCGGATCGTGCAGTGATTTCGGGCCAATACAACTATCCCTCCATCACGAAGTCTCAGACGGTGGCATATGAGGGTTCTCAGGGTCTGCTGCAGCCATCCTCGATGCCTGCACCGAGTCGGCCACCCAAGGAACGTCTGCCATCTCCGGAAAAGGCTGAGAAGATGGCTCGTCCAGATGCAAGCGCCGTCATGCCTGCAGTTCCACGCAAAGTGCCTCTGGGCGATTTCGCACCCTCTCCGAAGGCCACTGAACAGAGCCTTCTCCCTCCAAATGGCCCAATCGGTGGACCGCCGCTCCCTAGAAAAGAGCGGCTCGCTTTCAAGCCAGGTGCTTACCTCGAGAATGGCGATCCGATTCGCTCTGTTTTCCTCCCGACGTCGCTTCGATCCAAATTCCTCGATCTCGCATCCAAGAACACCCGAGCCGGGCTGGAAATGTGCGGCATTCTCTGCGGAACACCGGTAAACAACGCCCTGTTCGTGCGATGCCTCCTCATACCGGATCAGAAGTGCACTTCCGACACTTGCGAGACGGAAAATGAAGGTGCAATTTTCGATTACTGCGCAAGCGAGGACCTGTTGGTGCTAGGATGGATCCACACGCACCCGACGCAGACGTGCTTCATGAGCTCGCGAGATCTGCACACGCACGCTGGGTACCAAGTCATGATGCCAGAGAGCATCGCTGTCGTCTGCGCTCCCCGGTTCCAGCCATCGTATGTCTTTTGCGTGAAACCCCCAAGTTGGAAGCTGTACTGACGTGCGGCGTACCCCAGGTATGGGATCTTTCGGCTTACGCACCCCCCCGGATTGGACCACATCCTGGACTGCAAACACCAGGATAACTTCCATCAGCATTCGATTGACAACATCTATCGAGAGACGGAGCACCCGAATGGCCACGTGTACGAAAGTGATAAGATGCCTTTCTACGTCCAGGACCTACGAACAAAGTAAACCCTGTTCAACTCAAGGAAGAAGACGGAGTCGCAAATACTCCTCCAAACTGGATGCCTAGGTCAGGGGAGAGCAACCTCACCAGTTTTGAGAAGCTGGCCGGTCTGCATCGAGGACCAAGCATGGGTCTTGAACAGAATGCCGCCGCCTCGAGAAGTTAAAAGAAAAACGCCAAATTATGGCTACATAACGACACGCAACGGCTAAATCATTTTGCTGAGATGATAACGAAGCTTAACTGAAGTGACGCAGATTGGCACGAGTTTGTTCTGACGCCAGTCGACTACTTTGTACGGGCTTACTATGCGGAGGAACAATGCCACGTTGGTTGGCATACACTCAGCATCTGAGCTCGATTCCTCGGTAATGAATTGTCTCTGCAGTGCTGAGGTAGCTGATGGAGAAGAGTTTGCCTGTCATAAGCTTTCAATGCAACAGAATAGAGAAGCACAGAAGCCAAAGTTAGCAATACAAGGAGAGACTGTACGGAGTATATGCGCTATTGTTGCGTTTGTACGGTGTACGACTGAATCTTGGCATCGGAAGCCCAATTCATCCCCAGGCAGATGCGGTAGCCAATCTTGGTCGTCAAGCCTGCAGGACGGGGCATAAAGAGCAATGATCTGCTGAGTCGGACGCAGATGGCTGCCGCAAGTCTCAATTGGGACAGAATGGCCCGCACGAGTCTGCGACCCAACCCCAGCTGCCGAAGTGACACAACTAGCTGCGCTTTTGGTCCCAAAAAGAAACGCCTGCAGGATAGCTGAATGCATGGCACGCTACCGACGGTTGACGATTGCACCTTGATATCTCTTGCAGGAGGGGCAGGCAATGAGCCGAGTCTCGGGTGAGCACCGATGTTGCTCGCAGCTGATACGTCACCCCATAGAGACTGCAGAGCCGATGGCTGCATTTCTGGATGCCCAGAATGTCGAAGTAACGAGGGGTAAGTTTCATCGCTAACAGCCGGTCTGGAAGTGCTCTTGTTGTACGGAGTACACTCTAGTGTACGAGTATGTTGCTTCTCTGAAGGCAGAACTGCAATTCACGCCCGACGTGGCGATCAACACTTAACTAGTCGCCGGGAGCCTCTTCTTCCGGGACGCAAAAGGGCTCGCGTAACGAATTACTTCATAATATGTGCGAATTATTGATGGATCGACGACGGCAGCTGATGAGACTTCAGGTTGATTATCACAATGCACCTGCCGGCCGACCATTCCCGCGTAGGAACGGCACAATCACAGGCCCGGGCCGCTGTTACACAGATTGCGGACGCGAACTAGTGAGCGTGCAAGCTACGACGCTGCCGCTCGTTCATTAGCTATGGGGCCGCGTTGCTTCTGCTGAAGATGTGTTCCGCCCCCCTTATTGGATGCGGTAAGGACTTCGTCAACCCACACCCCTCTGCAATCTTCAAGCTTGGGAGGGTGTAACATTTACTTTGGGTTGCTGAACGCCACGTCGTTGCGAGATGCTTTTTCGTCTTGGATTTACGGAGTACTCGCCGGCCGCATGCTGCGTTGCAGGCACCACCGTCGGCCGATGGCGATAAACGGCCCGGGATCCAGTAACTGTCCAATTATGTACTGTGACCACAGACCCTGGTCGCACATCCCGGTAGCGTTGCTGAAAAGAGGAAGATCAGATGCAGAGGCAGTTCGAGGCTTGCGTCAAACATCTACTCGTAGGTACTCGGAGTCCATACCGTGAACTCGTAACCTCAGAAGATTCGTAGCTGGCCCTCAAGGCCAATCAGCGCCTCTTTGAGTTAGCTGTTTAATATGTACAGATCTTTATTGGCTCCTCGACAAATAGAGCATATGGAGTTTTCCAGGGTCTTACGGTATCGGTGCGGATGTACGGCGTACTCGTAGATGGCCTTGAATCGCACGTCATGGAAAACTCAGGGTGTGTCGTTATCGCTGTTCGACTGAGACAGAGCCCTTGTGCTCCCGCTGATAAAACCAGGCTGTGCCTCCCATTCTCGCGTGCGACGCTATGATAAGTTTAACCTGAATTCGAACTTTGAGCCCGAGGTTACGAGGACCTTCAAACATGTCGCCAGGCACAGAATCGAGGCAGCAAGGAGTCCAGAACGGTGTTCAGAATGGAACCCAGAATGGCATCTATGCTAATGGAACTCAGCAAAATGGGGTCCACAGCCGCTCATCAAATGGTCAGAAATACAGCAGTCAGGTAAAGCCGTCCAAGGAGGCGAGCGAAAAATGGTCTCTGTCACAGTTCCGTCAAGCGTCACGCCGGCCTCTTCCGACCGAGATGGGAGACGGCTCTTATCGTACAGTAGTCAAGCGGCCCGGCTTGCTTCAGGACCTCCGCAGTATCGGATGGGGAGGAATGTATTCTCGCTCGGACTACTCACCGGAACATGATGCTAACGGGAGCAGATCTCCGGACTCTTAAAGATATGGTTGTTGCGAAACTCAAGGGTGAAACCCAATCCGACGACAAGACAATGATCATGGAGCGGACCATCCAGATGGTTGCCACAATGCCGGACCACTCAGCGAGACAAGAAGTACTCACAAACCTATTTATCGACAAGTTGTGGAACTCACTGGACCACCCGCCGCTGCTTTACATGGGAGACCAGTTTCGCTATCGCCAGCCGGACGGATCGAATAACGTTAGCGCAATCCCAACCGAACTGCTCTGAGAATAGCCGCGAGACTGACCAGCCCTCCCAGAACCCTCTGATGCCCAAGCTAGGAGCTGCAGGCACTCCATATTCTCGCACAGTAAAGCCCGGGAAGAAGAACCTCGCCGCTTTGCCCGATCCCGAGACCATATACGAAGCCGTCATGGCACGAGATGGCTTCAAAAAGAACCCTAACAACGTTTCAAGCATCTTGTGGTACTGGGCCACCATCGTAATTCACGGTAAGGGGGGATCTGAGGACCGTTCTCGACTAAATGATGACTGACATTTAACAGACTTGTTCTGGACTAACATGAAGGACCCCAACCTAAACGACTCGTCGTCGTACCTCGATCTGTCCCCTCTGTACGGACAGACAAAGGAGGCAATTGACTCGATCCGAACGTTCAAGGACGGCATGCTAAAGCCCGATACCTTTGCTGACAAGCGACTCATTGGCAATCCGCCAGGCGTCTGTATCATTCTGATCATGTTCAATCGCTTTCACAACTACATCGCTGGGAATCTGGCGGCCATCAACGAAGGCAACAGATTTCCCAAGCCACAGCCGAATCTGGGGGAGGAAGCGGCTGCAGCTGCTTGGAAAAAGCACGACGAGGACCTCTTCCAGACGGCCCGACTCGTCACTTCCGGGCTGTACATCAACATCACCCTCATCGACTACGTGAGGAACATCATCAACCTTAATCGCGTTGACTCAGCATGGACACTGGATCCCCGACAGGAGATGGGCGTCTCTGTGGGAACCTCAAAGGGTGCCGACAGCGGCGTCGGAAATGTCGTGTCCGCCGAGTTCAATCTCTGCTACCGCTGGCATTCGTGCATCTCCGAGATGGACGACGAATGGATCCAGAACTTCTACAAGGAGCTTCTCGGAGACAGCTACGGCGAAATGAACCTGCAGACGCTGATCGGCGCGGTCATGAAGTTTGAGAAGGCCATACCGGAGGACCCTGGGAAGCGAACATTCGGCGGATTCACTCGCGGGCCCGACGGCCGCTTCAGCGACGACGAGTTGGTTGACTGTCTTGCTACCGCCATTGAGCAGCCCGGCGGCGCCTTTGGCGCGCGGAACGTACCGCGGATCATGAAGCCGGTCGAGATCCTAGGCATAATTCGTGGTAGGAAGTGGAACCTCGCCGGCTTGAACGAGTTTCGCAAGCACTTTGGCCTCAAGGCGTATGACACTTTCGAGGAGATCAACTCGGATCCCGCCGTCGCCGACCAGCTGCGTAATCTCTACCAGCACCCGGACCACGTCGAGCTGTACCCTGGCATGGTCGCTGAGGAGATGAAGACGCCGATGGTTCCGGGCGTCGGCATCGCCCCGACGTACACCATTTCTCGTGTAGTGCTCTCGGATGCAGTGGCTCTCGTCCGAGGCGACAGATACTACACGACAGACTACCACCCGGGCTACCTGACCCAGTGGGGTTACAACGAGGTCAACTACGACTTCGACGTCAACCATGGTTGCGTCTTCTACAAGCTGTTCATGCGGGCGTTCCCAAACCACTTCGAGCGGCATTCCGTTTATGCCCACTACCCCATGGTTATTCCGTCGGAAAACCACAAAATTCTCACAAATCTTGGCCGAGTACAGCATTTCGACTTTGAACGACCGCATTTCACCAGGCCGTTGGTGCACGTGTCTTCATGTGCTGCCGCAAAGCATGTTCTCGGCAATCCCGAAACGTATCCTGTGAACTGGCGGGATGGACTGGACAGTCTCATGGGCCGTGAACGCCGTGATTCTGCGCGGTCTGAGCACCGGCAGCACTTGGACTCACTGCTCATCAAGGATAATTGGAAAGCGTCCATCAAGTCCTTCTACGCGATGACTGCTGAGCGCTTGATGGCGGAGAAGTCACACAATATCGCCGGGACGACCCATTGCGACGTTGTACGTGATCTGGGCAATTTGGCCCACACGCACTTTGTCGCGAGGTTGTTCGATCTGCCTCTTAAGTCCAAGGAGAACCCCAAGGGAGTCTTCTCCGAGCAGGAGCTGTACACTGCGCTGACGACCATCTTCGTGTCCGTTTTCTCTGACCTTGATCCGGTCAAGTCGCTGCCGCTGAGATGGCAAGCGAGGAAGCTGGCATCTCAGCTCGCGAGCATTGTCGAGACGAATGTCAAGCTTAGCACGTCTCTAGGCATCAGTGGCTTCTTCACCGCCAAGCCAAAGGACGGCACTTTGCCAATGTATGGTGTCAACTTGATCAAGGGGTTATCGAAGGCGGGCTTGAATCCGTATGAGATCACGTGGGATCAGGTTATCCCGACCGCGAGTGCTTTGGTGCCTAATGAGGCCCAGATGGTAAGTATACTATACGTGAATGTAAATGAATAGAACAGGACGACTAAAGCTGACCTCCCCCAACAGTTTGCCCGAGCGGTGGACTTCTATCTTTCGCCCGATGGCCAGCCACACATCGACACGCTCCACCGCATCGCGTCGGAACCATCGAGTGACGAAACAGACGCCTTGTTGCTCGGCTACGCCATGGAAGGAATCCGCATGGCCGGCCCGGCTGGCATCTATCGGCTGGCCGTTGCCGCTGACACTGTTACCGAGGACAGCGGCCGCGAGGTCAGGATCCTGCCTGGGGACCGCGTCTTTGTCTCCCTCGCCTCGGCTGCTCGCGAGGATGAGGATCTGAGGAACCCCGATGATATGGACCCACGGCGGCCTCTCGACTCATACGCCAACTACGGTGCCGAGCCGCACCTGCGGCTTGGTAGGGAAGTCAGCGAGGTGGCTCTGGTTGAGCTGTTCCGGGCTCTGTTCCGAAAGAAGGGTCTGAGGAGGGTTCCCGGTCCGCAAGGCGAGCTCAAGAAGATTCCTGGACCGGGAGGGTCCAGCGTCTTCATGACGGAGGACTGGGGTGGCGTGTGGCCGTTCCCTACCGCGATGAAGGTGGTTTGGGAGGGTAAGTACATGTAAGGTCGCTGGGCAGGTTATTGATCCGTCAATGGGTACCGTAATTGTGTAGTAGCTGCGTGTTTGCGTGACCACTGATGCGCTTCAGTCTGAATAGAGACATTTTGGTCTATGTGACTGTACAGGAGCGTGATACAACATTGTAAAATTTTGCGACGCCTTCCGTTTGCTGCCTCACACCAGAAAACAATGCGTCAAGACAGGACTGTGTGTATTCCTTCTAATTTGCACCGAGCAGGGCTGCCAGTAAAGCCAGAGGTTCGACTAGATGTCAGTGAGACTTTGCTGGCGGCAATCAGTTTCCGAGCTTGTTCTACGCAAATGCAGACGCCCACGCAACACCAAACGCCGCTTGAATGCTACCAAAAACAAAAGGGCACATTCCAAAATAAGGACAAAATGGCCACCTCAGCCGATGCGCTGTTTTCGCCGTACCCAAACCTCCTTTTCGGTGCTCTCAGAAGCCTCACCGGCCGATGCCGGGGTGTCACGCAGTTGAACCTCCCACACCTTGAGCTTGTAGCTGCCGCGATCTGATTGCCCCGTCCATATGTCAAAGGACCAGCCGTGCTTGGGACAAGTGAGCCCAGCACTGAGGACGGCGCCAAAGTCCTCAATGTCGAAGAGACTGCCCTGCGAAAGGGGAAACGACTGATGAGGGCATTGCTGAGCGGGTTGAAAGTCAGCATGATGCAGTTGATTTCACGGCCCTTCACTCACATGATCAATGGCGTGGAATTTGCCCTTGTACTTGAACACGAGGACCTGATCTTTGAGGTCCTCAGGCAGGTCAAGATCTGCTTCGACGGCAGGTTCTGGCTCGCTTAGACCATCTGCCTCAGGAATCTTGAAGGCTTTGCATCTTGGCGCTATTCGCAAGACGTCGCCGTCCACGCCGAGGTCGGGGAACGAGGAGGCAAGGCCCACCGGGTGCCAAGCTGCGTCGGCCCGAGCCTTTCGTAGGAAGGGGTGCATTTCTGGTGAAAAGGAAGAGGTGTCACATCGCGTATGTGAGGCGTTTTTCTATTTAGTGCGACCATGAAGCGCAGTGTAGTGAGGTGCAGCGTATTTTGGCTCTCCTGCCCCACCAACCCTGAAGCTTGCGGGGCTCCAGTTCTCTGGCTAAAGGGCACAATGCACTTCCGTATACTCAATGTCGCACTGACATTGTGTATTCGTTTAAATATCGAGAGTGTTTTTCGGGCGACAGAAGTCCATGTTTGGCTAAATGCTTACAGAGATTGCCACAGTTGACTGCAGTTAGTTGAGTATGAGTGAATCAGCTACCATGAAGGAAGCGTCTTGCCGTCTTACGACGTTACTCGCTTGTCTCGGCCCCGAAGCTACGACGAAGCTGGAGACTCATCGAGCTTCTCAGGATGCTGCTATTTGGCCTGCAGGACTACCGCTCTTTCCGCGAATTGTCCGGTAGGACAACGCCTCTGGGATGTTCGCCAGGTACCACGCCATACTTCACCAACCCGGGAAAATCATTCGCCAGAAGGATCATGGAAGACGCCAATCATGGGGAGAGAGAAGCTGCCCCTCAAGCCCACCGGACGGAGAATTAGGACCCTTGGGCGGGAAAATAGCCGCTTGGAATGAGGCTTGCATGCAATAACGGTGCCTGACAGGCCCCGATGGGGATGAGCTGAAAATTGAGGCGCGGGGGACTTCCAGCTCAAGAGACGTCCCCTATCGGGAAAATGGCAGCTCGTCCAAGCGTCAAGATTCGCACACGGTTGCTTGTGTTCGTCTCGCTCACTGATGCAAATGAGGCCTGATGAAGAAATTAACATGTGCAGATCCACAGGAGGCTTTCTTGAGGGAACGTTTGCCTATGTTCGCTTTCGTATGGTTGTCTCGCATTCACTTGAAGTGCTTGAAACAATAAGGATTCGAGAGGTAGTTGTGTTTCACTGGGATGAATGGCCGATGAAAACCGGCAAATGAGAAATCAAGAGCTGCCTCATGCCGGTTCTGATCCAGGGCGCAACCACACAGAGTCAACTTGTCGTTGCCTCCCGTCAGCCTATTTCGACATTAACGTGCTGTCAGAGTAAGTTAACAGTACAGTCTCTTCGAATAAGTTGCACCACGGAGAAACAGCCTGTTAAATATTCCGTCTCTGACGTATGTCCCCGCCACCAGCACCGGGCCTTATCCTCAGAGCCCTGAGAAGCTCACTCACCCAACCCAATCCAAACACACCAGCCTGCCCGCGGATGGCAAGCTGAAGACAGCGATGGCTGACTGGCGAGTCAGCACGCTCCTTTGTCGGTCGATCGTTCGTCCGTAGCAAAACAACTCTGGTTTGCGGCGACAATCCCTTCCTCGCCGTGACACCGGCTTGCGCGGTGTCCAATCAGATCGTGTAGCTATGATTCGATCAGGCAAAACACGCAGCGGCACGATGGCATTCTGCATGTACAGTTGCAACCCCGACATCGATTCGATTGCTCGGTTAGCACAGAAGATGATTGGCATTGGTTTCAGGACCCAAGGCGGACCCCGAGTCTAGCAATTTCAACCACATCAAAGCGCAGGATTCAGCCTCGAAGGCGAGTATGTGACGTAGTAAAGCCATAAACTATCTAGAAGACCTGACTGTCTATAAAATGGTTCACCAGGGCCTTTTATGGGTCATGGCCATCAACACCATCATCACCATCCTTGCTAAATCTCTGAGCATTGCTGTATAACTTCTTCGCACAAGTAACAACAAAACACCGCCACAATGGTCCGTATCTCGACCCAGGCTGCGATCATTGCCCTCCTCTGCGCTGCTTCTCGCGTCCAGGGCTGCACCATTCCCAAGGCTAACCAGGCGACCATTGACCTTGTTGCCGGGTTTGAAAGCTTCGTTCCTGACGTCTGTGAGTACTTCCACCGGAATACCTGCAAAGAAGCCCAGAGCTAACGCGTCCATGAAACATGACAGATACAGACGCCGCGGGCAAGGAGACAGTCGGCTATGGCCATCTCTGCCAACAAGCCGGCTGCAGCGAAGTCTCGTACCCAATTCCCCTCTCCGAGGAAGATGGCAAGTCGCTTCTCAGCGACGACATGAGCGTGGGTCCACAACCAGGCTAAGAGCATCGTATCATGTACTCACATGCCGTCAAGATTGCTGAGAGCTGCATCACTTACGCGACGGCCTCGTCGGTGACCCTCAATGCCAACCAGTACGGTGCACTCGTCAGTTGGTCCTTCAACGTGGGCTGCCCGGCCGCCCAAAACTCGGACCTCATCAGTGGCCTCAATGCTGGCAACTACGACATTGTCGCTGTCGAACTCCCCAAATGGAATAAAGCTGGCGGCAGGGTTCTCCCTGGGCTCACTCGGCGCCGTCAGGCAGAGCTTGACCTCTACAACACTGCCACTGATGATGGCGCTCTGCCCGCTGGATGCTAGAAATGGGGCACTTAGTATTTTTTCTCGCCGGATGGAGTTGGGATAAGAACGAGACGGAAACGATCCTTTCCTGTCCCCAGTCAGAGTGATTGTAGGATCGTAAAGTTAATGTTCGAGAGAAAAGAAAAGACAAAGCTCGTCATGCAGAACGTGAAGACTGTTATGACGCTTATTTTGGTACCCGTAGGCAACTGACGACGAATATGATCAATTTTGATTTCGATGAAAAGCCTGGTGTCTTCGGGCGCCAGAGCAGCCGAGACAACACAAGACTTGGGTGCATCGTGAAGATACGAGAATGGCCGTTTAGGTGCGTACGTAAAGGACGAAGATTAGTTTGCACATCCAAACCAGTCGGAGTCAAGTTGTATGGTGGGACGGTCTCTACGTGCTGGCAGGCACAGCCAAAAACCCTCTACATTGCAGAGTCATTTCTTATCATCATGATCAATCGTGTTAATTTCACTCAACTGAGGTGTGACTGGGATCCCTTCCCTGTTCTCCATTCGGTCTTCCACGGCGTTGAGCCGTTGTTTAGCAATGAATTTAGCAACGAGTTTCCCCATCTCTGACCCAAGCTCCGAGCAACAATTTCCTAATTCTTGTTAGCTCCATTACTCATAATTCATAAAATTGAGGGTCTACGTACCTCAGTTCTCATGAATCATGTGCCATTCTCTGGCAGCGTCGACAAGCACATCAAAGACTCAGATGGTCAACGTAGGGACAGCACTGTCGATCATGGGCTGCACAACACTCTCGCCCAATGCAACGACAAATGCAAAAGATCTCCAGACATCAGAGAGCAATCACTGCCGCTCATTTGGACCCCAGTTTCCGTAGGGTTGGTTTGGCGCCTGACCGGGCCATGGGCCGCTATCGACCATCTCGACGTCGTCGGTGTGCTCTTCTTTGATCACGGGCAGTTCGCCAGTCTTTTCGGCCTGGACAGGAGCCTGGACTGCTTGGGCGACTGGCATGGCTGGCAGCATACTCTGCTGCTCGGGATATGAGCCTCTGTTGGCAGCGGCATTGGGTGCGTTGTAGTTGAACGCTGCTGGGGCGTAGCCAGTCGCAGACGAAGCGGCATTGACTCTGGAGTTGGTGAAAATGGACACTTCGTCTGGAATGACTGGTCGATAACCGGCAGCTACCGCGCTCGGGACGGCGGCACCGCAATCAACCTGCGGCATGAAGAAACTACCCGGATCCATGCCAGGTATTCCACGACCTGAGTTTGCTCCGGGGCCACCACTAAATCCCTGGTAGCCAGTCTGGACCGTCTGAGGCTGGATTTGGTTGGAAACTTGGCCCATTATCTGGCTCTGCTGGGGCACCATCATGGCAGCTCGCGGAGCGCCAGGAGAACCCAACTCACGAGCCGACATGCCTGCGTCGACCTGGGGAGCCTGGGTGCCAGGGTTATTCATCTTCGACGCCCGGGGTGTGGCGTCAATATCGGCGAGACCTTTAACAGGGACCTTTGGTTTAGTCTCTGGTACAGAAGGGACGGATGACGCGGACGGAGACTTCTCCTTGGTGGTGGAACTACCTGCGCGTCTGGCCTTTGCTCGCAGACTCGCATCGTGGGCGGCCGAACCAGGAGCCGCCCCCGAAACATCGTAGCCTCTGCGACCCATCGCGCTGGTAAGTCTCTTTATTCTTGTTGTAGTTGTTGAACTTGGTTTAGATGAAAGGAGAAAGGCTGCTCCCTGACAACAAATGAAGGGACTGGCTGATGATGGTACGAAATGCGATGGTTGTTTGTTGCGAATGTCTTTCGCTCGGGAGTTGAAGATGTGCAGGGAAGGAAGGGACCGAATGCTGAACAGTTGTTTGCAATATAGAGGACTGCGAACAGGTGTGCGTTGTAGGGGTGACGGGGTGTCTGCCAGCTGTCAGGCGACAGCTGGTTGGCAAACTGCTTCGCCAGGCAAACGAGTGAATGGCAACTGGCTCAGAAACATGCCAAGTGGGCTTTCAAAATGGTCAAGTGTACGTATGCAAGGATCGGAGCAATTAGTCGATACCATTTTTCTGTGTAAAATTGGCTTAAGGACGCTAAGAGACTATTCTGAGTTACAACTCATGACAAAAAGATGAAACCGTCAACTGGACTGCACCACTCAAGTTCTCAAAGATTCCTGGAAAGACAGGGACAAAGTCTGGCATCGTTCAACTTCACAAAGAAGGTCAAAAGCAAGTCTGTAAGCTGTCGCATTCTTGATATCCGCATTTAATCAGTCGGGTATCATCAAATGTCCCTACATATCTGCTATTCACGTTTCTTATCCTTCTTCTTATGCTTTTTGTCCTTCCCATGCTTCTTCCCATCTGTTTCGTCCAGCCCCTGTTGACCTATGGGTTGTTGCTGAAGTTGTGGTGCTTCTACCTCTTTCATCCACACCTTCCAATCTCCTCTTCTCGTCTTCCACATATCGCCCTTCCAATTCCGCCACACGCTGCGTCCCATCCAAGATTCCCTCAGCTCCGCCTCATGAGCGCCCAGCTGCTGCATGATGGCCTCCTTCACGTGGGCCGGTACACTAAGGTCCTTGCCCTTGCTGGGAAGCTCGGCAATGGCGTTGATGAGGTTGTGCCCGAATTGCGACGTTGCGAGCTCAGAAATGTGCGGTGTGACAGTGTTGACGGTCGACTTCTGAAACAGGGAGTTCGCGGACGGGGTGGCCAGAGCCGTGGTGAGGAGTGTGACGGTGGGCATCGAGGTGGTGGCGACACGGATCAAAAGGTCGGAGGGCAGAGCGAGGATGGCTTCTTGAACGCCCTTTGAGGGTCCAGGAATGGACAAGAGAGTGGTAAGCAGCTGAGCGCCGTGTGATTGTATGGCGTATTGGTTGCGTGCGAGTTGTTGAACGTCCTTTGACTTCTTCTTCTCGTCCACCAAGCAGCACAGAGTGGTGACCAAGTCAGCTGGCTGACTGCCACAACCTTCCTTGAGCCCCTTCATCAGTTTCTTGATCTCGTCCAGAACGCCGCGAGCGGCACAGCGCTCAAAGAGCGTCTTTATTACATTGAACCTCATCTTCTCGACCAGCTGAGGAACGGTGGGCGCAATCTTGTCGACAGCCTCAATCAAATCGTCCTTACCAAGGCGATTCAAGACCTTGATGGCCGAGTACGAGGAAATGTCGTTGCGGACGTATCCTTGGATGCGAGGGAGGAAGATGTTTTGGTTGAGAGTCTTGAAGATCTTGCCAGGGCAGTGCGTTATCAGAGTTTCGATCAGCCGGGAGCCAATCTGGTCATAGATCATGCCGTTGATGAACTCTGACGCTTCCGATGATCCATCAGCAAGAGATTGGGGAGCGCCAGGGAGGAGTTGTAGCAGCAGCGAGGGCTGCGAAGACTCGGTTTTTGGCTCAGACTTGTTCAGCGTCATGTCGAGTTCCAGTAGTAACTGCAGCGTCGGGTTGCCGATGGGATGTGTTGCCAATACTCGCAGCCCCGTTGCGTCCATGCCGGCGGTCGAATCGGTAATGATTTTCTTCGCAGCTAAAGCGAAAGACTCTGGCACAGACCGCAGCCCCTGGTTTTGTTCATCCGCAGCAGCAGAGCCCGCCACTGAAATGTTCTCCTTCTTCTTGCTCTTCATCAGCGTCTTCACCGACGCATCGTCCAGCGGCCGGCCGGACAGCACCAGGAGCAGCACCCGCAAGGTGTGCGAGGCAAACCGGTCCGTGATGAGGTAGCTCAAGCTGCCCTCGAGCTCGTCCAGTGTGGCGAGGAAAAGGCTTTCCATCGACGCTTCCGGCTCCTGCTGCTGCTCACCGTCCTTGCCCATCGTGTCGACCACAAAGCCCGTAAAGCCAGCCAGCTCCTGCGTGACCACCCCGGCGGATCGCAGGAAGAGCGCCTCGCAGCAGTGGCTTGCGAAGCGGTGCTGCACCAAGGAAAGGAAGTGGCCGCCAAAGGCCTCGAAGAGCCGCTTCTTCTGAGCCGTGTTGGAGAGTTGTATCAGCCTCTCCATAAGGCGGGAGCACGACTGGCTGCTGGCGAGCTTCAGCTCCTTGCCTTGCGCCTCTCGGTAGACGTTGTCGAGGAACATGTCGCGCTCTTCGGGCGTGGGGAACTGGTTCAGTTCCAACATTTCGTCGGCTCGGCGGAAGTACTCTTGCTCTTCGTCTGCCAGCATGCCAAAGAATTCCGTCTCGCCGGGGCCATCCCGGTGCTGCGTCTCGTCAAGCTGGTAGCCGCTCTCGTTGTAGGTCTCCTCGCCCTCGCCCTCGCCCTCGGCCCGCCTCGGGCGCTTTGATTCGAACTCGTTGGTCTCATCGGCCTCGTGTCGCTTGCGCTTGCGCTCCTCGCGCGCGCCCCCTCGTTTCGTTCGCGGCTTGGGCATCTTGTTGTGCTTCAATTGGGTTGTCGCGAGGTAATGGCACGGCGGGGAGAGATCGATGCTGGCTGGGTTCCGAGTTAGAAAGATTGCCCAAATTTTTTGAGCTGGTCCCCGATAAGACCCTTATCAGCAATGCTGCAGCAGGGGTCTGGGAAGCGCTAGCCAGCCCTGCCAAAGCTGGCTACAACCAACACCTACCCCAGTACCGAAAGAGTCGTCTTCGATGTTCACTAAAACAAGCCAAAAAGTCGAGTAGAGAATATATGCAGAGTGTGTTCTATTCATCATTCATCGCGTACGTCTATAACCGTCATTTAACGTGGCGCAAGCCCTCTATGTCTAGTTCTTAGGAAGCTCCTTGGCAACCTCTTCAATCGCTCTAACCAATCCCTCAACAGTCGACGGTAGTGTCTGAATGTTGACAACAACCCGCAGAAAACTGCCCTTGTCGCCAGGTGCATAATCAACCATGAAGCCTCTTTGGATCAGCTTCTCGACGATGATTTGGGTGCGTGCCGTATTCGCGACGGCATCGTCCGACAGGACGCCGCCCGGCGCATGATAGAAGCAGACCTGCAGGCATGGCGGCACGTCGTTTGACAGCGTGACGAAGTTGCCCGTCTTGCGCACCAGCTCGAACAGGTAGGACGCCATGTCGAAGGCGTGGTCTATCTGTCGCTCGAATCCATTGGCGCCGTAATACAACCATGCCAGCGCAACCTTGAGGCTGTCGCCGCGTCGACCGCATTGCAGAGTCAGGTCGGCCATGTCCCAGATCTCTTCGTCGGCATTACCGTGGAACAAATATCCCGCGGTGGTGCTGTTGGCCTTGTTGAATATTCTCATATCGGGCCCCAGCAAGAAGGAGCACGTCGTAGGAGCATTCATCATCTTGTGAGGGTTGACGGTGATGGAATTGGCGAGATGAGAGCCCTTGACCTTCCACCGTTGTTGCGCGGAGAAGACGACAGGGCCTCCCCAGCTGGCGTCGATGTGCAGCCACATCCCAAATTCCTTGCATATGTTCGCAATGTCCTCGAACGGGTCGAAGGAGCCCCTCACCGTTGACCCAGCCGTCGAATTGACGTACAGAGGAGTCTTGCCTTGCTCCTTTGCGCGCAACACCAAGTCGCGCAAACTGTCTGCCCTCATGCTTCCACTCTCATCCACGGGAACCTTCCACACGCTCGACTCGCCCAGCCCACAGATCATGGCGCTCTTCTCGACCGAGTAATGGCCGTGGGCGCTGGTGAAGACGACGAAATCATGCTTGCTGTTTCCCGTTGTTTTGCATTCAGGGTAGAGCGTGTTCCGCGCGACGACCAGAGACGTGAGATTGGAGGAGCTGCCGCCCTGGCAAGTGATGCCGCCAGCGTGGGGCCCGGTGAAGCCAAAGCGGCTGGCCAGAGCACGAGCCGTGGTCTTTTCAATAACCGTCAGGGCCGGCGAGACTTGATAGACGTGCAGCTTGCCGCCGGTCAGCAAAATTAGGGCAGTAGGCTCACTGCAGGGAAGGACTCACATTCGTGTTGAGGATAGAGAGGACGAGGTCAGAAATCACACCAACCTGGTCAGGAGTTAGTATGAGCAATTCATCGAGATTAAGGCCCGCACATACAGGAGTGTTGCTGGCGTACAACTTGTCCAGAAAACCCTGGTCCCAAGTGTTGACGCTGTACTTGAGGACTTTCTGAATGCCCACCAGCAAGCCGTCTTTACCCTGACCCTCGTCAGGCAAGATGAACTTCAACTTGGCAGCAAGCTCGGCGGGCTTCTGGCTATCAACGAGGACATTTTGTGGACGGCCAGTTACGTCCTGCGGTACGTTGCCCGTTGAGCGGTGCAGAGCGGCCTCGTCTGCATTCTGAACGAAGGGAATAATGAGTTGCCGGACGGCGTTCAGGAGCTGAAGGACGCATTGTCAGTCCGGGCCAGACGTGGGGCAGGATTCGCGATGTAAGACAAAATGCACAATGCGACTTACATCGTCGAGTTCGCCAGCCCTATGCAGCCTGGGGTGCGACCCGTTCGTCCCGTTCGTGCAGGTGGTCGCCTGTCTATTGGTGGTGGCCGTCATGCTGCCCAAGAACGGTAGGTGGTGCCAGGATGGTGGGGTGGTGGGTTGGATGGAACAGACCTCAGAAGCCCCTCATGGGTGAAAACAAAAAAGAAGAATTGAAGGGCGAAACAAAGCAAAGAAAATGCCGTTAAATTGGAAGACCCAGACTGAGAGCTACCGGTGCAGAAAATGGCACCGAGGAAGAGACCGGATGCGGCGCGGACGGCACGCCGAGTCTTTGCCGAGTCGGAAACACCGGTCACCCAATACTGTGCCGACAGCACGACAGAAGCCCGCAATTCCCTAACTCAATCCAATGACGGGCAGTGTTCGTAGGTACCTGGCTAGCCGTGGCTGGGCTCTTTTTTTTTCTCTGGATGACGCCCTTGTCATGGGACGGTGGGCAAGAAAATGGCCTGAAACTGGACCTCGGCCTTGCAGGGAATGAGACCTCATTGGAAGAGCCGGGGCCGAGAGCGGGTCGTCTGCGGATCTCGCTGGGCTGGTGTGACCGTGATTGCGCTTGGCCGCGGGACGGGCACTCTGGCATACAAGTACATACATCCTGAAGCGCTGACAGGTGTCCAAGGGGCAAGATACGACGTGCAAAACAGCAATGCCATCTAGGGGAAGGGAGCTCGAGCGCGAGCACTATGAGGCATTCAGTACGAAACTCTTTTAAGCATGGCCTTAGATGACCCCAGGTAAAATATGCCGTGTCATATCTCGAGTCAGGAGAGACTTCGGATCCCATGCCCGAATTCGTCGACTTGCTGAAGATAAGAACAAAGACGCAGACGAGCACCCCATCACAGATGCTGCAGTCTCGTCCCGCGGGAAGTGCCGAGCCAGTCCGGCATCATGCGGAGCCGCAGGCATGATGATGACCAGGCTCGTGCGATGGTGACGAGACCAAAGCAACGAGCGAGCAAGCGAGTTCACACTACGATGAGATATGAGCGCAAGGCGCGCCCGCGCTGCGCATCAAGGCCTGACAGTCTTCACCTGTGCGCATAAAAGCACCGAGCGCAAGTCCCAGCTGCGCCATTGTCCCACTGTCGAAGCGCGTCTTCGAAAGACGGCAAAAAATTAGTGATGCTGAGGCTCTCGCGGCTCGCAATCCCGTGTCTTGCCTGCACGACGGCGTAGATCCCGAGTCGGCGAACAGGCTGCGGCCCGGCGCTGCTTTGGGCATCACAGGCATGAAAGCTTGGCTCCGGCATCACCTGCATGCACAATCTCGCCTACGGCCTGGCCCCAGGATTGAGCGGGCGCCGACGTCAACGGAATAAAGACTGCCGCGGCGCTTCTCCACTGGGCGGCGCCGCGGTCGTCGGTACCGTGGTTATTGAACCGAGATGTCACCAGAAGATCCTCATCATGGCTTGGCGGCTAAAAGAAAGCATAAAAGAGTCGGGAGAGGAGAGGATGTAAAGCAGTCTCTCGAAATGCACCGAGCCTGGGTTGACGTGTCGCAAGAGGCGCCGCAGGTCCCTAGATTTTGCACCGCTCTCCTCGTCTGTGCTGACTGGCTGGCTGTCTCAAACCGTTCGCCTGGGAGCGGCTCCTTGATCGGCACGGCCCATGAACCAGGTCTGTCTGCCGCCTCGTCGTGGTGTTTCGTGTTTGCCAGAAGGGAAACCCACCGCCAAGCGACATGCAGGTGTAAACGCTGCGTGGCCCTGCCCAGTGCCAGCCGCCACCGCAGACTCAGGTGTGTGTCTGTGCCTCAGCCTTCTGCAGCGCGACGGATCGAAGCTCCTCCATCAACTCGTCCTTGGCGTGTCTCCCTCCCGCTAGAGCCCTGCCCTGCCTCTCATCCGCCGCCATCCACCGGTACTTGCCCCGCGGATCGCCGTCCGTGGGTGGACGAAGGGGTACGAGTAGATACGAGAGTGTGTAAGTGGTACGAAGCAAGGCAGGTATTCTCAGTCCGCAGTCGGAAAAAGTAAAGACTGCGCAGGACCAGCATCAGCATCACGGCACGAGCTTCCCCCTCATGCAGGGCGGGCGGCAGGTTTTCTCCTCTTGACTCCTCACCAGCTTCTCCATAATACTTCATCCGTTTCCCCTCTCGCGCATTGCATCGTTGTCACCCTCGCTGTCGCTCTCCTCATTTACATGTTATAATCTAAGGAGCATCCTGCCTCCCCGTTGCTGTTCGCCCGACATCAGGCCGGGCGCTACCCATTTGACAATTCCGCTCCAGCAGCCCACGTCGCTGCCCAACTCGATTTCTTGCCGTCCCTCCTCGCCCTCAGCACTTTATTTGCGGACCAACTGGCAACCTTCAACGTCCTACCCCCGGGCCCGCGGCCGTCCTCTTTGGGCGCCACTCCTGAATTGTGGGCGCCACGCACCCCTGAGGCTTGTTTAAGCCCGGAGCTCCAGGCACTTCGCAGCCTTCTAGCGGCCCTCGATTGATATCAATCGGCTGACCGACCGTGGGTCGCGCTCATTTAAAGCCGTTTCTCCTGCCTTCCGTATCTTGGTCGCATCGAGCCGGCAGAGCTGCTCCTACAGCATTCCCTTCTTTTCGTTCTCTGCTCGGCGAATCTTGCTGCTTGGCTTGCGTGAAACCGGCAAATCGCTCTCCGAGGCCCTAATTCTTGTTTCGAGCAACGGCGCAATTGAGGATCAACGATTGCGCCCCACCGCCGACATCGCCCACGAGCGCGACGATCCTGTGCTTTGACGAACGGAATCGACGGCAACGACACTCATAACTACACTGCTGTAGCCTTTGCAAAAGCAACTGCCTTGGATATCTCCTAGAGGCGCAAAATATCTCGGGAAAAGGGAGCTCTCCGACGCGCGCAAGACTTGCGCTTCTCGACCTGCTTCCAGACAGGGGTTGCGACAATCCGCAGGCAGCCCCGCGATCGTTGCGGCGATCCTCCGCGTGCGCCCACCATGGCCGCTCACGCCTACCAGCAACACTCGCAGCACGACGCGCAGCACCAGCCCTCCGTGCCAATCTCCATCACCATCTGCGGCGACGGCGGCTGCGGCAAGTCCTCCATCACGCTGCGCCTTGTGCGCTCGCAATGGACCTCCGAGTACGACCCGACCATCGAGGACTCGTACAGCGTCACACGCCGCATCGATGGCACAACGTATCACCTTTCGCTCACCGACACGGCCGGTCAGGAGGAGTACCGCGGCATGTGGGCGTCGTCGAACCTCGGCGCCGATGCCTTCCTGCTCGTCTACGACATCACCTCGCGCGACTCGCTTGACGCCCTGCAGTACTTTGACGACCTCATCGACATGGAGGCCGAGACGCGCCTCGACAATGCGGAGCGCGCACGCCGCGCCGGCGTCAACCCCAGCCACGCCAACACGGGCAGCGGTAGCGGTACCAAGACGGTGCCCCCCGTGAAGATCGTCGCGGGGAACAAGTGCGATCTTCAGGAGAGCCGGGAAGTCTCAGCTGCCTTGGGGCTCGAGTGGGCACGCAAGCGCGGTTGCGGCTTCATGGAGACGAGTGCGCGCCTCGAAGTGAATATCGAGGAGACCTTCGCCCTCATCGTACGCCGCGTCGTCGAGCGCCGCCGCCTCGCCGAGATGGGCATCCTCGACAACACGGAGATGAACGCTCGCGGCATGACGAAGCCCTTGACGCCCCTGCCCGCCAACAGCGAGAGCGAGAAACGCGGGCCTGGCCTCCGTGGGCCGAATCTGGGCGGCAATCACCGGGTCGGCCGCGGCCAGGGCGGTTTCTGGAAGAAGCTCAGGTGCTGGTGATGTCACAAATGGCAGCAAGACGGCCGTTGTGTATAATCTTCGTTCCAAAGGCTCTGTTGTCGCTGCTCGATCGGATAATGGGGCAAGTTTTGTTTTGGCTTATTCTTGTATTTTGTGTTGTTTGCGACAGATACCATGGTCTTTACTCCGGCGCAAAGGGACGAGACTTTGGAATAGGTGACAGTGAGGTAGCCAGGATCTGATCACGCTTGCCATGGCGAAGCGGATACGCGTGCATGCGTCCAAGACGGGGGAATGGACTGTACGAGGAGGATATGAAGGAAGCAAGGCCGGACATGCAACTGCGAACGGGGATGGGAATTATGTACGAAACGGACACGGAAACGTCTCAGGGAGAGCCATGCGTTTCCAGACATTACGGCTGTAAACTGGTAGACGTGCGCTGTTATATGGTGGGATCACCGACCCAGACGGCCCCTGTGACATTGAAGTTCATTAAGAAGTGAGATGTGTAAATATAGTCGTATCCATCATTGTACTGATTCCATAACCCAAAGTCTCGTAGTTCCGACCGTGTAAATGCGCCTAGTTGAGAAGAGTTGAAATAAGACAACGCCGTGATCTGCCATCTATGCATTACGGCCACTGCCGGTTCGCGGCGGCCCAATCTTTCCACTTCTTGTACTCAGCGTACTCCATGCTGCACTTCTTGCCCCGATACCGCGTCACCTTGAGGTCCAGATCCTTCCAGCGTGAGCGGCTGCCCATCCAGCCCGCCTTCCTGGTCAGGCTGAACAGGGTCTCGTCTTTTGTCCAGCCTTGTTCGGCTGCCACGTCGGGCAGATAGGTCGAGCCGTAGCGCCTGGCCCTATCATGGAAAGAGAGCCGAATGCCGTGCGTGCCAATTTCCCAATCGTAGGGGTCGTCGACCTCCTCAAAGTCAGTCAGCAGTGTAACGGCGGCCTGCAGCGTAGGCAGCTCATCCCTGGTGACGGACGGGAAGCGAGAATCGTGTACGGCGGAGATGACGGCGTACTCCGGTATGCCCAGGGACAGCGGCTGTGCCTCGAATGTCCCGATGCACCCGCGGAGAGACAAGTCGTCATCGTCAGAGACGGTGTTCCAGGTGACGAAGAGGGGCGTGGACGTTGGGCCCAGAGGAAGCGATGAGGTCGAGGTAGCTGGCGTGGAGGCCGAGGCCGGTGTTCCAAGGGATGAGGTTGAGGACGAGTCGCTGTCGGCCGCAACACGGCGCAGAGCAGGACCTCTGGGTGCAGAAGACGCCGCTGGGCGCGACGAGCTGGAGTAGGCGGCCCAGGAGGACTGAATGCGGTCGAGGGAGAGGGGCTTGCGATCGTCTAGGTGGGCATCGAGAGCCTCGAAACACATAAGGCAATGCTCAGCGGATGCCATGCTGGGCTGATGTGGGCAGGCTGACGGAGGGATCCAAGTTCAGGCACGGGCCAGGGGGTTACGGGACGGGTTCACGAACACCACCACCACAAGCGGCGATGTTTGAGGCAGAACAGACGGTCGACGACTGCTTGGCAGGTCGGAGGGGTCAGTCGTCATCCGCTGTATGTAAAGAGTGGTGGAGTGGTGGTGATGACACTACCGAGTGGGCATCCGCGTGCACCCCACCGGATGCCCCGCGATATGTACTCGTCGTCGGTGGAGCGAAATGTGCAGCCTGCCCAAGTGCAGGATTTGCACAAATTTTGCATTGGTGTGCTACTGTGAACGTTGATGTGTCAGCAACGGCGGCCCCGCATTTTCATTCTTCCCAGCCGACGAAACATGCCGACGTCAATCGTCGCTGACCTGTGGACCCTTCACGCTCTCCAGTGGGCGCCCCCCAGTCATGGATTTTGAGTCTGCGCCTCTGCTCTGCTTGGTTGCAAGCTGCAACGAATGACGGACGCCACGTTGATTTTGTGCCGTAACGGTGTGACCGGAACGTGAGCCATGCGGTCTGATCATCCCATCCGACCCCTATCTCTCGGCTCTCCGAAGGTGAAGCACGCCTGCGTTTCAGCCAGGCTGGCGCGCTCAACGCCCCACGCTCCCCTAGTGTCATGGCATGGAAGAAAGTTTCCTCAGATTCAACGGCCGCCGAGACGAACCTGTCGGGGGCCTTGAATCGCCGCGACCGAGCTTCTCGGGCCGGGCGACATCAGGCTGGGCATGGGGATACGGGGGTGGGCCGCGTTATCCTGGGGTTTTGGATGTCGTAGTCCGGTCTCAACTTGACCTTGGATGCGGGACGACGGCAAGCCACGCGGGTTGGCACTGACGCGGCAGTCCAGTCTGATGTCTTCGCATGCCAGAGAATGGGATGGGCGAAACGTCGGGCCTACAAATACTGCCAGTGCCGTCAAGAACTTGCTCATGCCCTCTCCTTCAAACGTAGTCCTTCATTGCTATCACCTGCTGTGCACCAACAACCATCAGTACTGTCCTTCTTGTCCACCTTGCCCGACGGTCAATACTTTCATTCACCACCAAAGCAGCAAATTCAAAATGCAATACTCCGTCCTTACCCTCTTCACCCTTGTCGCTGCCGTCATGGCCGTCGCCGATGGTGAGAAATATCATCCAATAACATGAATTAGTCACAGGACTAATCGAGTAACAGACCACGTCAAGCGACAGGACAACCAGGACTTCGTGGTGGACGTCGAGCAGCCGGCCATGACTGACAAGAATGGCAACGTTATCGCGTTCGATCCAACCAAGGTCAACCAGGCCAACTTGGCAGCTGGCTTGTAAAATAGCGGCGGTGGTTTCTCCTGGCTTCTCGGGCAATCAGGATCTGATGTCAGCGTGATGCTGGCAAGATGGCATCTTTCGTTCGTCATCCGATGGCCTGGCTGGATGATTTCTCTCATTTCACGGCGCATAGCGACTCTTCATGTTGGTTGGAACAAGGAAACAGATGGGAACCTCTCGAGAGCCGTCAATAGACTGTGGCTGTGCCACTTGCTCTCCAATGTCTTTGCTTCAACCTAATGCCTGTGTGTTCCGTTTCTGTAACGCACTTGCTGACACTGCCACGAAATCATGTCCTGCCAAGGAGGGTGCCAACGGTGGAATTGGGACCAACTGGTTCTGTTGCGCGATGCCGCGACCTGCGGGGGCTTGGCGCTCGCGGCTGCAGAGGTGCTTTGCTTCTGTCTTCCCTTTTCCAATCTTTTGCGCACTTGAAGCCTAATTATAGCACCTTGAGGGTCGTGGGATCATAAGATCGTGAGATCTTTGTCAATAGTTCTCGCAGTCGGGCACTGGGGCGCGTCTAAGAATTGTGGCAACGCAAGCAAGACGCCGCACGCGCCGCGCGCGTCAAGCTCCTGTTTTCTATTTGCGGCCTGCTCATTCTGCGATTATATGAGCACGTCAGTGCAAGACGGTTAATCGCGCGGAACTCCAGCCCCTCCTCTCCAAGCACAGCCCCGTTTCGCAACCGCATCGCCGGCGCGCTTCATCGGGCATGGCCGACCTATCTTCCGCTGCTGCAGCTCGGCGAAGCGGTCAAGCAGTCAGCCGCGGAGCCTCAGTTGTTAGGCTGAGTAACCCGTGCTGCGGGGATCGCCTTTGCCCAAAATTAGCCCAACAGTCATCTTTCTCTCCATCGGTCTAAGCCGTCGTGGGCCTACCCCACGATGATCCCTGGACCCAAAGCACACCTCCAACGAAATTGAGCACCCGCTCAGGTGCGGCGCTGGCCTCTGAGGTGAGACGGAAATCTGACGACCCTTGCAGCCTTGCCAAAATAACGCCCACTTTCCCACCTCAACAGGGTAAACAGCGAGCCCCGGCTTCTTCATCATTTGCGGGGAAGCTGTCGGACTTGTTGACTCGGACCTGGCTGTGCAGGACTGCAGGCCGAGGGAATGCCAACGCACTGCATCCGGGCATCGCAGCGCGACCAACGAAGTGGCAGAGAGGACCAATGACGACAAACGCTCACCTGCAACGTGCTGAGCAAACATGCTCCATAGCCAAAACTTGCGGCAGCTAACGACTGAGGAAGACCCTTGCGCCATGTCAGCTTCCTTCAGCCGCAAGCCCAAGGCTTTTCCCGCAACGGTGGAGCCTCAGGGACAAGCAAGGCCAGCAATCATCTCATGGCAGAGATGGCCCTTGTCTCCGTCATCCCTGCGCCGAACAAGCATCCGATGCTTCACGGTCCTTGCCTAGCGCGGCAAGCGTGGGCAGACGGGCCCTGCTGCTGCGTGGGTTCGACGGGAGCATGGCTTGCCCGGATCAGGCGGGCGAGTGAGCCTGGGCCGAGAGAGATAAAGCGGCCAAGCGATGAGGCATTCCTGGATATAAGACAGCAGCGTTGGGCCTGTCAACAGTACTGGTACGAATTGTGGGTTGCGACGATACGGCACGAGCCTGCTTGCTGAGCACGGGTAACGCAACAGTCTGTCGTAGCAATCGCCAACGACACGTATTGAGGAGCGCGAAGCGACCATCATCACCGCCAGCAAGACGATTCAAGGGCTAGCAAAATGGCAAACCACAGAGCAGCAGCGCAGTTTGATCGTGCGAAGTGGCGGCTTGCTCTCCTCGCGCCTCTCTGGATTCTGCAGTTGCTGCTGGCCACGTCCATGATGGGGCTCTTCTCCTGGAGACTGGGCGACACCGTCAAACAATACAAAGCCAGAGGGCAAAGGGGCGAGACACCGACCACTGAGTTTGCGTAAGTCAATCCCCGAGAGCTTCGCCTTTGGACGGGGCACTGACTTGCATCTCCAGCTGGGAAGCCACCAACATTGCCATGTCGTTCATCGCCGCGCTCTGCACTCTTTTCGAAATCGCCAAGTTTGTGGCTGAATCGTTGACGCCGTGGACCATGCTGTTTACCCATGTCATCAAGCTCACCTGCGCGTCGGCCATCTTAGCTTTCGACGTGGTTATATATGTGCAGCGTAGCGACTCGCAATACTCCCTCGTTGGCCTCGGTCTGGATGTAATCTTGATGTGAGTGCTGAGTTTTCATCCCCTTGCCACCTGTTCATTGACGCTGATGGGACTTCAGAATCATTTCAACTGCCTTGACCATTTATGCCATCCTCACCTATCGACGCCTTTCAGCGTACGACGACTACGCCCGCCCCGTCAATGTCAAGGGCTATGGCTTCAACGACGGTCTCGACCGCGACTATTCCTACTCGAGCCGCTCAAGCATTCGCAAGTCCATCTCCGTCGACAAGCGTGCCTCCATCGGGTCGTCGCGCCTCAGCATCGGGTCGGCCAGCCAAGAGCCCATGCAGCTTCAGACGGTCGAGCGGACACCCAGCTTCTACAGCCATCAGCGGGACACGCAGTTTGATGACTACGTTGCACGCCGCAGCTCCTGGAACAACAAAGCCGATATAGAGCGCGCCATTAGCGCCGAGTTTGAGAACGCAATCGCTCGGGAGATGTCGCCCGACGCCGTCGCTGGCACGGTCAAGACGCGGCCGCGGGGACCGAGCA
Organism: Tolypocladium amazonense; assembly: GCA_024340795.1. Classification (NCBI taxonomy): domain Eukaryota; kingdom Fungi; phylum Ascomycota; class Sordariomycetes; order Hypocreales; family Ophiocordycipitaceae; genus Tolypocladium; species Tolypocladium amazonense. The sequence goes on along the minus strand of JALHCE010000040.1, from coordinate 158,866 downwards.
TCGGACGGGCCGTCAGCTACTCCAGTGACCACGTCCTGGTCGCGGTGCCAGAGGAGGAAGTCGAGGGGCCCGAGGGGCTCAGCAACAGGGCGCACGAGATGGATCGTGAAGCGTTGCTAGGCCGGCGCAGAACAGACAGTGACGTTGCGAAGGAGGCACTGCGCGAGGCGGACGTGACGGAGCTGAGGTGGCAGGGACATTAGCCTGTCTGGACCGTGTGCGGGCGGCATTGGAGAGAAAAATGATACCCTGATCATACATGTGGCGTTTCTGGCTGGATGCTTTCACTCTTTCGGGTACGACAAGTGGCAACAAAGACTTGATAAGGTTGCTTGGATAATTTATACAAGCGAATGGGCGCCGGCATAGCAATGCTATGCTACGCCGCTTCTAACTAAAATATGACGCCGTTCCTCGCCTCACTGACCAGAATACCTGCTTCTGTTTGTGCTCCTTTCGCCGCTTCTGCCGCCTTCGCCGCTTCTGCCTGTCGCGCCAGTTGCCTCGCTCGCACCGCATGCTCGCAGGTACAGATGTCACCGTCCTTGATGAACGGATTACGAGTGGCGGGGTGATTTCCGACTACCTCCTGTACAACCTTCAGGGTCGCTGATGGCACCGACTCGGCAAAAGACTTGATCCCGTAGGCGACCTGTGGTCCCTTCGACCTCTCCCTCTCCCCCAGGCTCTCCCTCGCCTTCGCTGCCTTTCGCTTCACGAAGTCCTTGTTGGTCCAATGCCACGCGCAACTCCTGGCACAAGCTTCGCAGAAATCGCCCTTGACCTCGTACGCGCAGGGATCTTGGGCGCTGTCCTTGGAATTGACCGCTGGGCATTCTCGCGAAGCCACGGGTGACAGCTTGCAGGGATACGCCTCGGTCCGCCGTTCCGACCAAAGGGCGTGGTAGATAGCCTTGCCATGGCGAACGCGTTCTTTCCAGAAGGGGCAAGGGGCACGACGGCCGGCCTTGCAGGGGCAGCAGAGCACCACGGTCCGATAGTAGCACATGTCGAAAGGCGCAAGGTGATCAAGGTGATGCAGACTAATCTTGGAGAAGGTGGTGGTCCCGTTGTTTGAAGCGTAGCGAACAATAAAGCCAGAAAGTATGCGTACTCAATGTAAGTTTGAGGTGAACGTCTCGGCGTGGCTTTGACGATGCTTCGTGAACCTTGTTGCAAGTTAGCTGTTTCGAGTCTTCGACTCTGTGTCCGAGGAATGGGTCGAAAGGGAGAAGCCAGCAGCGGTAGGTTGGGAGATAAATAAGGCACTCGTCGTCATCGACAGTCCGCTAGCTCCTGCCGTGAAACTCTTCGGTCCGTTGACTTCCTCGTGGCTGTGATCTTGCCAGGGTGCATCACCAGGTCTTGCTTGCTACACCCCGCGCCTAACGGTGCGCCTCCCTATCCGAGCAGAACCTTTTCTGTGCCGCCGCTCTGACGAGGCTCTTGGTCTACAGACTAATAATATTCAACTTGGAACCAAGCAGAGCATACTCACGGCCTCGCAGATGATGGGCAAGTCGCCGTTATCGTCCTGTTCGATCGTAGCCCACTACGCTGTCGAGGCCTCGCTTCAGTTCCTTCACGAAGGAAATCGCCACAGCTGTTTTCGCCACCACAGTCGCAAGTAGAAATCGCGATGGCCTCGTGGTGTGCGTCGAACTCAAGGAAGCAGTCAACGCTAGGGCAGGGGCAATAGGCTAGCAGATGAAAAGGGATCAAAGTTTGGGTTCAGGAAGACGCCGTTCACCGTGTCCGGTGGCAAAGGCGCTGCTGCGGGCCTGCTCACAAGCCTTCGAAAAGCTTCACAGCTGCACGGAGAAACTCGGCAATCCTCGACTCACGAAGAGTAACAAAAGCCAATCCCTGAGCAAAATGACCGGCTGCTTCCCTGTGATCGTCTCGACCGAGCGTGGTGGCGTGTCGAGCAAGCCTTTTCCGAGCATGGCATCGTCGTGCCTCGACCTCTCCAATATGCTGCACGTTCCATGCCGGGAAGCCATTACCGCTGCGGCCCATCGGCCTGTCCCGCTTGGCGTCGCTGCAAATTTAAATGCCCGAATCTGACTCTTTTCAACGCTTTGCCGCGAGCATTCGAGAGACTTGACTGCCCTCCCCAGGTCCCAGGTCCTGGCCCCCACATGAGTTCGACCTTCCTGTGCCCTCGCGACGCTTCGGCTCGCGGGCTAAGCCATAGAACACGCTCCTCGCTTATCGCCCTTCGGCTGTGGAATCTGAAACTAGATGCTGTCAACAACGGGCCTGCAAGCTGCAACCGAACAGGAGATCCAAACAAAGCGTGCAACTAAGGTAGCCACTGCGGCGGGCAATGGAGGCACTATACAAATAGAGGTCTAATCTTGCCACTGCTCTTGTGCCATTCTGCTGACCATTCCTATCAAGTGATTGGAAGGGCCTTTCATCAAAGCTACCTATAGTTCCTGAGCGAAGCCGTTGGTCATGACGTGTTTGATGCCAATATGGATTCGGAAACATGACTGCAGATGCCACCGACCAAGGCATATAGGAAAATGCTGGCAATAGCGTCATTAGAAGTTGGCGAAGCACGCGTAGGTTCTCTCCAATGCGAAACTCAACACCACCCAAGCTCTGGTACCTTCTACGGTAGCTTTAGGTGGCGATAGTAGGTTACTTATAAAATTTCCGGACCGGGCCCCTGAGTCGCCATGCTCTTTACGGTGTGACTAGGGAACTCTAATCGCGAAGCGCGCATGTAGCCAGAAGGGCAAAGACCAGGTCTCTTGAATCGGGTTGAAAGAAGGGGAAAATGGCTACACCTGCGACAATGTACCTTTCGCTGTCCCCATGGACCAAAGACTTCTCGATTCATTTGACTAATCTTTCATTTGGACGGAGGCGTGACAGGGCCCGTGCCGCTTCGTTTACGAGAAGTAGAAATCTGATCCGTCTTATGGCTTGTCGTTCTTCACTACCGGCCTCCAATCTTTCAGAATATACCGGTGTCGCCATCCGGTCGACAAAGGCAAATCGGTGCTCTGACATGAGCAGGAATGACATCCAAGGCGCGTTTACGTTGCCAAAGCCTCGAATTGTCTTAAATCCGCTTTTACGCGTCCTTTTAACTGAGTTCCTACTTCTCTTACCAGAACGGGCCGTCACGGTGGTCAACGCAAAGTTTTCTCTGTTATCTGCGACCAATTGCTGTTGCAGGCAATCCTTAGGCTTTTTAATGCTGTGTGCGTTGCTATGTAAGGATGCCATGAGCCCATGTATCTGCCGCAGTCGCCTTCGAGCTGGACTCAGGCCATGGCGGCAATCGTGCCCTGCTCCAAAATCCTCCCCGAAAGCCCTGGATTGCCATAGTATCTCGTATAGATCGGAGAAGCAAACTATCTGGCTGCAACCAAACAAGTTTCAGCGCTCAGATACTATGCCCCAGCCCCACATCACGCATCCACATTCCACGAAGATCCAGACCGTGGCTTAGCGAATCATTTCAAACGCGGCTACCCGATCGGGGCTGCTTGTCCGACAGCGTAGGAACGTGCGTGTTTCAAGCAGCCCAGGGTGGGGATGCCGCCTCTATTTTCCTCTCGCTCTAAATCGTGGATGCCAAGTAAGTAAAGAAGGGAGTCTTCAATTGAGCAGAGAGTCAACAGCCTTCTTCAATTAGCACAACGAATTGGTACAACGAAAATCTATGGACCAAATATGCTGCTTATAGATAGACATAATCGTAGTAGTAAAGCAAGACCTTGTCCTGTACTTCGACTTGAAGCAGGCTCGACAAGGTTAATTTGCAGTCTGGCATGTCACGTCACATAATTACATGTATGCAAGCCGGAGCATTGCAGTAGATGGGATCAGGCTCTCAAGGAATTGCAGTCATTGGCACGTTTCTTCTCAAGAAATAAGTCATAATGATACAACGTGTCAGCAAATGCCACCAGTGGCAGTTGCTAGCCTGCACATCCGTTCAAGAAAATTAGACGACGCCCGGCGCGTCAAAAGAGCTCGTCACCCTGGGCTTGGCCGCCGCATCCGCCGCCTTCGCATCCTTGGCATTTGCCGCCTTGGCAGCCTTTGCCGCCTTCTTGCCCTTGGCGGCCTTCTTCTTTCCCTTGGCAGCCTTCTTCTTGCCCTTGGCGGCCTTCTTCTTGCCCTTGCCCTTCTTCTTGGGCGCCCGAGCCTCTAGCTCGTCCTCGTCGTCATCGTCGATGGCACCAGGGACGTCGCGCTCGTCCAGTGTGACCGCGGCATCGACGTGCCTGACGTCGACAGTGTGCGCGAGTGAGTCCGAGAATTCTCTGGCCGCGATGTCGCGCTTGTCAGACTCAGAGGCGACAGCCTGCGGCGCGGCCAGCGCGCCGGTGAGGAGGGTGAAGACAAAAGCCGCCGAGGAGAACTTCATTGTGTAGTTGGTTTGAAATGGTAGTTCTGAAAGGTAGGTTGAAGCGGCGGCTCGTAGTAGTTGCTTGTTGGATTGTCTTGCCAAGAATCTGGATTGAAGATCGGAGGAACAGCGGCCTTGATGTACTTGATGCTCGACAGGGAGAGCTGGCGTTGCGCTCGGGGCCACGATGTCGCATGACGCGTCCAGATGAGACGAAGTTCATCATCTGTAACAGGGCAGACGTCAGCCTCGTTCGGAAGTTACAGAGTCGCCTCTAGACTCTTCACATCGGCAAGGTCCATCCGACTGGACCAGGTCAATCTTGGTGGGCCTCCACTTCGAATAACAAGCAGCATGCTAGCCAGAAGTCGCCACAACGTTTCTCGAACAATTGAGCGCGGCTGTTTCGGCATTGAAGATGGCGATCGTAGCGCAAACATGCATTGAAGCCCTCGCTGGTGCATTGTCCCAGCCCCAGTTGCAGGAGCTCAAATGAGAGACACGCAGCATAGTCCAAGGATCGCATTGACAACCCCGTACTCGGGCCGGGGCTTTCCCCATGGGCCTCGCATAGGGGGTCCAAACAGATGATCTTGTTTCGGCTGAGCATGCATCCGAAAGAGTTCAAACATGAACAACGTGGCTTTGCTGTCACAGCTTCAGCACGACTGCGAAAAAAGTCCCGCGAACCGTTCATTCCCGGCTATCGGCTTTCAAGGGGCTGACTGCCGTGTGTGGCTGACACGCCCGCCATGTGCTTCGGGCTAACTTAGTGCTATGATGCCATCTCAAGTCTCGCCCCTGTTTCGGCCTGCGCCCAAAGCACAAGTCGCCATCGGACGACTTCAGATTCCTCGCATAATCCTACAACTTCCAAAATTGCCACGCTGCTAATGAAGCCATGCAAACACTCGGTGCTATGGTGTGCATTCGACAGCATGCATTGCTGCACGCACAGTGAAAGGCTTTTACAATGCCTCGGCTCCTTTTTGTGCCAATTGACGGAGGTGCCATGGCTCTAGTGGCGCTAGACGTGCATCTTCAAAGGCGGAGAACACCTGAAAGCCAGCTGCTGCAAGAGATAGAAAAAAATGGCGAGACATCTGCGTTGAGGCATAGGACGTAGACGGCCGCAATATTCCGATTTAGGGCACTGCGGCGCGCGACAACCACAAACAGAATAACTCTTGGCCACAGGTTTGCATGGAGACGGCGGTAATGATCGAGGCTAAAGCAGAAGCGCTGCAGAAGAAGCGAAGAAGGCGGACCTTAGCGTGCTTGGAGCAATGCGAACGCATCGCCTGCGCTGGCGCCATTCGTGAGCATTGAGTATGGACCAAAGAATGAAATTGCGCTGATGAGAACGCATTGTGCTTGTGCCAAAGCACCGGATAGAATGCAATTGAGCTTCCACTCAGATCATGCCGTCAGAGCAGGAGCGCCGGCCACGTATGCGATCGAGCCAGGTGATTTGTAGGTCATATTGAAGGCCACGAAAATGAAGGCCGGCATTGGGATGTCAGTGGGCCGATTGTCGTCCTGGCACCAGGCGGTATTGTGAGACCAGAAGCGGTGGCGCTTCGATGTTGGTCGTTTGGTAATGAACCGAAAATGAATTGGAGAACCATTGGCATAGCCCTCATGGCTTAGCGGCGTCAAGATCTCGGGCAATAAATGTATTGATCATGAAGATGGCAAGAGAGGTGTCAATGTCCAGGGACGAAATCTTGCTGGGCCTTCCCGGGTCCGCCGCGCCACTTTGTTCACAACGTTCGTTCTCTTCTCGTCAAGGGACCAAGTTTGACGCAATCATGGCCTCAAACTCCTCATAATTCACCCGACCATAAAGCCGCATGTGTCTCCACGAATACTCCAGTGTTTCCTGGACTCGGACAACGTGCTGTCAAAGCGGTGAGCCCGAGAAGCACACCTTAAAGCAGAGATAGACTCACCTTGAACCCGAAGCTTTCCATTACATTCAACCGCGAACGAACAAGGTCCTGTTGTTGTGGGTCAACCGTGGCAATACCCGCTGTAAGGAGCGGCCATAGCATCGCCAGCTGGTTGATGCCGCTCGAAAAGTTCAGTATTAGCACCAGCATTCGATCAACAATGCCCTTGATTTCTGGATCAAACGCCGCGCTCCCAATTCTTCTCGTCATAAGTCTCTCTAGATAGACGGTGCATCCCAAGGCGTAACAATAAATGCATGCTGCCGCAGTCAGAGTCTCCACCTCCTCATCTGTTGCATCGTCGGGTAGACTGCTTAAAGTTTCAAGCCGCAGACATATACTGGGGATGCTATTGTGCCAGTTGTTGAGTCTATACGTAATTTCGCTCCAAATCGTTTCTCTCTGCCACTGATTATGCTCTGTCCGCAGCAATTGCACAAACCTGCTCATCTCTGTCTGAATGGACATGATCCTCGACCATGAGTTGCGGAGCTGGGCCATTGTTCGATCTATCGGACTGCGGGTCGTCGCGAAACTTGGCACGCCAAGATTATACTCCCATCCGCCTCCCAGAGTTTCCCAATATTCGCCTGGTATCAGAGGCTCTTCGCCTGTCGCGCAAGAGGCCGCGACATCCAGGTACGACATCATCGAGACCAGAAATCGGCGTAGCGGGAGGGTATTGGCAATCCCGAGTCCGTCTGCATCAACTTTGGGGGGAAGAGCAGTGCGCGGACTGTACATGGATTGGAATATCTGTGCAGCCCCAAGCAAGTGGACCTTCCACGATGCGTCTGTGGAGGACATTTTCTCAAACATGCAGAGCAAAAGGTTGGTAGCAAGCAGCTCAAGACTAGCCTGTCCTTGCCTTGAAGAGACTATGTCTCGCAGCCGTGTGACCACGCCAGCGTACGTCTTCATCGCCGCGCTGCGGTGTACGCGCCTGTTCTGCGCCTGGGCTAGGGCGGAGAGGTGTAGGGCGCCAAGTGCCTTCATCGTGTCCTGGAGCAGGTCAGAGTTGCCAACCAACTTAGGCAGCATTCTGTAAGGGTTGGAGTTGGAAAGGGTGTCATAGATTATCAGGTAGGTAGATACAGTGTTGAGGAAGTGCTGATAGTAGAGGGTTTCGTTGGAATTGACGTGTGCTGCCGGGTCCGACATCGAAATTCTGAACGACGACTGAACGCCTTCGACGGGCCCAGCAGGAACCGTGCCGGCAAACACAACGCGGATGTCGGGGCAATCGCCGGGATCAGAGAATGGAATAGCCGTAACCCCCGTGGTGCCTGTGACCGAGGCGAGCTCGCCCGAGAGCCTTTGATCGCAAACAAGAATGTCATCGGCAGTCTCATCCGTGCTCGAGGCCGAGCTGGAGCCGGTGGGTATCTGCCGCTCCTTTGACAGTGACGGGCGCCTGGCCGCTGCGGCGTGATGTCCTTTAACTGTTCGCACGGCCTTGAAGACGAATTTCCTGTCGAAGTTGCAGGCCAGGTGGAGGCGCGCGCAGTTGGCGCATGATGGCGAACGCTCATCGCACTTGACATGCCTCCGACGGCAATTGACACACCCTGTGAAGACGCGGGGATGCCATTTACGCTGCCGCAGCGGGAGCGTAGTCGTCACGACGACCGGGGTGTCGGGGTCGGGCTTAACCATCGCCTATCAACTCATCGCCGGTGCGTGCAATTCTTGGCCGGTGAGATGCGGGTCGAAGAGACAAGATGAGCTGAGGTGGACAAAAATTACCCATGGATGCATGTTGGTGCGAAGGAACCGGGGGGTCAGAACGGATCCCTCTGCTGAACGACTCGTTGGACGTCGAGGAGACGAAAGTACAAGGTCTCAGCGGCGGTGCGTCACATGAAGCCGTCCAGCGGCAGGCAGACTGCCTGTCGCTTTTCCACGGAGACGACGACGAGAAGCAACCTGGCCATTAGGATCAGGTAAACGCCGGTTTTAGCCGGCCGGCAAGCAATGCCACGCAAATGCAGCCGCAGGGCTGGATCGGCGGACGCTGCGAGGCTTCAAGTCTTGAGCCCTACGTGGGGGTCCGACTCCGAGCTTGAGCTCAAGGGGCATTGTCAGTTTCGTTGAGACGCCGCAGGGTCGGCATGGAATATGCTTATTCGTCTCTCCTCTGCTCGCACGTGGCAGCACGAGCCCTTTGACGGCCAATACGGAGCATCTTGAGCTTAATCTAAATCATCTCCCACCTTTCCATCGCAACCTCCCGGCCCACGCCGCGAACCTTCTCACTTCGTCCTCGGCCAGCAGTAGCTCGACGGTGTAGTAGTTCCTTGCCAGCTCCTCGTGGCTCTTGAAGTGATGCACGAAGCGATGGCACGCGCCGCACAGCCAGGCCACGTTCTGCAGGTCCTCTTTGCGGTGCCAACCACGCTTGACGGCCTTGTCGTGCACGAAGCGCGGGATCAGGTGGTGGTACGACAGGGGAATCCAGGAGCGCTCGCAGATTTCGCAAGCCTCGGTGCGAGTCGACTGCTTGGCTGGCGGCGGCACTGTGGCGGACTCCAGATATGCTGTCAAGATGGGCACGAGGAACGCCTCAGTGGTAGATGGCAGCGGAGAGTCAGGCGTGTCCGGGGAGACGAGATTATACGCGACGAGGGTCTCGGGGATCGAAGGGGGAATGTCCAACGTGGCGGTGCTCGCCTCTGTCAATGGCAGGGCAAACTGCGCCTGCATCCGTTCTGATTCCCTCCATGACCTGTAGTCAAGCTCCCTGAGACCTTCTGGAAGGCTCTCAAAGATGCTGCTGGCTAAGTAGTCGATGAACTCGGCCAGCTCTTCAGCATCGCGCTGCGGGTCCGCCTCCGCAGCGGGGAGCGGCAGAGCCCGACCCCGAGCCCCAGACCGGCGTCTCCGCCGTTTCGAGCCCGGAGACGCCGGGGCTGACGGCTGCAGCAACGTGGTGGAGAGGCAGTCGCGGAAGAGGGCGTAATTGGGGCTCTCCTCGAGCGACATTCTTGCGACTGGGGTGCGCCGTAAGTTGCAGTTCATAGTTACGGGATGCGCTGGTTAATGGGAGGTTGGCGCTGGCTGCCAGCTGCGTGCGAGTGGTGATTGGATGGTTCCGTCCGTAGCACAGGTGGGGGGCGGCTTGGATGCGCGAGAGGGACAACATGACGAAAGAGCAATCATCGTGCATAAATACCAGGTAGTTTTGCTGATCCACGACACGCGAGGTTCACACAGAATACGGCAGAAGCGCGTCGAGTTTCGACATTTCAATAGCCTCGTTCATCAGCCCATGTTGGCCCTGCAAGCATCGCCGAGCTGAGTCACCGGCCCAGCAGCCATGGCACCGACAGTTGCCATAGCGTTCGATCTGTACGGGACGCTGCTTTCCACCGAGTCCATCGCGCAGGAGCTTGCCAAGCTCTACGGCGCCGCCAAGGCAAAGACAATCGCCGCGCAGGCGAGAAGGTACCAGCTGGAGTATACGTGGCGCATCAACAGCATGGGTGAGTCGCACGCCGACCCTCTGCGACAGCAGACGCGGCCGAGACTTGGGCATGGATAACACCGTCGAGGCACGTATCGCCCATTCGATGACCTGACACGGTGGTCGTTCCGCCAGGCGACCGCCGAGGCTGGCGTCGAGCTGTCACCGGAGCAAGAAGAGCGAATCATGAATGCGTACAACAGCTTGGACAGCTTTCCTGACGTCGGCGAGGCGCTCGAGGCGCTGGCGAAGACGCCGTCGCTCGACCCCTACGTCTTTTCCAACGGCACCGCCTCCATGATCACATCCTCACTCACGGCGTCGCCCTCACTCTCTCAGGCCAGCGCCGTGCTGCCCGCTTCCAAGGTGGTGAGCGTCGATCCGCTGAAGGTGTTCAAGCCGCATCCGCGCACTTATAGCCACATGGCCGAGACGGCAGGCAAAGCATCTGAACTGCATCGGGTCTGGCTGGTGAGTTCGAATCCGTTTGACGTCGCGGGGGCTATCGCTGCCGGCCTGAAGAGCGCGTGGGTAGACCGCGGCGGGCAGGGTTGGACTGATGGTTTAGGCGGCGCCATGGCGATCAAGCCGACGGTGATAGCCAAAGGAGTAAACGAGGCAGTTCGCGAGATTGTGCGCTACTGTGGCGACTGAGAGCAGTCTGCAAGGAACGAGTTCTACGAAAAGAGCCACCTTGTGGCTAGGATTCCTTGGCGAGAATAGAGTGTGGTGTCATGCGTAATAAAGTGCAGCCGGCCACGCCCCAAGCTTATTTCATCAACCTAAGAGATGTTTTGGGGCCGAGGATCACCAGACCTGAATGTAAGTAATCCTTCCGGCGCTTGTTGGATCCCGCCGCCCGGTGAGGTCATTGCCAGCCTAAACAAGGGTCGCCTGCTATGTGGCGCATTTCGGTCGTTCGACAGGGTCTGGACTCCGGACCCCAACCTTAGCCGTCCCTCCCCACGATCTTTCAGCCAGCATCGTGAAGGGATGACGAGGCCGATGCTGTCATCGGAGCGCTAGCTTCGTGTTGTGTAACCGCCCCAGGCCCCGGGCCGTGGGCTGTGTCCAGACAGTACCGTAGCTGGCCTTGCCCTTGCGCCTATAGTATATAACTCTCTCATGCTTGGTGGTTTTAGAGCCATGCGTTTCGTCTAGGCCAAGACACCTCAAATCTTGCCTGCGCATCCACAAAATTTGCCATTTTTTGACAACATGTCGCCTTCGGCAATGCCGGATGAGTGCGACTCGGTCGAAATCATCGGCGGCATCTCAAAGCCTTTGTCTTCCATGTCATCGATCACTCCGCTCGTCTCGCTCTTGGCTCTCGCCTATCAAGCCAAGGTTTCGCCGCCGTCCGAGGAACGCCTAGTCGCATTGATGCATGCATTGTCGGCACTTCCCCGACCAGAAAGCCGAAAGGAGTATACCCACGATGAGTTTCTGGGCTCCTTTATCAACTTCCTGAGCCCGGTCCTCAATGGTATGGCGGGCATGGAGGACTTTGAAGTCGCCGTCGGAGCATTTTCAAATCCGGAAGACTTCCGAGACTTTTGGACCCTCGAGGGCAGCAATTTGATCAAGGACTTTATCGAAGGAGACGCCCATGGACGAGTGACTAAGGCGAGCGGCATAGCATTCTTGGACGTGTTTGTGCAGGACCAGAGCCGTCGCATTGCTCTGGGCAAAGACAAGGGCAGACTAATGCTGGTCCCCGAGGATGCTCAGTTGGGAGACGAGGTACGGCAAGAGAGCGGCAAGGCACAAATGATATTGGTGCGAAGGAGACAGGGAGATCCTGATGAGATGCTCGGAGAGGTATTTATCTAGCGGCGATGGGAGAGGAGGAACTGGGCCCAGGCCGGTTTACTTCCAGACGGAGTCGAAACAGACATTCTGGCCTTGCTTCGACCCGGAGATGACATTGTGGAGGGTCAGATTGGAGAGCGGTGATTTATACTGTACGATATTTAGCAATAGCCATGCATAAGGTTAGAACCTACAGAGATTTCGGCTGCTCAATGATCCCGTCCGCCATAGCCGCATAGCTACCTTGGCACGTGAAGAACCGAGGAGCTGCCTCTCAAGCAAAAGGTAGGACGGTCTTTGCGAAGAAGCAAAGATTGATTTGCATCTATGCGGAAATGGCAAGGACCCTACAGACAGTGTCGTGAGTTCGTCTCGCGATAAAGGCCCCCGAGAGTGCCTCGCGAATGCTCCAAGCGTCCCGTCTTCTGCTGCTCTGGCCACTCGATGTTGTGAGTGGACTTGACTTCGAGCTTGCCAACCGCCAAAGATTATTTCGCAGTCATGTGAATTCATGTACGCTTCTCGCGACAATGGCCCCCGACGGTGCCCTGTGCCCTTTGGATGTTCCATGTGTCATCTACGGAGTACGTTAACTTCGCCAAAGATCCGATGTCTCACCGCACCGTCTCCGACTTTGGCCCGGAGAGCGAATTGGTGGCTCATCCCCGTGGCAGACCCCCGCAGGCTCTGGAAACCAGCGGCAGCGGTCCCCACACGGCACCGCTGTTCAAGGTTCACTGTAGTGAGACAGGTGGGCGATGGGGGGCCCCACCACCCGCCTGAGGTGGTTCTTGCGGTCCCGCTCGCATTCGCTAATTTTCTCTCCTTCCAGACGAAGGACATCGACCACAGACTATCAGCGACAGGCCCGGTTGCCTTGGTCTTGCACGTGAAGGGACTCTGCTTGGGAGATACCGGCGCTCGCCAGCGACAGAAGATGGCGCCAGCTGAGGCCTACGACGCCCAGCCGAATAGGCGAGAGGTGGACGACACCGAGGGTCGAGGCGACATCAACAGAAAGGACCGACGGGAAGCTTCGCACCGCGACAGCCGTGTGCGGCGAAGGTCGCGAGAGACGCGACGTTCACGCACACCGGACTCGCCAGACCGAAAACGCAGTCATCGATACCGAGACAGAGATCGCTCACGCGACCGTGATAGAGGCAGGGACCGGAGCGGTGACCGTGATCGCGGGTCAAGACGCTCTCGTGGAGACAAGGAACCACACCGCCGAAGGCGTCACTCAGACCATGAGGCTGATTCCGACCGTGACTCGAAGAGGGAGCGCAAGAGCCTGGTGAAGCACCGGGGCCCGCTGCCGTCTCAGCAAGACTCGTTCGCCATCAACAACGGCGAGGAGCCCGAAAAGCCGAAGGAGAAGCCTAACTGGGGAGTCACGGGCGTTCTGGCAGCAGCGTCAAACTCGGTGGCACAGGCCGACGGAACTTCGATTGCATTGAAGTACCACGAGCCATCGGAGGCCCGTAAGCCGTCGCCGCGGGACCAGTGGAAACTTTATGTGTTCAAGGGCGCCGACATAGTGGACACGATCGATCTCAATCACAAGACCTGCTGGCTCGTGGGCAGAGATGCGGTCGTGGTCGACTTACTGGCCGAGCACCCGAGCATCAGCAAGCAGCACGCCGTTATCCAGTTCCGCTACATCGAAAAGCGAAATGAGTACGGCGACAAGATTGGACGGGTGAAGCCCTATCTGCTTGACCTCGAGAGCGCCAACGGCACCATCCTCAACAATGAGAAGATTCCAGAGAGCCGCTACCTCGAGCTCAGGGACAAAGACATGATCCAATTTGGAGACAGCACGAGGGAGTACGTCGTCATGCTAGCACCGAGAGACTAAAGTCTATCAGTGTGGCGAAAGTTGTACCACTCACTGTGCGATCCTTTTCACGAGGCGGCACTCGTATTCCCATACCTGAGGGTCGGTCACAATTCACGCATACAATGCACGTCAAACCCGACAGTTCACCACCACGGGACGGTGCCTAAAATCGCACCGGGCGATGCTACCACCGATTTCAATCACCGAGTTCCGTTAGAGCCACGCGGCCGCTCTCCGCATCGACGTTGCATTCAGCGTGGGGCTGCTGCCGCCAGCAGCATGAGTCAACTTCTTGTTTTAAGCCCTTGCCTGGTGAAGTGAGCAGCACCAAAGCAGGGCAGCATCGCTAGGGGCCTCACATGTGCTGTGTCGCTTGGGGTCGGATGCAACGCACATGGTGGTGTTGGAAAGTCACGACAATGCGACCATAAAATTTTCGCCCTGCGTTTCCCAACGCCATCACGGTCCCCGGAGAGGTCCTGCGACGACCAATCATGTAGACTTATCGCTCATCTCGGCGTTTGCGAATGATGGAGCGCTCGACTCAACCCACCTTCCCCGAGCTTCAGTTGCACAGCCTGGCCATCGGCCAATGGCACTGCAAGGCTCGCCACAGCTTGCGACGTTTGGACGATGCTGTGCGTCTTCAATACGACCCTCGGCAGGCGTGACAAGAAGACCCGCAGGCGGCACTCGTCATATGCCAGGGTTGGTTCAGTTTTGAGTTGGCCCCCGCCGCAGACAGGTTCAAACTACACGCCGGCGTCTGAGATCTCTATTCTAGACTCCATATCGCCGTGCCCAGAGGAGTGAGAAGACCGAAAGCAGCCTAAGAAAACTAGAGGACCTTTCCTTCCGGTCCCCTTCACTGTACCGAGCAGCATCCAGGGTTTGCGCAAGGCTTCGGTCGATGCTTCTCCGTCTGTCTTTCTAATGAGCAGTATATGCCACCGAGCTCTGCCACCGGTTGGTCCGTGCTTGATGCCTGTCGAGAAGCTGCGGCCCATTCTGTGGCAACAACCGACCTATTCTTGGTCACGTAGAGCGAGGGCAGGGTGGGTGCCTGTCGTATACGCTCTGAGCCATACGCCAGGTTTACTCTGTATAGTATGTGATGGCCATGCCTTCGGTGTGGTGTGTGGTTGCGAATCCGACTCTTTTCCCTGCCGTGACACCACCGACCGACGGGCGAGTATGTGAGCTGTTATCCGGATCTGGTTGGGAACGTTCGGTATAATCTAAAGCGACGCTCATATATAAAAGGCCATGAGCCTCCTTTGAATCGATGGCTGGAAAAAATAGTGAAATACAAAAGCAAGGGGTCTCTCTGACTTCTGAGCACATGATCTGCCACTTGTGATACTCAAAACATTACAGACCTATAGCTCCTCGTTCATTACACGTGATGGTAAGTCACTGCCCAATTCATGCACGTCCTAGCCTTTTCGCCAAGAGCTGCAAGCCATGCCACCGTCTATGCTAGGAAGACTAATCAAGTTTTCCCATCAGGGGACAATCAATCGAGCCATTTCTCGATACGAAACTACCGCCGTGTTTTCTCACCCTGACGCCGAGGTCGACATTGTCCTCGTCCATGGTCTCAACGGCTCTCCCGACAAGACGTGGACCGCTAGCAACGGCATCTTCTGGCCGCTCGATCTCCTGCCCGCGAGTCTCAAAGGCGCAAAAGCCAACATCCTGGTGTACGGATACAACGCCGACGTCTACTCCCGGAAGAATGACCGTAGCGCGAGCGACAATTTCATCCACCAGCATGCGCAGACGCTGGTGACGAGCCTAACCCTGTTCCGCAAGAGCGAGGGCACGTTCAAGAACTCCATCATCTGGGTGTGCCACAGCCTCGGAGGCATCCTGGCGAAGCGCGCTCTGCTGTACTCCAGCGACTTGCGGATGACGCACCACGAGGCCTACCGCTCCATCTACGTGTCCACCTTTGGCATGATGTTTCTCGGCACGCCGCATACGGGATCGGACGTGGCGACGTGGGGACTGGTACTGCAGGGCATGTCCGACGCCATCATGCCCAAGAAATTCCTGGAGTCGGAGTCGGTGCTGCTCAAGACGCTCAAGAAGGACAACGAGACGTTATCCAACATCAACAACCATTTCCTCGACATCTACCAGCGCTTCCGCATTCACATGGTGCACGAGAACCACAAGACGGACATCAAAGGCACCAAGTACGCGATCTTTCCAGCATCTTCCTCTTAGTGATTGATGCTAATGGGCTGCCAAGGATCATCGTCGTCGATGCTAACTCGGCCAGCCCACAGCTCCCCGGCGTGACGTACTACGGCGTCGAGGCCACCCACGGTCAGATGTGCAAGTTTGCCAGCGCCAGCGCCCCCGGGTACCGCGCGCTGTCGACGGACCTCCGGCAGTGGGTGGTCGACGCGCCGGCGCTCATCGCCGTTCGCTGGGCTATCGAGGAGCGGGAGCGCACCGCGCGGGTGCACAACGAGATCCATGAGATGATTTCTCCATTTGTGAGTCAGCTGAGGGCCATCACGCCCAGCCTTCCTCATTCAGCTGCCGCGGATTTCAGTTCCTGACCGCCTGAGTTTTCTGTTGCCAAAAGATATCGCCCGCGCTGCCTGCTGGGGCATTCGTGCCTGCGCCGGCACTGAGGGGTTGTGAATTGTCGCCTCTATCGCTGTCATCATTGTCGCTATCCTCATCTTCGTCGTCGCCGTCACCGTCGCCGCCTCCTGTCACTGCCGGCCAACGGGCGCCGAGGGCGTTGTTTGCGGCGGAAGCAGCTGTGCGGCAAGATGGGCGGGTTGTTCTGGGCGACAGCTCCGAGCCAGAACTTGATGTGCTATATCGCAGGGCTGAATACTGATGGTTTCTTGGATGTGGCAGTGAACATTCAATGCTCTGCTCGCGGTGGCAGGTGTCTTGTTTTAGACCGTTGCGAAAGATCTTAACCTGCAAAGGTAGCTAATTCATTTCCTTTCCGTGAGCTTTGACTCTGCCAGCGGTCCTGTTCCTCTAATGCATGTATGCTCATGGGCACGGTGTAACCTGATACAATACGACGTGTCGACTTCACCTTAATATCGCATCTCAGGGGTTCTCTCGTCCAAAATCAGGACCAAAGATGCGTATCGTCACAAGCCTACGGCCAGTCAACTACAAGCACAATCGCAGTCACGGTCTCCACCCTCTTCTTAACAAACATCCATGATCGTCGGCCAGCAGCTGTGACGCCTTGCTCGTAATAATTCATTGGTGGCAGCTCAAAGGTCAGCGTTGGAAAGCAGCTCGACGTGCCAACTGGGCCAAACGTGGAGCCTTTCCGACGACTAGTGTATGGACACTTCAGCTATTACCCCCGGTCTTTTCCGGCGGATGCCTCTGTCGCCGTGTATGCGACCCACGCTTGGCCAGGCATGACGTCTGTAGACCCATATTGGCCTTTCGAGTGAAATACATACATACGAGCTACATCAGCGCAATCCGAAGGTGGCTTGGATGGTGAATCTGTGTCGGCCGTGTCAGCCGTGGCTGTTAATCTGTATCTCCTACTCGTAGAGCGAGGCTCTTCCGCACAGCATGCTGCAGCGGCGTAATACTAGTTGTCGATCGTAGCCGTTGATCTTGCGCTCTAAGATTCGCTGGAAGCCGTCAGATTCCGAACTTGCCTTATCTGGCGGAAGTCGACGAACGATCAGCATCTGCCGTAATGCCAAAGACCCCTACGCACTGGCGGTCTGCCAAGACAAATCAGCATCCTTGCGTCAAAAATGTTTGTGATCCCTGCATATTGTCGGACTCAACGTTGGACCATCTTCGCCTTGGCTGTAACGAGCGACAGCTGAAGCCCCAGTTGCCCAGAGCGAAAGTACCTTGCGGAGAGACGAGTTGGTAAGAGATCCGACAGTTGCCATATCGGACACGTTTACCGAGACTGTCTGTGAATCAAGGTCATGTTAGAATCGGTCTTTTAAGCGCCTCTAGACTCATTGCTACGAAGTATGAGTGCACGCACGAGTAGTGTTGGCCGAGAGGGTTCTTTTCTCTAGCAATGTAACGTACGAGTACGCTTTTTGTCCACGGGAGGACTCTCACTGAAGCTTTGTTACATGCTCGTAGAAGAGGGGAAACCGAGATCCACCCTCGGGCTCGCTGTGAGACATTTGCGCCCCTTCGCATCATAATCCTCAGGCATGTCGATCTACACATCAGTTCTTACAAGTACGGTTGCGTTTCTGCCCGGCTCAGTCGGGCCTTTGGTATGCCCGCCGGCTTAAGACCAGGGCCCCAGGGGCTCCATCGAGAATCGTCGGATAGCCAGTGATAGTGGCGCTGGTGGCATCCCGCCTGGGGACAGTGACGTCAAAGGGGAGACGAACGATGGGGGCATACGTGGTCCTCGAGCCTTTCTCACGTATCACGGCCCGCCGTTGCGAGCAGTGTTGGAGCACTCGTAAAATATCAAGATCCATCAGTGCCGGCGACGCAGCCAGAGGGTAGACGAGGCTGCAAGACGGAGGATCGTGGACCGCGGGACGAGGCGGCGTCGAAGCGAGGTTGTTGTGCTGATACGAGTACAGCGGTACATAGCAGTCGGGGACCTACGTGCATGCTTTGCCGAGAAGATTAGCCTCAGGGGTAGCCATGCCATGTTGCCGGACTGTGCGCATCCTTACCCAAGATTAGTACATGGAAGATGCAGCACGAAGCGGTGGGAACTCGACAATCTCGGCGATTGGTGATTCGGCGATGAGGTTGGCGATGGATTGGGTGCCGAGTGGGGCCCTTACGTCGCAGGTCGCTGCCCGGTGAGGATGGGCGGAGCCGCATACTGTGCAGGGCGGTCATCAGTGGGGCGCGCTGACGGTGCGAGGAGCGGGCTCGTGGGCTGAGGCCACTGTCCAGGGTACCTACGTCACCGCTCTGTTGCGCTCGGAGAATTTCAGCATCGCAGCCTCATGTTCAGCAATAGGAGCAACCGACGAATCACAGCACCGGCCCGCCGTAAGCATGTGTCTGCGATACGTTGCGATTGATTGCACGCGGGCTCCTCCAATTTACACGCCCTCGACCTCGCCGTCGCACATGTGATACGCGAGCAGAAAGGTTCGCGTGTTTCGCCTACAGTGGAAATAAAAAACATTTAAAGAGATTTCGTCCGACGCCCGCGCGGCTTGTCGCGCCAGCCACGCCCCACAGGGGTCGCCCTCGCAGAGTTTGATGTCTGGGCATTCCCGAGGCTCTCACAGGCCGGCGGCGCGCAGACATGGCAACATGTCTCCATCCCGTTTAGTGGACCGATGGATCTCGCAAGCCACGACGCCGTCTTGACGGCTCGACGGCGCCTCGACGGCCCAGCGTCGAGCTCCACCAACAATCGTCATCCGGCCCAGGGGCGTCTCCATCTGTTGCGATGGCTTTCCGTCGAGCCCTACAATCTGTGCCCATGCCTCGTCGCCGCTGGAGACACCGAAACGGAAACACTGGATCCCCCGATAAAATGCCGCAGTTGCGTTATCGCGAGCCTCTCCACCAGCCCGCCCACTCGAGCTCCAGAATAAAAGTGCCCACGCACGGTTTGCCCGACCCAACGCTCAGGCTGCTCGCGCTGACTCGCTGGCCACGATGCTCTGGGCACACGTCGCGGCTCCACCGCCGTCCTGAGATGATGACGGAGGCGGTGTTGGTGAGAGAGTACCTACACGCAGCGAGGCACGGGTAGCTGGATTGCAAGTATCTCAACAGGGGCAGGCCGGGCAACTTGTAGATGTTGTGAGACGCATCCAGCGATTATTTAACGTCGACGCATCCCCCCTTCGCAGAAACCCACATCCTCCTCAATACCCAACTCTCACCTCTCCCCCATTCAAACCCCAGACTTACACCCCGTTGATACCCCATCTCGACACCAGCTCTCTTCTTTCCATCCTACTCTCTCACAATGGCTCCCTCCGCTATCTCCCCCGAGCGCTCTCCTGAGCGTCAGATCTTCGCCAAGAAGGCTGTCCCCCAGAGCCGCTCTCACAGCAGCTCCGTCTCCTCCGTCGCCTCCATCAAGCTCAACGACGGCAACTCCATCCCGCAGGTTGCCCTCGGCGTGTACAAGGCCCCCAACGGCCAGGAGACCGAGGACGCCGTCACCGCCGCCCTCGATGCCGGCTACCGTCACATCGACTCGGCTGCCCGGTATGCCAACGAGGAGGCCTGCGGCCGTGCTATCCGCCGCTGGCTCGAGAAGACGGGCACCCCCCGCGAGGACGTCTTCATCTGCTCCAAGCTCTGGGATGCCGACCACGGCTACGAGGCCACCTTCAACGCCCTCTGCTCCTCCCTCGACAAGTTCGGCCTCGAGTACCTTGACCTGTACCTGATCCACTCTCCCGCCGAGGATGAGGAGAAGCGCCTGGAGAGCTGGCGCGCTCTCGAGACGGCCCAGAAGCTTGGCAAGGTCAAGTCGATTGGTGTCTCCAACTTCGGCGCCGCGCACATCGAGAACCTGCTCGAGAACGCCACCGTCGTCCCCGCCGTCAACCAGGTCGAGGTGCACCCCTTCTGCCAGCGCGAGGCTCTGGTCGAGCTCTGCAACAAGCACGGCATCAAGATCGAGGCCTACTCGCCCCTGGCTCGAGGCAACAAGCTCGAGGACCCCACCATCAACGCCATTGCGCAGAAGTACGGCAAGACGCCCGCCCAGATCCTGCTCAACTGGAACGCCTCCCGCGGCAACGTCGTCCTGCCCAAGAGCTTGACTGCCAGCCGCATCCAGAGCAACCTGGAGAGCTTTGACTTCCAGCTGTCCAACGAGGACATCGAGACCATCAACGGGCTCGGCGCCGAGAACTACGTCACGGGCAGCATGCACAAGTCCTCGGACTGAACGACTTATAACGACTTTCACGCGAGATACGACCTATAGACGTGCTTTCTCTGGACAGGCTCCATGGTAGAACAGAAGCACAGCAAGTCGCGACTTAGCTCGCCGATGCGCATCAAGAGTCGACTTGGACGGCGCATCTGCAGAGGCTCCCGCCATTTGCGCTTTTGGGGAGCTTAGCAGTTAGACAAGGCATAGAACTGGGACTTGGCGTTTATTTTTGTGACCAGTCACAAAACGGATTATCTACATATTCAGGTAGCGCTCGAATTGAGCGAATTTACAGCTCACATGCAAATGTTGCTCCCGTCGATGCCTGTGAGTGAGGGCGCATGCCTCGCTGTGCCGTTGTGAGTGGGTGCCCTGAACGTGCATGACGCAGTCCCGGCGCGGCGAGCCAAGGGATCGGACACGGACCGAGCACAGCAGGGTCCGCTTTTACGGGCCCACCGAGCCGAGTCAAGAGCCCGGTAACGAGTCGGCAGTGCCTGGTGCCTGAAGGTGCTACTCGTAACAAGTAAGAGTAAACCTCTGCGGCGGCGCCAATC
Organism: Tolypocladium amazonense; assembly: GCA_024340795.1. Classification (NCBI taxonomy): domain Eukaryota; kingdom Fungi; phylum Ascomycota; class Sordariomycetes; order Hypocreales; family Ophiocordycipitaceae; genus Tolypocladium; species Tolypocladium amazonense. The sequence continues at coordinate 138,002 of JALHCE010000040.1, read as the reverse complement.
ACGTGAAGTTGCCGCCACTTACAGCGCGCGCGGTCGAATGCGTGGCAGAGCGAGGAAAGACGTCTTGCCTCCCGATACCGAGAGGTTTCCATAGACGTCGAGCGTGCGCGGACGACGTGGGAACTAACGCACACGGCAGCGTCGCTGCGCCACAGGTCGGACGACAAAACGTTGACCGCCGGCACATGTGTCGCCCGAGACGGTGCAAGGACCCTGACGCACGTGTCGGTGAAGTGAGCCCGATGTGCGGGTTGGCTGGTCCCCTACAGCCGGGTTGGCTGGCCCGAGGTGCGAGGATGCGTAACAGCCTGCCCCTTTTGGCTGGGAAACCAAAGGACTGCTGATAGTGTTGGGCCCTCACAGCACGGTGTCGTGCGGTTCTGGGCCGTCTACTCCGTACAGGCGTGCGTGGAAGGGCGGAAGTTGGCGAAACCCATGCGCCTCAGCCACGCGCATAGATCGCGCCGCCTCGTGCGTGCCAAGCTTCAGAGGGCACGGATGGCTCCGAACATGGCGATACCCTGTTGCGCTTCATGTAAACGCAGACGGCAGACAGTGGTCAGTTCGATTGGGCCGGCCAACTTTTAAGCTACCTTACCCTGTAGATCAACTTGAGCTGACAAGGGCAGGGACGGTGTTGCCTTAGGTACCTACCTTACGAGTAGGTGGTTGCTAACGCTAATGGCACCCAGCCACCGCCCGTGAGCCAAGGTCCCGAATGACAGTCACGGGCCTTGCATCGCATGTCGATCGAGGGTGCCTGAGTTCTCTCTGAGCCCGCGGTACCGTACAATGGCTGCTGTCCCCGCAGTTGTCCAGTGCCTACAGCCGACCTTAGGCCATCAGCCTCCCTTGTGGCCTGCGTGAGACCATCAAATTCCAACCATGAACCTGCATCGTGAGAGCTTCACATCTTCTCACATCTTCTTACCAAGCCCCGCATCGGCCGAGGACGAAAGATTCATGGATGATGTTCATCTGGCGACATGGCCGGCCTACTTGCCCAGCGAGTTGGTGACGGCATGAACACGAGGTCACGGGTCGGCGTCGGTTAGTCGTGCCGTGCCGCCTTTGGTCGTGGCGCGCCAAGCGGCATTGGCCAGACGAGGACGGGATGGATGGTTCCCAGTCCCAACCACCGGCCTCCCAAGACGCCCCAGCTGACCTTGGGGTTGCACATCGCAACGCGGCCTTTTGGATGGCTGACAACCACCACCGCCGCCACCTAAGGCCACGAGCCGTAGAACTCGGCTATGGCGCAAAACCTTCGTCGTTGCTTCGGCAGTATTCATATAAATGCCCGAGCTCCCTGGGTCACCTTTCAGTTCTCCGGCTGTATCCCTCGCTAGCTGCGACGTGAAGCATCGCCGTTATGGAGGCTGCCACCGAGTTCTACCGATCGCAGATTGGTGGCACCTCCGTCATCAACTACTGCTACACGGACAAACCGTGGAGCCTCTTGGTCAAAGACATTCGCTACTTCTTCATCTATGCCTGGGCTCTGCCCTGGATATTGATGCCGCTCACCCCCTACGGATCCGGCGAACTCGATGAGCTGTATCCAAACCTGAAGAATCTCTTCTGCATCCTGGTCCATTTCATCCTCCTGCTTCTCCAGCTCGCTTTCCTACTGTTGCTCCCCGTGGCCCTCTTTCTCCCCATCTGGATGGTGGCCGGCGGTGCGTCCGCTTTCATGCTGGTCAACTGGGCTCTGTGCAAGTTGTTGAACGGCAAGGCGGTGACTTTTCGATCTGACGAAAAGTACGCCAAGGAGCTGCCTGAGCATGCACACGAGCAATGGGTCTTTCTGAATGGCGTTGCCGTCGGGTACGTTCGCAGTTCATGGCCATGTATAGTATGGACTCAGAAAAGCTTACCGTGGCAGTGAGCACTGGATGAAGAACAATCTGAACCGTCTAGCCCTCACCTTTGGACGTCCCGTTCTGGGCATCCATAATAGGACATCGGGAATTATCTTCGACGTCATCGAGTGTCTAGTCCAGCGCAACTTCACCTATGCCACTGGAGACGTGCGACTCTGTTTCAAGATTCTTCGCCAAGTCTTGTACGACCCAAGCAAGTCCAAAGTCATCTTTGTTCTGCACTCTCAAGGCGGCATCGAGGGCGGTCTAGTGCTCGATTGGTTGCTGCAGGAAACACCTCAAGACCTATTGGCAAAGCTGGAAGTGTACACGTTTGGGAATGCCGCGAACCACTTCAATAATCCGCACCGGCACGCCATTTCACAGAGCCTGTCTGAGTCGGATCCCCATGCGGCCATGCGCACCCTCATGAGGGAGTCCAGCTTCGCCACTCCTATTACCGCCCCTGCGGAAATCGGAAGGGGATCTATCAACCAGGACCCGCCATCTCTGTCCCAGGAATCGTCGACGACATCCTCGCGCACTTTCTCGGCAGCCAAGGACAGAGCAATTGGCCACGTAGAGCACTACGCCCATAGCACCGATTTCGTGTCTCTCTGGGGCGTCCTCCACTTTGCGACCAACAAGATGGGCTCGCCGCAGCTCCCGCGCTTCCTCGGGCGCCTCTTCAACAGGGCCACCTCTGCGGGAGGCCATCAGTTTAACCAGCACTACCTCGACGGCATGTTTCCACTAAAGCGTGACCCAGATACGGGCGACTTTATCGGTGCCGACGATGAAAATCCGTTCATGGAAGAGATAGTGCAGATCAACGAGGAGGGTGCGGCGATGGAAAGGACCCGAGAGGCCTTTGACATTTCCTACGCGGGGACGGACGGGTTCGGTTCCGGCGAAATCACCATGCCTGTCGAAGTCTATGATGGCGTCGGCAAAAAGATGAAGAGGCGGGACGTCCAAGTGAAGGAGCTCAGCCGACTATGGAGATACAGAAATGGCCGCAGCCCACCCACGGAGCGCGGCGTAGTGCGAATTGCGACGATGTAAGCGTCGCTTGGCGTACGGTCAGCCGGGGAGCTCACCATGAGGACTGTGAGCACTCGCGACGCCTCTGTGGCGTCGGCTTTGGCAGCTCATTATTGGCTTCAATATGATGAACTTTCGACTGTTGCGGGCGCCGGAAACAATAGGATGCATCAGTGATCGGCACTGCCTAGTTGATCTGTCGAAATGTCACAGATGGCGCGCGAGACGAGGCTCGCACAAACCGGGGATGTGTACTCCGTATAGCGCCTTGCACTGCCGATATTCCTTTCGATCTACTGTACACAGCTTGGGGTACAACATTGATGAGGAAATGTATACCAGAATAACCTGGCCCAGGGCGCGAGAATTTGTTTCGAGCGGCTGTGAGATCTTCGAGGCTATCAAGAACATGCAAGTGGCTTCTCTTCTCAAACACATGCCAGACCGCCTTCCAGGATCCGCGGTAAAGACCTCGAGGCCCGGCTCAATCGAGACTTCGGCTCCGGGACGCTATTATAACGACTTTTGTCGGTACATGAAACAAGGCTTGCAAGAGGGTTGGGTCGCGGAGACGGAGACGGTCGGGTCGTACTACCATCGCGGCAAGATTGCCGTGCCGTGCGCAGAGACGCTCTTTTTAAAATCACGACGGTATAATACATGGACAGCAGCAGCAGCAGAAGCACGGGAGGAGTGCTGCGGGGCCAATACCACCAGCACCCATACGGCGAGATCAACTGCGTTGTGCGGCTGGATGCGACGGCGGATCTGCGTGCTATGCAGGCGTCGCGCAGGGAGGGGTGGACGTCGCGGGGGCCAGGCACGCATCACCATCCGGAGGTGAGGAGTGGGGGGCTCGTAGCATTGTTCTCTTTGCCGGCGGATGGGATATCGTATGAAGCGAAGCCCGTAACTGCGCAGGCGCTGTCTATCTAGGGTGATTGAACTGCCCATCGGGGGGCGGGCTCGCCTGGTGTTTTGGATGTCCCCAGATGATGGTCCTACTGCCCGCGCTCGAACAATTCAGAATAGTATATTACTGCGACAGGACAAACAAGCGCGTCTACGGCACTGTTCGCCCATGGTGATGCGGCACACTGAGCCACCCCATCACTTGCCGGGCCCATGCCCCGTTGTCGGCCCCACCGCGGCTTCCGGGTTCGCGTGCTGCTCCACATATCCGATCAAGTCCTCGGCGGAACCCCCGACTGTACAACTGGATATGACCATGCTTGTATTGGCTGGCTTGCATACCGAGCCCATAGTAGTGAACACCTCGACTTGTGATGGTCGCTTCGACACCGAAACGAAGAGTGCAGAGGGTGGAGGGAGATTTTGTTCGCAAGACTGAATCTGGACCCTGTGATTCGGGCATTGCAGCTACCCACACTCATTCCCTACCTAGTTATTCATCTACTGGGGCCGACAGAGCAATCAGGTCCTGAGCATGGCGCTCAATGACAAGAATGCCAAGTCGCCGGTTGGCGGAGCTCGAGGTGGCATGCTGCGGCTGCCTATCAGACTCTCAAGGTTAAGTACTTGGAAGAACCTGAAACCTGAAACATTTTTAGCTTTGGGCCCTGCGACAGTTGCTACTTCACGTGCATGTACGAGATTTCACGAAGCCTGTTTTGGAGCTCACGCGACCGGCCGTTGACTGGGGAGGATGTTGTGTAATCTGTTGAAACTTGGGACAGAGATGGGGCCCTCACCCGAAGGTCACGGTAGGGGATGCAGACGCCGGGGAACGACGCCGGGCTCCGCGTCCGTAGATCTTGGGCAGTGAGCGAGGTCTAAAAGGGTTGCCTGATGTAATGAACAAGCACGGGTAGCGGATACAGCAACATAACATGCTACTTAGGTACCTCGATATTTTCGAATACACGCGCACAACAGAGATGCATCAGGCGAGCGTTGCCTGCTCTCTCCCTGCATCGATATTTGGAGACGAAACTGGGGTTGCGAGGGGATCGCACAAGTCGCATCCCTGCCTGACAGCCACACCCACGGGGGAAAAGGGGCTGGCCAGTCACAGCGCGCTTTGGGTCTGGGAGCCACCGCCACGCTCCGTGAGTGCTAGGATGACCTCGTGCTTTGGCCTTCTGCATCTGCTCATAAGGATATTAATTTTTGACGGCTTCGGCACGCTTTTCACGGATAGGGCTTCGACCTGATGGGCAGCCGGTGGCTATGGGGTTAATTGATGCTTTCGTGCGTCAGGAACGGGGATGTGGGTTCTCTTGGTCTTGTACGAAGTACTCGTAACGTTCATTCAATTGCGTACCGAAGGTGAGGCAGGCATCTAGTTGTGCCGGGGGGCAGCAGACACAAGCGGACGGATGCACATGCAGGCCCTCGCCTGCGCAACTTGGCAATTCGAGTGTTTCAAAAGCAGGTTGCGTGTGACCCTTTGCGGCTTCGCGAGGGCGACCACATTCAGATGCTGGAGCTCCAACAAGGCTGTCATATTGTCGAGCCATCAAATCGACCGTAACAGCGGCACTGAGCACGAGCCGCCCTGCAGCAGCGGGAATCTAACCTGAATCTCGTTTGTGATTCCGATCGAGCCAATGCTACCATAATCAGGCCTGTCGCACGCCACAATTTCGGTGCGCGTGGTCGTCCCTGACAGCGGCATGTGAACCCCTGACTGTGCACCACGTCGCAGCGGCGCCACAAAAAATGGTTCAACAGTTCCCGATCCACTCCCCGCCGCTTTCCCACCGCAAGACACCGCAGCAGCGAGCGTCGGCGTCCCAAGGGGAACACAAAGCCCCTTGCAGCGCATTGTCGACTCTCGCCGGGCTAGCTCGGTCACGGCGTGCCGCGCTTCTTGTTGTCGTCGTCGCCGTCACCGTCGCGAAGCCTCGTGACCGCCAAGCGGTGGACGGACCGCGATTTCTCCTGGACGACTCCCGGACGACGCACGACGAGACGCTGCTTTTGCACATGCGAGAAGCCGTCGTCACGCTGCCCGTGGTTTCCTTTTGACGGCACGACACGAGGCATCCGCCCATCGACGCCGCCATGCCCGAGAACCTGGCGCCCCAGGCCGCTGCGGGCGGTCCCAACAGGGACTCCCACGACCTCTCCCTCTCGCCCAGGGACGTGACGCGCGACTCGCTCGTCACCAATATGCTCCTGTCTCTCGACCAGTTCTCCTTGGGCCAGCAACAGCAGCAGAAGCACCCGCAGAACCAGGTCGGGCCGTCGAGGGAATACGAGCACGACTTCGGGTACTCGACGCAGACCTGGGCGAACAACACCACAACCAGCAGCGGTGTCGCCTCGAGACCTGAGCGGGCTGCTGGCACCAGTTCCAATCCCAATGGCCACGTTCACGGACAAGGTCACAGCCAAGGGCGTCGACTCTCTTTCAGTTCCGATATCGAAACCCCGACCGACGTCTCAAGTCGCGTGTCGAGCCAGAACTCGCGCGGCCGGCGCAGCAACAGTGGCTCCAACAACTGCCAGGGCCAGTTTCCACGTTTGAACAGCATGCGGGAGACGTCGTACCGAAGCCAGCCGAGAACACCGCCGCGGAGCGCACACAAGAGGGGCGGCAAACACAGCAATAAGAGCAGCGGCAGCAGTGCCAGCATCGACGCTGGATACCCGCCCAATATTGGCAGTCAGCGTCATGGCCATCACCGCGCCGCACGGTCCGCTAGCTTTGATCTTGGACCGCCCCCATCACTCTCGCAGTTGCAGCCTGCTCTCTCGTCTCCGTTCCGCGTCGACTTTTCCGACACCTTCTCTGCCACGGCCGTCGACGACGACTACGCCGCGGCTCCGACCCCCACGGTCCCAAGCGGGCCGCGCCGTGAGCCCTCTACCCTGTCTCTCGCTCCTCGCCCGCCACCTGAGCCTGTCGAGCCTCGCACGCTCGCACCCAAGCGGAGCGCCAGCCGCTCTCTGAAAAACTCAATGGGGACTCGCAGCAGACGTGCCAACGGGCAACAAGCCCCAGCAGCCGCAGGAGCGGCGCGTGCCGCATCCCCCACCGAGCTCGACTCAGCTCCCGCGCCGAACGTCAGCTACGGCAAGTCCAAGGAGACGGCGGGAGACTCATCTTCGCGCCGCGCGCCTGCGCACGCAAAGGAGCGACCCAGCTTCTTCAGACGTGTTTTCGGCGGCGGCTCCTCCAAGAATAATGGCAGCAGCGCCCCCAACAATCAAGACCAACAGGCGCCGGTGTCTCGCTTCCCCCCAACGGCCGATCCCAGCAATACCAAGGCTAATGCGCAGCAACAACATACGAACCAAGCCAAGACAACTTCAGCCCCTCCTTCACGGGATACATCTTCCTCGCACTCTCACCACCATCCAGTCCTGCAGAAGAAGCCGTCGTCCTTCTTTCGCCGCCTCAAGTGGCCGGTTGCCGATGAGCCACCGCCTCTGCCGAGCGCAGAGCACGCGCCGACGGTCCCTCCCATTGAACCTATAAACCTCCAAGTTGCGAAGGAGCATCTTCAACAGAGCCCCACAAGCAGCCTGCGCAACGTCATGAACCCCTATCTGATCGACAGCACCACGGGGTTAGGCCTCTCAGGGGTACAGACGTCATCGCCCCTAGCGGACATCACCAACACGGCCGAGAGGACTCCAGATCGCGCCGTGCAAGAAGAGTACAAGCGTGACTTTTCACCGGATTACGAGCCGAGCCCGAATGCGCGCATCAGGAGCGTCTATCCGGCAGGCGATGGTGAGCGGACCGAAGTGTCTGACACTCCTTCGCGACCTGCCCCACAGCGGCCAAAGAAGGCACGTGAACCGACGAATAATTCATTCTTGGACCTCGACGGAGGCAGTGAAAATGAGGACTCACCCAAGCGACACAGGAGGAAGAAGTCAGGCAAGGACAAGGACCAAGAACGGGGTGACGGGTCGACGACATCTACGAGAGATGACAAGGATCCAGATGCTACCATTCGCGCCAGCAAGAAGCAGACATATGCTGCGTTGGAGCAACAAGACCGCGACGCAAGCCGACCAAGCCTTGGACTACCCGCAGATGGCGCTAGAGCCACGAGCTTTGCGTCGGGCTCGACCGAGTCGGATTATAAGACGGCACCTAGCGCACCTCCCAGCGTTCGCATAGAGAGTGCGAGCTCGCCGAGCCCCAAAGTCCTCGGAACATTGAAGTCAATGAAGTCCTACAAATCTCTCGACGAACCGGAGTTTGTGATCGGCGAGCCGAGGGAGGATGACCGGCAAAAGGCGCAGAGGATATTTGACGGAGGCGAGGAGTTCATCCAAAAAGACAAGGCCGCGGCTTGGATGGGTGAGGAAGGCCCTGTGAGGCAGCGGACGCTGCAGGCGTACATGGAACTGTACGACTTCAAGGATCAGAGCATTCTCGCAGCCTTGCGTAAGGTGTGCGGACGTCTCGTACTCCGCGCCGAGACGCAGCAGGTAGACCGCATTTTGGTTGCGTTTTCAAAACGGTGGTGCGCTTGCAACCCTAACCATGGGCTCAAGGCGACGGGTATGTTCAAAGAGTTTTTGGTGAACAACAGAGCCGGAAAGCTAACGATCACAGATGTCATCCACATGATCTGCTATTCCATCATGCTGCTCAATACGGACCTGCATCTCGCAGACATCGAGCAAAAAATGACGCGCAGCCAGTTTGTCAAAAATACCATGACCACAATCACGCAGGCCGTTTCCGAGTCGGCCCCCGATGCATTCACGCGTCCGAGCATACTGCCCGACAAAAACCCCCTGTTGACCAGCAGCCGCGGGCGCGCGTCGCCAGAGCGTGATCGTGCCAACCACAGGCATTCTTTCCGTCCTCTTCCGCGTTCAGAGACCCAGAGTTACCTTGACGATTGTGGCCCGCTGGTCAGGACACCATTCAGCGGCTCCATGAAGGCCTGGGAGGAGCAAGTGGAGCTTATCTTGAAGAACATTTACGCGTCGATCCGAGACGAGCGATTGCCCTTATTTGGCGCCGAGCCGGACAAACACCTTGTAACTGCGCCGTCACAGAGTAGTCTATCCGTCATGGGCATGCTCAAGAGAAGCCCTAGCGTCCTGAGCAAGGCTCCTTCGGAGACGCAGCTCTCCTCGCGTGGGCGGGTTACCGACGGCAGCAGCCGCACCAGCGCATCGCGCTGGACCTCTAAGAGCCGTTCGAGACCTGGACTCGGACGTACCGGGCTCTCCTCTAGTCGCACGAGCTTTGATGACGGGAGCTCGATGTGGAGCCCCGCCATGTCGTCGGCGACGTGGAGCAAATATTCACTGGGTCGCACCCAGGGGTCGATGTCGCAGGACTCGTTTGCGTCAGCCTTGCGTCGTGGCGACTATCAACAATCCATTGGTTTTGCTAATGCCCTCAGCCAGGCCATCATTCGTGATGAAGATGCCAGTGGCCACGAAAATGCACCCTCGATCCTGAGCGCCGACATTCCGGCGATGCAGCTCCTGGAAGACGAGTCCTTGGAGCTTGCCGGTCCGCCGTGGGTCAAGGAAGGCATTGTCATTCACAAGCACCACCTTGACGGTGTCAGCAAAAGATCAAAGGACCGGAACTGGACCGAAGTCTTCGCCGTCATCCAAAAGGGGCAAATGAGCCTCTTCTCGTTTACAACACCCAAGTCGTTGCGCCAGAAGACCCGCGGGAGAGCTGCTGAGAAGCCCAGTGGCCCAGTCGGAGGCGGAAACTGGCAGGACAATGCAGTCAGCCTGGGCACATTCAACCTCCGCCTGACCCTGGCCTCGGCGCTTCCCCAACCTGGGTACTCTAGGACGAGACCCCACGTTTGGGCGCTGAGCCTGCCGACGGGCGCTGTTCACCTGTTCCAAGTCGGCACACCGGAGATAATTCGCGAGTTTGTCACCACAGCAAACTATTGGAGCGCGCGACTCAGTACGCATCCGTTGGTTGGTGGCATAAGCAACATCGAGTACGGATGGAGCGGGGCCATCATCAACAACGCACTCGTCAGCGCCATCAATGAGTCCACTACCTCAGTGGCAAGCGGTGGAAAGACCTCACGTCCGGAGAGCGGTGCTGCCCATGGCAGGAAATCGAGCGTTGCCAGCGGCAGCTTCCGTGCCTCGAGTTTCGACCAAGTTGCCGGGCCATTTACAAACAATAGCGGTCGTGGCAAGCTGCCTGGGGATCGCATCCACATCGCTGAATGGTCGCCGCCCACACAAAGCATGCGACCCAGCAACGCTCCCGAGGCGGAGCAGCTGGAGACTTTGACCTCTTACGTGAAGAGCATCGAGGAGGAGTTGCAGGTCCACAACCAGATGCGGAGCCCTATGCTTCTGGCCTTCACACCTAGAGGACAAAACGCCGGCAAAGCCATGGCAAACTGGGAGCGCAAGAGCGCGTATCTGCTGCGGGAGATTGTCAAGTTCCGAACATATGTGGACTGCCTACAGCAGGCGGAGACAAGAAAGCGTGAGATTTACACCGAAAGAGATCTGGCGCGAAAAGCGGCCAGAGGGGAGCTCAGCGACGGCGATATGGATGTCAGCGAAGAGGAGGGGGAGGAGGACGAGGAAGAGGCTGACGAGACTTTGAGATCGTGATTGTGCGGCAACAACACGCGCCGTCAACAATCTGCTTTCTTCCATTTTTTCTTGAGGCTGAGCGAGAAAGGCTTGGCATATTAGATTCGGCTATGTTTGCCTTTTCATTTCCTTTGTCTCGATACAATACCCTTACATTTGCTCTCGTCGTCGTGGATATCGGTCGGCGTTTGCAAGATCAAGGCAAGGGAGCTCCTTTTCACTGTACATATTGAGCGAGGCGAGGCGAGCAGGTGGGTAAGCCACACGCCAGGAATGTCTATGTATGATAAATGAGGGAACGTAACGATTACAGTTTGTAATGTAAAGATACTCGGCTCGATGATGGCGACGTTCGATACAGCGCGTGCGTAGGCTACATGCAAAGTGGCGAGATCCAAATCTCGTCCTTCATTCTGTTCCACCCGTGCAGGCTCCTTGGAGTGCGTTAAAGAATCTCATCATGTGAGCACAGCCAAAGGCAAGAGATTTGAGAATGAAAGAGGCAACTTTGATGGGAATTGGATGATGCTTTAGCGTCACATGTGAGTTGGTAAATTCGTAACCTCAAGTCCAGTACTCCCCAGCCCTGGACAACTCAGACATTCCAATCTCATCCTCTGCAATATATTGCAAGTCACAGTCATTTCGAAGACCGTGTCGCCGGTGCTGACTGAAAACAATTTTATTTTAGCCATTACCATTATTAGTTGGAAGTAGTAATTCTAGAACAGCCCCATTGAGCTTTCAGGTTCACAGCCTCCGATGCTTTCCTCAGATTTCACAGCATAAGCAGCCAGCAGAGGCACAAAATAGCCGCTATTGGTGAGCACAGCTTCACCCCAGTTGCCCCGTCATCCTCACCTTCGTCATCCGCTTTCGCAGGTCCCAGTGGGGAATTCCCAGTCTCGGATGGAGAGCCGCCATTGAGTTGGTCAGTCCGCGAAGGGCCAGCTGTTCCAGAGGGCGGGATGAGCGCTGGGCCCTCTCTTTTCTTGCATCCCTTGATTCTGACGTTGGACCATCCCCACGTCCGCTCATCGTACTGGTACTCAACGTCGCCCCCAATGTCGCTGCACCATCCCATGTAGTCCTCGATCACGATAGACTTGAAGTACGCCTTGAAGGGACCTCGTTCCCAGTCTGGAACGCCGCCAGCCCACATGATCTCACCCAGATCGCTGTCCTGACTCTCGGACCAAATGCCGATTTTGACGTGCATGGGCGTCTGCGGCCAGTTGCCCGGTGGAATTTCGCCGACGTGCCACGTCCTGCGCGTCGTGCCGTCGACGGAGAACTCGAGAATCTTGTCTGTCCACTCGACGGTGTAGGTGTGAAAATCATCAAAAGATGAGGTCTCGAGGCTGTAAGTGTCGTTGTATGTGTTGAAGAGGGCCTTGCCGTCATAGAAGTAGTTGCTTGCGGCTTGCTTCTCATACGCTCCGAGGAGCTCCTGAATAACTCTGAGTTTTTGGTAGTTCTGCTGCGGCGGGAGCTTTGAATACATACCACGTCGATCTCATCGCCAGAGTCTGATTTCATCACAAGCGCGGTAACAAGACCTGGGCCCTTGGCAGCTCGGACAGTGACGCTAACCTTGCCGAACAGGAGGTATTTGCGACTGGTCAGGGTTGGCGCATCACCAGCCTGCCATATACCCATGGCGAGCCCTTGGCCGTTTGGGGCAAACTCAATACGTTGTTTGTCGTGGACAGTGCCTTCGTCAATGTACCAAAAGTCCTCGAAGCTCTGGTCGCGGCTTGCCTTTGCGAAGTCAAAGGACGTGTTGCCCCCGTACGCCGGGTCTGGCGGACAGTCTTTTCATACGTTGACATATGGTTTGTTTGATGATATGGGCTGAGTAGACTTACGCATGTCCTTGCGGAGAGGATCGCAGCCGGCGATATCCTTCAAGCTGGCTGTTGCGGGGACGGCCATCAAAGCCGCAATGAAAATGTCTCGCAGCATCATGTATTCAGAAGACTGTGACTTGGAAAACAAACACGACGACAGGCCCTAAAGTGACCGAAAGGGGAAGAGGGCAAGGTAATTAACGAAAATGAAAGAGGAGGATTCCCCAGAGGACGAAGATTTTGTCGCGGCAACCTGCCGCTGGCAATGTGAATCACTTACACGAGAGACTTTGACATCAGATGCAGGCATATCATGCCTCGCTAGCGGAAAGGGATTTTTCGCTGGCGCCACGGAGTGTCATTGCTTCTATCTGTCATTGTTGCGATGCGGCGGTGAAGATTGTTGAAGTGTTGGACGATCGCTGTGAATAACATTTTGTAGCAGGACGGTCACCTCTGGTACGATGGATGGATTGGCAAATGATAGAGCTTTCAGCCTGCCGGGCTTTTGAGATTCAGACGGGGCGCTAAGGTCTGTTCGACAGTGCCTGGCAATATGCAGCCTGAGCCATGTAGCTGTGTCGTTTCCGGCCATCCGAAGAGGACGACTCTGGGTCTCATCAACATAACTGAGCTGCCGCACACGCTCCAGTGCACCGCTGCATAGAATAAAAACACACAAGTCATTTCATGACAGCGAAGCATTGCAAACGAAAGGTTAGTAGAGAACGGCCCATTAGCAGCTGTCCAGCATGTCCCACAGCGCGCCTTTTTCCCTCTCAGTGACGAGCAGCTCGTAATAACTCTTGATCTGCACCCAGCTCTTGGCATAGGTGCAGTAGAAGCTCGTCAGCGGCGGTTTCCACTCATCCGGGGTCTGGTCGCCCTTGGCCATGTTGACGTCGCCCGTCACGGCCCAGAGCACAGGACGGACCATGTCGTTTGCATATTGCTTTCGCTTCATATACGACCACTTATGTCCGCCAGACTGCCGCATAATTCAGTGTGCCTTCATGACGTGAATGGCTGGAAGGAACGGGCTGGACTCACGTTCCATGCATTCTTGAGCGGGACCAAGTGGTCAATGTCAAGCTCGCCGGCCGCCGTCGTGGTATGGCCGTCGTACGGGCTCCTCCAAGTGCCCGACAGGACGGCACAGTCCGCGTCGACTTTCACGTTGGTGCCGTCGCGTTTCAGCACAAACTCGCTACGCCAGGCTATTGTCAGATCACTGCCGTGAGACGGTCCGGCGAAGATTCGTACCGAGCATTGCAAGTGCCCATGATTTTGTCCCAGTGGAGGAAATGCTCACGATGGTACCAGGTAAAGCTGCCCGGTTTCTGCTCGTCTATGTTAAGGCCTGCCAGCAGCCTCCTGGCGGTAGATAGGCTGGGGATTCCGGACTGTGGGTGCTTCGTCAGTCCAGGCCTCAGCCCACAATGACTGCCTTAACAACGCTTACATGAGGAGGTCCAGGGACAGGTGCTGCCAGCGCCACCGCCGCAGCGGACAGCAGAACGGAGGCGGAGAGCTTCATGTCGCTTAGGTTACTGAAGGACTGATGACCTGATGCTCAGGAAAGGGTAGACTCAACCAAACATGGCGCGGACCTTGTACAATTTGTAGTTCGGTGTACTAGTAAAGACACGTTCGGCTCCAACGTCACATCATGGCTGTGAGCGCCAATCGCTCAAATACAGACAACCCCCAACCAGCGCTGCCTAAGTTACGCAGTGGCCTTCAGTCTTACTCGTGTATTCGGGCAGCAAACGTGGCTTTTCGTGCCACTCGTCGGCGCTAAATGACCCATGCACAAAGGGTCGGGGCCTCAGTAGTGCCAGCTTGCGGAGGACAGTGGCATATTTAGCATAAGTGCGTGCATACCCCCGGGCGGCCAAGAAATCTTGTCTGCAGTTAGACGGGCAGCTTACAGCACACGGGGCGGCTAAAGGCGTCATGCCGAATGATTGCTTGGTTTCTCTCACGCCATCGGCACTTGTCAAGGTTTAAAGACCGACCGTGGCTTGCAGACCGCGTGGACGCATCGTCGGGTACTTGAGAGTAACCTGCCCGAAAGGTTACTTGGAGCAAGTGTGGAACGAGAGTGCGCGGCGCTCGCTGGGTTTGGCGGCCGGAGGATGGCAGCAATGCGTGTCAACAGGTAGTTTCTTGCAAGGGGCTGAAAGACCTAACATGGTCTAACAGCTGTCGCCAACCGAGCAAGTACAAGACGACAAAGTCATCAAACCTTGTCTTGTCTTGAGTTCGACGAAATCCGATGCCCGATCTAGTGAGGCTTGCAATTAAGTGTCAGCATGGATCTCGTTGGATTGCCCCATGGATCGAGCACTCAACTCTGCTCGCAGAGTCGTGAGTACGATCCAGACGGCGTGCTGAAACCAGGTCTCAATGTACTGATCCGGCTCATTATGATGTTAGTCATGGTTTCCTGACGAAGTTCACTATGGTAAGAATAGGTATCCGGCGCTCTAAGCGTCACTGACTCAGTACGATGAGCTTGCATATCGAAGATTTCTCAGGCCATCGATCAAAGAAAGACTATTTGTCTATACTTGTGGGGTTCATTGGTACGATATGATACAGCAAGAATGCGAAGCTGGTCTGAGCTATTCAGGAACTTTGACTCCTGGTATTGATGAGCGAGCTTTCAATGTCTGCAAGGCTGAAATGAAACCGATGGCTTTGAAAGTCTAGCAAGAACTCCTCTGCGGTGCGAACATGTCTTTTTGTCGGTCGCTGAAAAGCCACCCAACTGTCCCATGTGTCCAGGACCATGTTCATTGCATCAAGAGCTATTCGGGACTCAGAAGGGTCGGGGCTTGCCAGGAATTCAGTTGGTTTGCAGAGGACATACCGGCAAACGGAGGCTCTCACGGCGAACAGACTCCTGTTTTCCTTGGTCACTAGACGCGGCATGAAGCCTTCACTTTGATACTTACAAGTATAAAAGCCAGGTCTTTACCCAGCTTTAGTTGGATGAATCAAGCTTGCCTTTTCATCATCTACTAGGTTGGGGGCAAAATTCTGTTGCAACAGAGCTCCAATCCAAATGTGGGTTGTACAAAGATCATTGAGATTTTCACTGGCAAGTCTTCTGTTGTGGCAGGCGTAGACAGCGTTCAAAAAAGCGATGGCATTATTCGCTGTCCTTTCATTTCGCGATCTGCTGCAACTAATATTCGTGATCATGTCAATCTGTGGTGCCAAATTTCAATCCCCGCCTCCATATTGCTCTATGATCGGCTTTCAGATTTGATTTACGCTTGTTGCCGCGAGGGGGCGTGGAATTCCCCTTTCACACTTTGTCTGTCGTTGAATCACAGCAACGCCATGCACTGCTGGCACGCAGCTGTCCTGGCAGGGTCTATCAAGCTTCAACTCTCCTTCTGCACATTCCTACTTGCCCGGTCCTCGCCCAGTATCAGCCTCCCCTCTTTCACGCTCTTCCACCCCAGTCTGGTAACCAGAATTTCCTCTTCCGCCAACCGAGATTCTGACACTTGCGAATTTGGGAATAGTGGCTCGGTTAAAAGCCGTTGCGTGGCCATGCTGATACTTGTGAAAGTATCAGGCTCACTCATGCCTTTAATAGTCTCCGGTTTCCTTGGCGTTCTGTTCGTACAGCGGCCATAGCAAGTTTTTGAAAACAGGCTGCGGCCGGTTCAATCGTTGAATGACAGTGTGTCCCATCGGGTCTTTGATGCGGACAGATGTGCCGCGTCGTATGAAAAATTCTGCTTCCTTCACAGCCAGCTTCTCGTCGATAGCGCTGTTGCTCACCTTGTTCACGACCATGTGAATGAAGCTGAATCCGTCGGAAGAAAGCCAATTTGGGTCAAACTGCAAGTGCTCCAGTTTCTCCCAGAATTTGTGCTTGGGGACTTTGGTGGCAGCTTCAACCAGCTGCGTTCCGTTGGTTGGATTTAGTAGTTCGTCTTCTAAATTGGAGAGAAGCTTTTTATCCTGTTGTTCGAATGCATAGAGATAGGCGTGGTTAATAGCTTCTTGAGAGAGGCACTTCTTGTGCTGCAAAACGTTATAGCCATTCACCGATCGAAGCCACGTACTTCGGATCCAAAACTTGAAGACATCGTCGACCTCGTAGTCTTTGATGGTAGCTTTCATCTTTTTGAGAGACCTCAACAAATATTTTGCTTGAGTGTCGGGCTCGGCGTTTTCAGCCCCTTTGAAAAAACCACCCAGAATCGTCGGGCCGTCCGGTGAAACTGTACGATTGATATCACCTCCCCTCGACACGAGACATTCGAAGAGCTTTACAAGGTATTTGTCGTCTCCCTTCACAAAAGTGATCTCGTCCCACAACTTGTGGATGGCTGTGCGTCCCTCCGAGTTCCTGGCGTTGATGCGAGCTCCGTCTCCGATCAACAAGTCAACGACTCCCGTCAAGTCTGCACGTGCTTTGTTTCTCCGGTCCGCAGTGACATGAATGAAAGAGGTCGGGATGACACAGATCAGAGGTGACTCTGCAGCCGCTGGATGCGAGCGTCGATTGACATTGGCGCCGTGCTTGATTAGATCTGCAACGGACTGGATCAAGAACTTGCGAGCCTGTGCCGGAGGGCTTTCGGCACAAGCCTTGATGGCACACATTAGAGGTGTTCGCCCAAGGTCTGTCACCACCTCAACATCAGCTCCGGCCTTGAGGAGTGCGGAAAACATTGCCTGTCTTTCAAGCTGCAAGGAGATATGCAGGGCGGAAAACATGGAGGCGACTCTCGGAAGGGCGGCATTGAGACTGTGTCTATACTTCTCGAACAATTCTTGTCGAATGTCAAACATGTCGTCTTTGTATTTCTCCGGTGTCATGGCTGCAAACAGATGGTAGACAGTGAGGACATCCATGTTTGGGTCTTGTTCCCACTGTCGACGGGGAACAGCGAGCTGGGAAGGAGCCCCAGCATCGACGAGCATCAGAACAATGCTCTTGTGGCCTTGCATTAGCGGTAGCAGAAGCGGCAGCCAGTACGTCTGAGACAAGCAGTCATAAAATGCCTTTTTGAAACGTGCCATCTCTCCATTTCCATTCGAGTTGCCCAAGAGATTATGGTCAGGCTTTTTTAAGCCAGAGCCCAAGGCGCGGACGTCGGCTCCGTATTCGAGCAAGTCTCGCACGATTCTTTCATTGCCTGAAGCTGCAGCGATATGCAACGCTGATCCCATAGGGCCGAAATATGGAGGATTTTCTCGGATGAATGTTCCGTGTTCTTTGATTTTGTTCACAGCATTGACATCTGCACCATGCTTTACGGCCAGCCACAAGACCTTGCTGGCGACTTGTTCCTCCTTTTGGCAGGAAGCCCACTTCACGGCAGTTGAATTGCCGAATTTCGCGTTCTTTGTGTACAGATGGGGCGTGGCAATGAGACTCCAGATCCGGCAGGTTTGCGCGAGCCTGCCAAGGTCCTTCTCTTCCAAGCGGGAGGCGATGTCATCTTTCATCTCGTTGGGAATAAGAGCAAAAAGGTCACGAGGCGGCTTCGCAGCATCCACCTGTGATTCCATCGTAAGATGCGAAGCCCTGAGTGTTTGGTAGACTCTGACTTGTGCGGTCGACGAGAGTGTCCTGACAATCGATGTGAGAGAAATGACGGGAGAGAGTGAATTTCAGGCCTTCAAATGTTTCATTTGGTTTTCACGCTGCGCAAGATCCGGGCAGCAGCAAAGCTTGGAAAGTTGATGCAGCACGTGTTCTCGGCGCAGCGACTTTTCCGAATAATTTGATGGGGCACGGCGTCGACGATGTGTGCTTTTGTCCGTCGTATATTCTAAACGAAGCTGCACATAGCGTTGCTGTGAAAATCTGCGCCGAAGTGGGTTGAGAAAGAGTGCAAAATGCGAAATGCTGTCGTTAGTGAGGGCGAGGTTGTGAAATGCCTGGTGGCTGCGCTGATGCTTCTGTCGCCAATTGTGTGCGAGTGGATGCTGCTCAGGCGCTCACGGCATGCATCGAAGTTGTTTTCCCTCCCCTGAAGAATGTATTGTAGGAGGAAGGCTTCCCGTTAAAAAGCAATCGTCTGCAAAACACCAGGCACATGGCTCTCTTGCGCACCACGTGGCAGTGTCTGCGGGTTACCGGTTGACAGCTGAGTGACTACTCCGTACACTCGCCGTACATTCGAGCACATATCCTCTGGCTGCCCAATAGTCACAATTTCAAAACTCAACAAATTTGAAAAGCAGAAGCTATCATCGAATGCTGTCCAAATCAACGGTACTTCGCACACATCTAGGCCTAAAATACTCTGCCGGTCTTATGGATTGAAGGTATGCGTGTGGCTGCCGCCGTCTTCTGCTAAATGCTCTCGTCGTACTCGTCTATCACGCTCTTGGGCGTCACGAATGTTCCCAGAGGTGTGTACTGTAAATGATCAAAGCCGAATCCCTCAGGGCCGCCGAGCTTGATTCCTCTCTCCGTCGAGGTCCACTTGTTGCTGGCAGTGAGTCCCAACACGACAACAAGTAAACCATATCTGTACTCAGGAGTTCCGATAGCCTCACCATTTTGGGCGTCAATAATGGTGATCAGGTCGGGAACGATTGCCAATACGTCTTCTTGTCGCTCCTCTCCACTGTCGTCGCGCATCCTGAGCGCGGCAATATTTTCGTTCTTGAACGGTACCTTGATGGTACCGTGAAAGGAAGAGCCAAAGTCTTCTCCATCAACATCATTCTCTTCGTCCCTGACATTTGCGCCCTCGATGATGCATTCGCCGTAGACATATCCCGATCTCAGAGTTCGCTCGACGCCGACAATCTTGCCCTTCCACAGGACTTTCCCAGCCATCTTGCCGCCGCACTCTTCGATGATGGTCTCCGCGACTTTATCTACGCGGTTCTCCTTTCTAGCACGAGCGACGCCCCGTCCAATTCTCCAGGCCTGCGATATCGTATGCTCAACGACCCAGCGCTTCGTCTCGGCGCCCGAGACAGGGGCCTCAGCACAGCCGGTGTGGGATCCCATCTGGCTGAGAGCAGCGCGCATGATGCGTTCGACTTGCAAGTCGGAGCTAGCCTTCGGCATGAGGACCACATTTCCATTGCCGTCAGACATGGCAGTCGGAAACCATATGGGGCTTCGCTCGTTGAATACCACGGGCGTGGTCTGCCAGCGAGTCGGATAGGCTCTTCCCATCCAGTCCCCGTCGACGGCGGGAATATCCATATATGTGCTGGCTCCCAAGGTCATGCCTTGAAGGCCGTTTCCGCCTCCAATCTCGATCGCAATCATGTGCGTGGCCGGCCGATCACATATTTTGTATAGTTCTGTTTGTGCCTCCATGAGTTCGTCTGCCGACAGTTTCTCGATGCCCACGGTCGGGCTGCCTACTCCGCCACCACACCCGACTTGGTCCTCATCCTTCAAGTCATAGGGATTCACGACGCGCACAATGGCACCCTTTCGCAGCTCTGAGCGAAGTCGTACCATTTGCGAGTACGGCGAGCCGCCGCCGCCAGTGCCAAGGATGTAACATCCAATAGCGATCCAATCCAGATCCGTCTCGGAAATGTACCAGACCCGGTTCCGCACATTTGGTCTGTAAGAAAGTATATCAAGTTCTGATTCTGTCTTCTTGAACACTTTTATGGAGTGATTATTGTTTTCCTGTCGTCCGTATCGGCTCATGTCATTAGCTGGCTCAGATGTATCTTCTGGTGGCTGAGAAACGCTCTGGCTTTTTGAGAGATCAAAGTCACCGGCGGCGCGGACGATGAATCGGGTTTTATGGGCGATGTACTGCGATATCCATTAGTTTCACCCTGTGTTTTCTCATCATTCAAACCCACCGCAAGAGGAAGAGTGTCTTTTTCAACGATCTCGACGGATGAACGTAACGCGCCGGCAGCCACGGTCTTTTCGATCGCTTGCTGACCAACCTCTTCGAGCAGCTCGTTGGTCGGCTTGGACTCAGTGGATTTGACAATGTCCACCACAGCGCTGACGCGAGCCATAGCCGCGCCAATGGCGTTTGCAACCTGCGACCACTTTGGCTTCAAGACTTTGCTTGCGCCTCTCAACTCATCGGGGGCGATGACGGCGCCACCGCCGACGAGAAGAACAGGCAGGTCTTCTGGTGACGTCTTCATATTGTCGACAACCTTTTCCAACTTGGCTCTTACAAGCTCCTTAAATGTTTTGAGTTGGTCGGCACTGAGAGCCCCGTTGGCGAGGTCGCGGTTACCAATATCGAGGTCCGAGTTTGCGACAACCGTGCAGTCCGTCGCCGTCAGAGTTTTGCCGCCAAAAACTATGGAATCCTCGGGTAGCCTGTGGCCGACGCTGTCTGGGCCGATAGAGAGACAGCCGTCGTCTTTTCTAACAATAGAGCCTCCTCCAAGACCAATGCTTTTGACGTCTGGACATGAAAAATTCATCCTAATACCTGCAAGCTCGCTGTATGCTGCCTGCTGTCGTGGGAAGCCGTTCGCCTGGAGTAAGCCGACGTCCGTCGTCGTTCCACCAATATCGACCACCATCATGGCCTCGGACAGATGTCCTTGAGCCAAGAAAGCAGCCCCTCTCATACTGTTCGTCGGGCCACTTGAGAACGTTCGGATGGGAAGCCGTGCTGCAGCCTCACCTGAGAGGACGGTCCCATCATTTTGCGTGATGAAGACCGGACAACGCAGACCGAGCTTCCTGACAGGGTCTTGAAAAGACCTAATCGTCTTTCTGGCAAATGAAAGAATAGAGGCGTTCAGGATGGACGCGTTCTCCCGCTCCAGGAATCCGAGGTTGGCAATGTCCTTTGAACATACAACATCGCATCCCGACAGCTCAGCCTTTATGATGTCGGCAGCCCTTTCTTCCTGACGCTCAAGGGTGTCAATGGGGCTAAAAACCCCGTTTACCACAATGCTACTGATGCCCTTTTCTCGAATCGGCGCGCACTCTGCTCTGATCTCTTCTTCATCAATGTCCGAGATGAGATTGCCATCAACTTCGAGTCCGCCCTTGAGCAGCGCGTAGTGGCCGAGTATTAACTCCTTCATGTCATCTGGCCAGTCCACGCACGGAGGGGCATGTTTCGAGAACGGGCCACAGAGCCGGATGACGGCAACGGTGGAGAGCCTTGATGCATCTCTTTCCACGACAGCGTTGACGAAGTGTGTCGTTCCAATGGTGACGCTGGCGACTTCGTCCGGCATAATCTTGGCAGATTCAAACATGGCCGTGATGGCTTGGTTGATGCCCACGCTCGGATTCGTCGTCGTGGGAGCCTTGTGCCATGCTAGGATGCCTTTGTCGGGAGATGACACGGCTTGAGGGTCGAGGATGACACCATCGGTGTTGGTGCCGCCGACATCAACACCTATACGGAGGCGTCTTGCATCTTTGGCGGCGCACATTGCTGCGGTCTTGCTGTGGTTCTCCGCAACTTCAAATTCGCAGGAGGGTCAACTTTTAGACCTAAAGAGTTTTGGCACAGCTTGACTTGCCGGCGCTGGCGACGTTGAACGGGCTGCAAGGATCGGAGGCGGAGAGCGAGCGGGGTGAGTCTCTCGGTGTCCGAGCCGCACCGGGGTCGGACATCGCGGCCTTCGTCCCACCTACTCATCACATCCGTATTCAGATTCAAGTATCTCAAATTCTTCCTTGCAGCGTCGGTTCACCGTGTTCCCTCGGGATCTGATCTCATGATCGAAAGCCTAGGGCCGCTCCGCTAAATCTTCCTGGCATGCTAGGCGCGCCTCGCCACGGCGTCGCGTACGAATGGCGGAAAAGACCACCGATCATCTCAGGTCTGGATAACGGCACAATTCCGATGGTCTATCTACTGGCCACTCAACTAGCTCCGGGTATGATGCAGTGGCCGGTGTATAAGGGTTAGCGCGCTGTTAGAGCTGGTTGGAAAGCGAGGCAAGGTCATCCCGTTTGCACCCTGCAATTCGATTGTAAATGTCTTGTAGAGTAGCCACGCTGCTGGAGTTCCGAGGAATGTAGGTCCTAGTGTCCTTTGGCGCTATACCGGCCTGAAAAAGAGAGTCGACTATCAGGTCAACCGTCTCGTTTAGTGCACGAAGCACTGGATGAAGAGACTTGCACCAGCTCGGCGCATGGTTGTGGAGAGCGAAGCGGCCGCTGGATCGATGTTTTGAAGCCCATGTTGCTTCATCGAAGATTTCCTTTGGCCGGACTGAGAATTCACAGAGAGCGCCCCATGTTCAAGTTTTTTCGCTCTCGCTCAAACGATGGGTGCAGCAGCTACGATCACAAGCACACGGGCCTGAAGCATTCCACTCGAAGCTTTCGCTCTTGAAGATCTTGCAGTACGGAAGCATAGCCTCGTGGCGCTGCCCAGTCGTTGAACGCTTTGCTTAAGAATTCTCGGGGGTCATAAGCCTCTTCATGAGGGAGACAGTCATCTGGAAATCCACTCTACGCGTCAATTGGCAGCATCTTGGGTAGAGTCTGACGATGTGTCTGGAAAGGGCAGCTTTGGTGTTGAGTGGCGCTTATATGAAGGAGCGGGGCCCCCGTGTGCCTATGGGCTTCCCGTTGGACAGCTAGCGGCGCCTTAAATGGATTGGGTTACAGGGGAGCTCCGACCTGGGGCCAACGCAACGAGCTGCGTCAGCGGAACCGTCACTTCGCCACTGCATCACACACCCCACGAGCTCGATCACGCCGCGGCAGGTCTACGCAATCCGTTACGCCTTTCCCCCAGCTTCGGCCGCTGACATCGCACCATGTCCCCGGTTTGAAGCCTGGTCCGAGACCACACTCGCGGCTTCCACGTCCCCGTGGAACATCTTAAAGGCAGCCGCTGAGCACGCGCCGATCCTGAGCTGCCCAGCGACTCTTGGCTCCCCAAGCATCGTCGCCGTGGCGCGAAAACGGAAACAGCATTGCCCATTTACTTCGAGAATAATTGCCGCAAGGGTCGCTGGCCGCCTTGCGAGCTGTAACGCACCCTTTCCCCGGTCCAGTCTCGCGTCTTGTTGGAGCCCAACTTGAGCAGAATACAACAGAATATTTCGCATCACAGCTGCCATCCACGCACCGACAACTCCGACAAGATGGCTGGGTCGTACGGCTTGCGGTCCCAGGATCAAGATGCGAATTCCTATGCCGCCCTGCCTGGCACTGCGCAAACCGAATTTGTGCCACATAATATGACACCAATGAAGTCGAATTTGACTCCAAGCAGAGGAGTTGCCGGTACGTCTTGCTGTTTCCCTTTCCAAATATTGCTTTGTAGATGCTGAACAAGATTCCTTTTGAATAGGATGTCACCCGAGTCGATGGATATACGAGCTGATCAACAACAACTTCACCGTTTGCGACATGTTCGAACGAGCGAGGAGCGCCAGCTTGGATAGCACGTACACGTGGGACCATCCTCACAAGCTGGTGATCAATGGCAACCAGAGCTTCTCGACGCCCTCTACTCGAGTGCTGTCAGCGATATGTCTTGACTGCCATTTCCACTTCGTCTTCAAAATGACATGGGACGCACCTCATACCGACGCCTTATGCGACCCGGGTCAATCCGGATGGCCGCTTCGAGATAACCAGTTTCCCTGGCATCACCTGGTTTGGGTAGGCTCAGCCGCGGCTACCGAGATAACCAGCGACCACAATAAATATTATCCCCTCCTGGCGCGCGAACACTTCGTATGCTCCGCGCCGCCCTGTACTTTTCAGGTCATTCTCGAAGTGTCGGAGCCGCGAATGCCTAATTGGTGGTTGAAGCTTTTGTTGGATCGCGAGGCCATTTGCGAGCAGCTAAGGCTGGCAAGAGAGCAAGAACCAAGTCGTTACGAGGGCGCAACCGACGATTGGGCCTACCAAGCCCCCCTGAACCTCAACACGTACCTCAAGAATTTGCTCGATTCAGGCCCAGACGATGTTCGAAGCATATCCAAACGTAACAAACGATTTGCTGTTCTCTTTGGGCCTCGTTGCTTCTCTATATTCCAGCAGCTGGAATTTGCTGAGCAGGTGATCGACCGCAACGGCGTGGACGAAGGTGCCTTCACCCCGGCAGCGCCCGCTCCCCCGGGCGGACCTTCTGGGACGACAGAGATGGGCACTTATCGTGCCTACTTGGAGGATGTCAGAGCCGAGATACAATGCCTCATCCACAAGGCTGGTCAAGCCGGCGAGCGACCGACCTACTGCACACCGGTTTTGCACGGCGGCCTTCAATGTCAAGAAGTCCCTGATGTTGCCGCAAATGCCTTGGTCAACACGGAACGCTACAGAATGCTGGGAGTATTGCCGAACCAATCCCGAGAGATCGTTGTCAATGCCTACAAGCGTCAATGGGAGCTGCTCCCAAGCCGGAGACGGGCCTTGGTTGAAAGCCTCATGGGTGTGGCGAACGATACCGGTGATCAGCTCCTTTCCGACTACGCCATCACTCAGTCCTCTGTATTTGACAGTCAGCTTCAACGGCAAGGCACCAGCGATGACGACGGGATAGTATCCCAAGCGCTGAGTTTTCTTGGCCTCCAACCGCCAAACAATTACAGCTCCGATTCGATCATACAGGCATTCAGGCACAAGCTGCTCCAGGACCCGGCTTCGGCAGTCACTGCCCGGTCCATGCTAATGCTGATTGCTCGAGCCTCAACCGACGACTTATACCAGGCCACGCTTCTCATGGAATCTGATGCCAAGATGTCTTTGGAGACTGCCAGAGTCGTCCTTGGCCTGGCCAGTTCAGATGTGCCTTGGCAAACCTCCGCTGGAGCCGCTAGAACTAAAGTAAGTGTTCGCCCCGTGCCTTAGCAAGCAGCAGGTGTGGTTGCGCCAGCATGTCGCTTCGGTGCTAGCCCGTCACTGAGTTTGAGTTGTTATTGACGCTTGACAAGGTGGAGAGTAGCAAGTCCGAGGAGGAAACCGCGGTATACCTCGATGCCTTGGATGCGCTTGCGGACCATATGAGCTCCCCGACTCTCAAGCAGGCAGCTCTAGAATTGCGACAGTCCAGCGGGATCCCAGGGTCTGGCAACGACTCGCGAGGAGCTACCGATACGATAAAGGTTAACTTCGCCCTTCCGGTAGGGCTCAACAACATTGGAAACACTTGTTACCTAAACAGCCTCCTTCAGTACCTCTTTACCGTCAAGCCGATCCGGGACATTGTGCTCAACTACGATGATTCCAGGCTGGAATTGACAGACGACAGCATCAAGGCCCGACTCCTCGGCGGAAATAAGATGCAAATGGACCGCGGCGAGGCAGTCGTGGCGCAAGCCTGTGAGTTCTTTTGACCTTCGTGTCGATCCAGCGCTGCTTTTTTAGGCACTAATATGAAAGCAGTCGCCCAGGAGCTGGCTACACTGTTCCAGAACCTCCAATCGTCCGATCAGGCTACGACTCGGCCGTCTCAACGACTTGCCAATGCTGTTCTGCTGTCGACCCATACACTTCTGCACAGCCCTAAGCAAGCTTCAGAAACCCCGGCAGCTTCGCAGCCTCCGCCACTTCCGGCTCGCCCGTCACCAGCATTGCCAAACAGGCCTGTTGGTGATGTCGACATGGACACCTCCAATGTCTCAACCGTGCCGGAGGCCATGGATACAGCTAGCAACTCAAGTTCGAGAACGCTGGTAGACCAGGAAGACGTGCGATCGGATCACTCTTATGAGAAGGTGGAGACTTCTGTGATCGAACAAGAAATTTGCGATGCAGATTCCGCCATAGAAGCGCGACACTCGGAGGATGTCAAGATGGCGAACGATGCAGAAGCGCCGCAACCCTTGACCAGCAACGAAGTAGATCAAACAAATGGTGACATCACTATGTCTGAAGATGTTGAGCCTGAAACGGTCGACCAGAAAGTTCTCAACGCCTTGGAGCACCAGAAGCGATCGTCTGGGACCGACCAACAGGATGTCGAGGAAGTTATGGGGAGCATTATCAACCGTTTGCAAGCAGCGATCCGACCCAGCTCGATCGACGCAGAGACTGGTATACAACTAGAAAAGATTATGGAGACATTTTTTGTCACGACGGTCAACTACACGAAAAAGTTTGACGACAAGACTTACCAGCATGAGATCAGCTTTGATCGTTCCATCACCGCGTTTCCAGCTCCAGACGGCCCTTGCTCGCTGTACGATGCGTTGGGTCGCAACTTTGACCAGCAGATTCTCGAGGAAAGCAAGCTTTCACGATACACAGCCATCAAGACGCTGCCCCCGGTGCTTCATGTGCTCATTCAGCGCTCGCAATCCATGGGCAGCAAGAATGGCAACGCAGTAGTCATTCCGGAAACGCTATATCTAGATCGCTATATGGATGCGCCACATAGTTCACCGACATTCCGACACCGCGTGGAGGATTGGGCAATTACTGACCGAATAGCTGACTTGAAGTCGCTGCTTGCAAAGATCGACTCCAACCCTTCGTACCTGAACATGTTCATCGACTCTACGACGGGTCCCAAAGAAACAGATAGCAGCAGCGCCACCACAACCACCACCGGCACCAATGAGAACCTAATCCAAGCCACGGGCAATGTCGTTGGAACAGGAACTAGTTCACCACGCACATACCAGAGTCCCAAGACAGATGGAAATGGGGAACCGATATGGCGCTCTGAAGCGTTCAAAGAGACATGGGACTTTGACGGCCCTGTTGAAGATGGCTTCCTTCTCGTGAAGCCCGTCAACCGTCCAGAATCGCCTCTGCCACCTGCATCACCCCCTCTCCCTGCATCCCCTCCGCCTCTTGCGAGATCCGCAGAGAGTCAGGAGCCAATGGATGGCGCAAGCACGGATGTCTGGATGCGGGAAATGATGGAGAAGGAACTGAAAGAGCTTGAACGAAGGCGTGAGGAGCATTTAGAAGGCATGAAGAGTGTCCCTTACAGGCTTCATGCCGTTATTTGCCATCGCGGACACCTGATGTCCGGGCACTACTGGGTTTGGATCTGCGACTTCGAAGACCGAGTTTGGCGCTGGTACAACGATGCTGATGTCCGCGAGAACAAGGACACAGCAGACGTCTTAAACACGCTGAGCAGCAGCGGCGAGCCTTACTTTCTGTGTTATGTCCGCGATAACGACAAGGAGAAGTATGTCAACGTGCCCAAGCGCCAGCCTCCCACGCCCATGTCTGAGGAACAGGAAACGCCACCTTCGGACCCCATCATGACCGACAACGATGGCGATGTTAATCTTACGGATACGGAGCAGCCAGCGTCGCAAGCGACGGATGAGGGTTGCGACATGCCACCACCGGGATACCGCATTGAGTGAGAAGCATTTGCAAAGGACTGCCTAGGGAAGAGGCAACAGCGCTTTATGAGGTTAAATGTGGGACAGCCTGGGAAGCAAGCACATGATTATCAAAGTGAGCTTCATTGCGAAAGGTAAATTAGGACTTGAGCGATGTAGACTGAGGGGTCTTCTTGTGGTTACACGTCAAGCGTTGGCGAGGCGTAGCACTTTGGGTTTCGATCGACGTATATAGCGTAGCAGCGTAAGCACTCGAGGTCATTTCGGCGTACAAGAGCAGGACATGACACCTATAGATCAACGAAATGTCGAACACGATTAATCAATGCCCATGATGTTTTCAGCTGCTGTGCTTGGTAGGTTTAGGGTGCTTCTTTCTCCAGTGCCATGAAATCGACCGGAAAGTAAGCCATCACTCTGAAAGAGAGCGCCTGTGAGGATGCAGACGCCCCTGGCACCACCTTTTTGGCAGCACATAGTTTCTGCGACAGCTCATCCGTCCACAAGGTGCTTAATGAATTTGATAATGTTTCTTCCATTTTTATGCAAGGCTTATCATTCACCGCCCTTTGAAGACGGGCTTTCTCTTTTCCTGGAACGCCTTGAGTGCCTCATTCCTATCCTCAGTACTGACGACCCTCTGGTACATCTCATCCTCCTTTTCCGGCCTCGCCCAGGCAACAGCTTGCAGGCCAGCCCTGATGGCGACGGGTCCGCCCTCGCAAATTTCCTGCGCAAGTCGCACGGCTTCGGAAAGGGCCGCCTTGCGCGCGACCTGCAGAATGTCCGAGGCTTCGCGCTCATCCTCGGGGACGACCTCGACGAGGCGGTCGGCAATGCCAAGGAAGTAAGCCTCAGGGGCGGCAACGCGACGACCGGTGAGAATGAGGTCACGGGCGCGCGCAAGACCAATGAGGGCGGGGAGGCGGTGAGTGCCACCAGCGCCGGGGATGATGCCTAGGCGCGTCTCGGGCAGGCCGACGGTGGCATTGGAGGTGAGCACGCGGAAGTGCGTCGATAGGGCGAGCTCGAGGCCGCCACCGAGGGCGAGGGAGGAGATGGCGGAGATGGTCGGCACGGGGAGATCGGAGAGGGCGGCGAACGTGCCTCGCAGGTTGGCGAGGAAGTTGGCAGTCCTGCAGGTATAAGGTTAGCCAGTGAACATGCCAATGGCGATGGCTTGCCATTGTACGCGACACTCACTCTTCCTGGGTGAATCCACGGCGCTCCTTCAAATCGGCCCCGGCGCAAAAGCAGGTGTCCACGGCACTCGCAATGACGATGGCCCTTGTCGGGCCCAGCTCGGCGGCGGCGGCACCCTTGTTAGCGAGCGACAGCTCCTCGCCGTTGGGGCCGTACTGCGCATGGACATCGTCGACCTCGGCGCGCAGCGAGGCGAGTAGTGCCTTGGAGATGGCGTTGCGCGCGCCGGCGCGGTTGAGCTCGAGCACGCGGATGTGGCCGGAGCTGGCGGCGGGGAGATTGGTGACGCGAATGAGAGGCTCGCCCGACGAGGCCGACGAGTAGAGGCGGCGCAGCAGGGGCGCCGTGAGGGGCGAGAGGCGCAGACGGGGAGGCATGACGGGCGGCGAACACGGTGCGGCGGATGAGAGGAAGGTTTGGTGTTGAGGGCGAGGTACGTACGGAATAATGGGTGGTGGTTTGGAGCTCGGCTTAATTGGAGTGACGTCCTGTGTCGGCTTCTGTCGGTACATGTCGGGTGTTACCCTGTAGCTCGAGTATGGTTCAATGTCTAGACTTTCCAATTTGGAGAAGCAAACACAACTGAACAAATGTTTAAGGGAAGGCCATTCGTAGTGCTGCATTAGCGGTTACGCAAAGATTCGAATCGGAAAGAACTGCATTGATGTATATATATATCTCATGGTGCAAAATTGCATCATATTGCGGAAACAACATTCGCGCTGTGGAATACCCAGTCTTTCCCTTGGCACATACAGCCTAGGATTCGAAGGGTGTATGGATATGACGAGTGGAGTGATTTTGCATAAACGAAGCCGGCAGCTAGTACTGAGGCTTTGAGTCAAACGGCACGGTCCGTGGAAGAGCCTTAGATTGAGCTGTGGTAGGATTCTGAGCCGCAGCACAGCGTTAGGAGACAAAATGCTATGACAAACAAATTTACACGATGTAGCTCGTGACTATCATATACTTTTCTAAAAATTGGACGTTGCGTGTAGTAGAACCGACATTAAAAAAATATTTCGAGCGCAGCGAGGATTTGAATAATTAAGTCAATATCTAGGGTAGAATCATGTTCTACGACCTTGATTTTATTGGGAAATAACAGACTTGCCTATAACAAGCTTTGCCTTCTTAAGAAGTGATATATGATATTGCGATGGGCTTCCTAAATATGCGCTGTCAAAGCAGCAGTTCTACAATTGGGTTTGTCTCAAGCCCGTCACCATGGCAGACTCGGTCAAGACCGTTCACATCGCCAGATGACATGGCTTCGCATGAACACAGGATTCAAATTGGGCCACGCTCGCAGCATAACAAAGAGGTTCCCTATTGAGCTTGAATTGCAGCCAGTGGCCATTGTGGACACCGATGAGTCGTTGGACGGAGAGCAACGCGGGTGGCGCTGGAACGTGAGGCCGGCAAATACGATGAGACAGAGGAAAGCAGCTTTCAGCATTGGGCTGCGAGGCATTGTCAATAAAGTGATTGAAGATTTGCAAATAGTAAAAAAGAGCGAGACAATGGCAGAATACTTGAAGTTGCCCAAGTCACTTCCAAGTTATCGCCTCCCTATGAATCATAAATCGGTTCCGCTTGAGACAGCACTGCGTCATGGGGCCTATTGGCCACATTCGTCAGTTGGTCGCACATCACAAGCTGGTTATGCAAGACTCCAACCCGACAGGCCGCACCGACGCTTTCTTTAGCAAAAGTAGCTTATTCTACCTTAAGACCCCTACAGAGACTCACAAATGCTTGGCGCTGACATTCTCAAAATTGAGATCACTAGAGGTGAAGCTGCTTGGCAAAGGAAAATATTCAGCGCTGGGCTGGAATTTTGCTCAAGGGGGGGGATGCTGACTGCATGTATCAAGCTCTCAAACACTGCCGCCCCGAACCGGGGGAAGTCGTTTTGCTTCTACAGAATGTCCAGGCATGAATCCATAAACCAAGGGGTATATGAAGCTGCCATTAAAAAGAAGTCTTCGATGAGTGACAACATGGCAGCGAAGAGAACCACGAGGCCATCTGTGAATTTCAAAATCGTTGACTATCCTTCTTCAGCATCACGTTGGCACGGTTCAGGCGGCTCCCTCGCAGCGTCTCGCCGAGTATCCAACGTCCTGAGTGATACTGGGTAAACGCAGCCTTCATTTCAGCAGGCTAAAGCTCCCCATGACCTCGAAAAGGTGTAGCCACTCATCTCACAATGCGATGTTTCGTAGGCAACAGCAGCTCCAAAACGAATTCGGAGCAGCCCAACCACTGGACTATAAAGTTCACTTGCGGCGGTGCAGCACGTCATCATCATCAATATGACGAGCAAACTTGTGCCAGGAGGATGTATTGGTCGACTGTATCCCAGATTCGATGCCGCCTGTGAAACTACTGTCTCCCCACTTTACGATAAGTTGTCTGGGTACGCTGCCGGATACGCTCGATGACCGACGCACCACGCTCATGTTCAATTGGACCATAATGTCCGGTTGTAAGGCCTAGGCACTTTTGCATATCGTTGAGTGCACGGATGTCGCACTACAACGGAATAGGTTTCGATAACACACACGCCCTGCCGCAAGAGATAAATCATATCTTTGAGGCTCACGTACCCCGCCTTGTCCGCCGACCATACGTTCAACCACAGCTCGCCGGGAAAACCCGAGGACACGGACGCCGATCGCATAATGCGGATGAGGAGTATACGAGGAGAGCGAGCGTCAGATATAAACAGGCTTCCGTCAGGATAATGCGGCCTGATAGAGCGTTTGAAATTGTCTACACCTTAGGCTGGCAAAAGCGATACAGATGCTTGCAACGCGGCAATTAGGCGACGGATTTTGTTTCTGTACGCTATGTGTGGAGCTGAAGCTCGAAACACCAGTCAGTGCTGGCCGGCAGTGCGGCAAATATGAAGGATTGTGATATCAGCGTCTCGAGTCTGACGTCGGCGCTAGATGTCCCAGATGGTGGCGGCCACCAGGCGTTCCCCATCTTGGCGAAGTTCTCGCTGCTGTCCAACGATGGCGATTGCAGCAGCTTTCCGTGATCTCGAAACGTGAGGTTTGTCTCGGGTAACTGCATCATCGCTAGTGGCATGTGCTACTGATAGCCCCGATGGCCAAACCGAGATGCCGAAGACGATGATGCGTTGCAATATAGCCAGGCCCCTCCTTGACTATCTGTGCACGGATTCGAGACATCATCGGCTGGTTCGGCTAGACGAACATGGCACACCCGCCACGTGCGATTGGTCCACAAGCAAAGAAGCGGCCATGTAACGCACCATGTTTCGCTCAGAAAACGGAAACAATGCGGGCAGTTCGTTCTCTCCCATACCCCATCAATTAATCATGATGGAGCCAAAGCTCGCTCGCACGTAAAGGCGCGATGATGGAGGGAACAACAAACGAACCGAGACGTGCCATTGGCTTCTCTACGACCTCGTGGGGCGTACCGCACAAGCATAAATCTTGGTGCGCCATGGCCTTGGTTGGTTTTGTAGTCCGTGCCCACCACTCCTTCGTTGGCTCGCCGTCGACGCAGACGAAGGCTTCTGCCTGGCCTGATGAGGCACATTTGGGCTGCAGATTACGCCCTCTCAGGCCCAGTTCCGTCATCTGCGGCAGCGGTCTGGAAGTCTCCAATCGCATGAACGTGACCGTTGCTGTCGGATCGCCGTCGACGCGACAAGTGTGAAAATAATCCCTCAAGAAGGGGGAGGGAAGAGAGGGAACGGCTTGGTTGAAGTCATAACAAAGGAACGAGTACGGTTACGAATGGCAAGAAGTCCTCGAATTATGTCAAATATCGCTTCCCGCGATGGCGAAACGGGCCGTCTTGTGAACTGCGCCGCAGTCGCTACCCAGTGTCTGCAGTGGCGCGGCAGCAGTGACTGAGTCTGGGCTCAGTCAGTGAGATGTCGGCCCCACTTACCGAGCCGGAGAACGGTTGGTGGCCTCGGCTCCTTGTGGCGGCCGAACAACCGGCGTCTGCCATCTCGGCCGAAGCCGCCTCATCCACCAGTCACTACCAGTGCATCAGCAGGCTGATGCTGGCTTCATCATACCCTTTCGAACGCTTTATCGCTCGGGCGTCAAGCTCAGACCACAAGAAGCTGTAAGTCTGGGCAACCCGCCAAGCTTGTCCCCACGCTCAACTGGATCCGCCGCGGCGAGTGTAAGCCGTGGGCCTAAAAACCCTGGCCGCCTCACCACACGTTGACGGGGAGCAAGGGTTCAGGAGCTTCCACTCTTCCCCACCTGAACCACGGGACAGTGCTCAGGCATTATGTGTCGTGTGTATTGTCGGAGAAGCGGTCGGACTCTGGACTTGGCCGTCACTGGATGATGGACTGGCGTGGAATGGGTCGTCGGGGCCGACAGGTGCAGAATGATTCATTCGTCCTCTTATACTCCGTACGAAGTAGGCATCCATTTGACAGCTTTGCAGTCCGTACTCGTAGTGTGCAGAGACACCCACGATGGCCCGGAGTCAGCATGCGCGCATCCTGGTAGCCCTGCTGGCAAGGGTCCCCGGTAAAGTGCGGAGTTGAAACAATGTTTCAGCCCAGGGCTTAGCCTGGGTATCCGGGCGCTGGGATATCCAAGTCAACCGCTCGGGCCGCTTGTTGCATTAAGCCCGGCACAGAGTACAAGCACAGTACAGAGTACGAACGGGTAGGGTTTTCAAGACTTATGCATGCACGCCAAGCGAGGAAGCATGCGGTCGCCATCTTCAGATGATTGCATGTAGTAGTATCATTCCGCCGCTCGTACGATACCTAGTAGTGCCGAGAAAATACTCGTAAGTCGATGTGCGCCTTCTGAAAGGCTGCTTACGGAAAAGAACTTGTGCTGGTTACGGGCGTCTCACCTGCGAATTCCTGTGTCCTTTCTCGAACCTCGTCTACTCCGTACAAATATGCTAAAACAGCCGCACGGCTGGAGTATCCTTGTATCCTTGTCTTGTCTCTGCAGATGTATTAAGACAAGCACGAAAAGTCTGTCAATTGGGCTGGCAAAAAGAGCGTGATACTTCGCACTCCAAACTCCATCGAGCCTTCGGCGACGGCTGTTTGTGGGCAAGTGAGAAAAAGAGTATTGCCCAAGCCCTTGTTTTCGACGCAAATGGGCATCGATTTGGACTCGTCAAGCTCGTCAGAGAAATGGCCTTCATCTCAGGCAGTAAAAACGCTGAACACGACGACACTTGGCGTTTGAGCTTATACGGTACGCCCTGATTGTGAAATTAGGGGCTCGCTGAGTCGCCGTCTTGGCTCTGTTATTTTGGAAAGCAAGCCCTCATCGCACACCCTGATGGTGAGCCGGGGACTCGCGGCGTCGCCGCCTTGCTGGAAAGCAAGCTCTCATCGCCGCATACCCCGGTCAACCATCGTTGGTATTCCGCGATGACGAAAGCTGGGTTCCTACATATCCCATGATGTGGTTGAGTACGGACTGCATGAAGGAAACTACGCCCTCGATTCATGTGTGCCGTCTGTCTTGACAAACACCCCTTGTTCAAGCTGGTCAACGTTCTGAGACGTCAAGCCGCGATTGGCGCAATGCAATCACCGCGATGCCACCGGGCCGCAAGCTATTCTTGTTCGATAGAAATGCTTTTGCTTTTGGGCATAAATGCATGGACCAGTATGCTTGGACCCAGCGTCCCGACGCGCAAAGCGCTGAGCGAATCTTGGTATGGGCTCTCGTCATCCAGAACATGACGGCGGGCCACCTCAACACTGACCGTCGAACAATATTCTTCGCTTGTTGGCAAAGCGTCTGAGATGTTAGCAGCCGTGCTCATCCGGCGTCAGACTTGTGGAGGCCTCGTACGACATTTGCCGAGAAACGCGAAACTGCCGCAGAAAAGAACTTCCTTGACTGACACCTGCGGGCTGTTTTACAACCTGCTGATTCAAGGCAGGTCGGGCGTCGCGCCGGGCAGATCTTGGGTCGTTCGGGTTAGAAGTTCGTCGCTGCCTCCACCCACTTGCTGCCGCTTTGACGTGACAGGACCGAGCGGACGGGCCGCATTCGACGATCGCCGAGGAGACGGCGGGGTATGTATAGATGAACTACACTTACTCGCACCAGTAGGTAAGGTAGCAAGGACGCTGTTAACATAGTGAAAGCATTGGCATGTTGCCTGCGAACTACCTCGTATCGCCAGTTGGGTAGGTCAGCTTCCGAGTATGCCAGAAGCGACCCCAGTCGCAGGACGTCGTTGCCATTGCCAGTCGGAAGCAGGGTTGTCAGCCGCATGAGGGGGTTACATGCAGCACAAGAAGCATACGCGAGTAGCGTGCATATACTCGTCAAAATAACTCGGCTCTCTCGCTGTGCCGCACGAGTCGTAACAGGGCGAGGAATGATTCATCAAGGCCGATTTTCGGCCGCTCCGAAGCGGCGACGTCCGAATGTATTCTGCGTCGGCAGGAAACGACGGGGACGGGACAGCGGCGGCTACGAGTATGCGTGCGATGACGCCGTGACGACATACGAGGACGGATGCAGCAGAAATGACATCTGACAGTGCCCGCACGAAGCCCTCCGCGCATTGGCCCCCGGGTTAAGCAGGACGCGATGTGTCGTGGGCATCACATTGCGGCGGTGTGACCAGGTCCCACGTTGACGGCCTTTGGCTGATGGGTGACGACAGCGTGCCTGTAAGAGCGTCGACTGCGATCACTGTGCAGCTAGCTGCCTGCAATGGCTGGGACACCGCGGTGGTGGCATGGTCAGGGGCTGTTGAGAAGCGACTCGTTCCGATATGCAGGCTGGGGGGAAGGGGGCGGCGATTTGGCCCTCACAGGAGCATCGCGTCACGTGGGATGGCGGGCAACAAAAATCCCGATCCTTGGACCATGGGTTTGCACTTCGCCGGCTGTCGTTGTCCGGCGCAGCCTTGATCTCTGCTCGTGGGCTGTGAGCGATAACTGAGTCTGGTCAAGGGGCGGGGTTGGCTGTCTCGCGAGTCCAGAATGGAGTCTTGACCACGGATTCGCATCCCAAGACGGCTGGGCTCCGCCGGGTTCCGTCCATCGACAATCAGATTGACAACGGGCAGGGCCAGGACAGGCTAGCAGGTGCCAGTATGATCGACGGCATGGGATGCCTTGCCTGTCACTATTATTAATAGCCTATAGCAGCGGATTTATAGCAGTCGCGGAATGTGGCATAGAAGGCTCCATTCGTCCATCCACGTTGCGGGCTTCCCGCGCCATACATTCCGCGGCTGGGGAAATCAGGCTCCGAAGGAAACAAAAAAGATCTTCGCACGTGGTTTGGAAGATGCAACCTTCAGGCGGCTTCCGTTTCGAGGACTTGGCAGGCCGTGTTTGTCAAGGCGAACCATTGGTGGCAGAACCGAGGTCGTTGCGTTGAACTATTTCTTACTCTTTTCGGCGTCGCAGACGCACGGTGCCTCGGACCAAGTGGATTGGGCTTCGAAATGGCGCGTTTTCTGCAGAATTCCACCAGCACCAAGCCCGGCCCCCTCTCTGGCCTGCCAGTCAAGCGCGTCACGGGAATCACGGGATGCACGCACTGACACTGGCTGGCGGACTTATGAACGCTTTGAGCCAAGGCTGACGCATAGCGGCGACCTGCGTGCTGCCCCGGAACATCGAACCGCACGCGGTGGCTGGCCGTGGAAATGAGGGTCGCAGACAGCTGTCAAGCGTTAGCTGGGTAGCTTGTAAGCCGACACCTGCGGCGAGGTTGCGATAACTTCTGCCACTCTCCGCACTGCGTTGCCATTGTACTAGGTAGGATGGCAGGCACTTGGGCCTCCTGCATCGTACGAGTAAGAACCGACGGGGCCCTTCAGGTGACGCTGATCGGTGGAGGGTTGATTGCAACCCTACACTGCACCTGTCACCACACGGTCGGCACTGAATGCCGCCGTAGTCGGCGGGAACGTGAAACTTGGAGCCAATACTCGTAAAATGCACTTTGTCTCACGCTGAGTCAATACGGACAATGTCAGAGGTAGCTGCAGATCCAAGGAGCTGGCGTAGGCGAAACTTTATCCCAGATTCACGGCGATCGACGAATCCATCGCTCAAAGGGTCGCGACACGTTCATGCTTATAATCCTGCCGCCGATAGCCGTCGAGGATGGCTTGAATGCGTGCTCGTACTTCGTACTTGGAGTCCACTCCCCTATCCACAGCAAGACATCGCGGCGCCGTGTCCTTGCTTTGCCTTGGCGATGGCGAATGAAGGACTAGGCCCAAAGTATCCGTACGTACTCCGTACTCGCGGATGAGCGCCGAGAGCATTGACGCAGCATGGCCCGGGCGGGAGCATGCAGCGGCACAATAATACAGCTTTTCGTCTACGCCATTTTCAGGCTCCTTTTCGGCGGCCAATCGGCAAGAAGACACGCGCTGGGGAGAAACGGCGGAGGGCAGGCCAAAGAGGGCAAGCAACTACCTTACCTTACTTGTAAGAAACGAGAACGTGGCGCGACGCAAATAAGGGAGGGACCAACGGCGATGCACTCGTAGCTCAAAGGGCGGCGGAAGAAAATATCGCGCCTCGCCTAAGCTGGGCTGGCCTAAGGCTTATTACCAGGCGTGTGACTACGGTGCATTCGTGCCAGATGGTCTGATGCACGCCATGCCGGCTTTTCTCAGCGTGGCATCCAATGGCTTCTTCACCTGCTAGGACCTCATCTGCTAGGACCATTACAAAGTGTGCATGCGCAGCGGTGCCACCCGCGCTATGCGCGATGATATGGATGCTGTGACGAACAACGAAGTCCCATCTTGGGCGAACGAGTGGGCAAGCCATTTGACCTTGAGACGCAGGTACACCCACGCCCTCATCCACCAAGTGAGATCCATCCTGTGCCTTAAGAGAGGGACTCGCGGCTGGAGCAGCGTTGCTTCTGCAGCAATCGCACTCCAACGGCGGCCCGGAAGCCGTTGTGCACAGCGGTTGGTCCTTGGACAATCTCCTCTCGGCCTATTCCCTGACCGCGCCCGTGCAGAGGCAGCATGTCAAGCAGAGGACTCGGTGTTCTGCAGGTACTTGTACGGATGCAGGTGGACAAACGGTCATGTCTGCATGCGACGGAATGCCATGGCAGAGCACCGAGTACGAGTCTTGGAGCGGATGTCGGAAATGGTGCGCAGGTGAGGCTTGACGAGGCTACCAGCCAGCGAAGCCAACCGCGCTGGCAGTCCCAGCGACCACGGCCCATTTTCGCCTCCGCTTCAACTGAAGCAGTGGAGGCGCGTTGCCCGTAGCCTTGCCAGACAGCCCGCTTGATACTCGCTCGCCAAGGCTGATGAATTGCCTTACACGTACGTACCTGCAGCGAGTCTGCAAGGTCGTGAAGCTGGGACCGAGATGCAGCCAAACCGCCACCCCGGAGTCGAGACGCCGACTACTGCGGCGCCTCTGTCAATACTCGGCGGTGCTGTCTCATCATGGACAGTTCGCCCGCGCTGTCTCCCAGCTGCCCGGGCCTCCCAGCGAAGTGCGCCAGCCAGATCTTGCCGTGCGAATATCGGCAGCAGGGTCGCAGGGGTCGCAGGGATCGCAGGGGCCGCAGGCGCAGGGGTCGCAGGGGGTCCCATGCTTCTTCCCTCGCCCGCTGCACGGTGAGAGGAGGTGGGAGGACCCAGCTTTCCAGGCACAACCGGGTCAGCAAGGGGCTGGCGCTGTTTGACCCCGTCGTCGCTCGAGACACCCTTGTCTTCTTCCCTTTGGAGTCTCTATCCGTGACCCTGGGCGCAGGTACCTCGTGTTGTGCCTGCCGCAGGTTTCAACTCCATGTACTCCGTACCCTGACTTGGCTTCATCCACACACCGTCCGCCCAGCACCTCCCTCGCCTCCCCACCACCTACACCACCAGCCACCATCCCTTCCCCCCGGTCTGTCCGGCCCATCTCATACCAATGCAAGCACCGTCTCAGAGGTTTGGCCTGTTTTGGCTCCTCGACGATGGCTTTGATACCCGGGACCCTCATGGCCTCGATGGGCCCTGAAGCCCCGGCGGTGGATCCTCGTCATCCCCGCCGGTGATGCAAGCGAGGGCGCGACATCCATGTTTGCCCATCAGGTCTGGCTCCGTGGGTGTCTGTGCCTGTTCCCGCCGCCTCCAAATATATACCACACACGCCGTTGTGTCGTTGTCCAGGGCTCCGTCCCCGTTGGCTGTCGACTTCACGGCTGAAGTTGCTTTTCTTTTAGCCAGCTTATAGCTCAATACCCGTGGCGTTACTAGACTGTCCTCATATACCTCAGACTGTTTCCAAACAAGACGACCGGCAAAGGCTGGCAGGTTACTTTGTTCCGGCGCAATGGCTCACATCGCCAGCTGCATCGCCAACTTGGAGCCGGGCTCTATATCAAAGCCTCCCTCACCGGCAACATTGACGCTTTCGGTAAGCACAGCCTCTATCTTGACACCTGCTTCCTTGCTCTCATCGCTCACATCTTGTTACCCAGACGACGCCACCCACGTCCGCTTCCGAGAAGCCTTTCGTCTGGAGGATGCTGCAACCTGACCAGCAAAGAAAATACCAGCTCTTTCCCAAGGAGAAGCAGCTACCGGCTTTGAACAGCGGCAAGGCTTTGGATCCGGAAAAGGCATTTGCCGTTGCAATGGCCCAAGGCGGCGAGAAGAGCGACAAAGCTGGCGCAGGGGCGAATTTACGGCTCAGGATCAATCAGCACAATCTCGTGCGCCGACGCAAAGTCTCCGTTCCCGAGCTGGGTCCCATGACAACGGTACAGGAAGTCGCCATGGATTCACGTAAGATCTCACCTTGAAGCTCTGGCTGAGGCACTCTGGCTAACGATAAACCAGCAACCATCCCCGGGAGGCCGCCTCTTCATGAGCGTTCCAGTAGCGCTCCAGAAGATGCATCCAAGTCCAGTCGATATGTGCCTGTTCCCCCGCTCGCGTCAATGGGAGTTCATGTAAAGGAGGAGGATTTTGCCAAGGCACTCGAGGAGGCATTCACAGCAGCTACACCGACGCCTCAGCGACCACTCTCTCCCAAACAACTCGCTCCACTTGTTATCCCAACTTCTAATTCTCCAGCACCTCTCTTGCAAGTCAAGATGCCGGCAGCAAAGTTCAGGTCTGACAGTGTTCCGCCATCTGAATCGTCGCGATCGGCCCGCCTCGACGTCTCGCCCATGAGCCGGGGTCGTGTCACACCAAGTGCCTCGACGCCAGACCTCACTTATCCACGATCCGCCATCTCAGATGGCGCATCCGCCACAACGCTGCCAACTCCGATCTCTGCCCCTCTCATGGAATCTCATCGTGCTTCTCCTAAACCATGGGATGGAAGTACCGCCACTGAGCGAGGTGTGGTACCGCACTCCGAAGACGGACAGCGTGGGCCCATCTACGGCCACCGCAGAGGAGCCTCCGAATCGTCAAGTATCCTGGACAGGGGCAGGCCAAGAAAGCGTGTTGAAGTGCGAAATAACAACGGCCCGCTTCTAAAGTGCAGCGAGACGAAGCGGGCAAGGAGCTCCGAGCGAAGGGCGTTTGAGGAATTGCCGCGGGGGTGGAAGGCTGGCGATGCCGTGAGCAAACTCAATGCCAACGACCTGGCGAGCCTCCACAAGCAGGCGTTCGGCCAAGCTGAGAGGTTTGAAGTCCTGAAGGTGGAGGACGTTGAGGCCCTATCAAAGGTAAACATGCTTTCCCCAGTACCTGAAAGCTTCGGGAGCTCACCAGGATCCAACAGGAGCTTCGCCATCTCGACGAAAGGACAGAATACCTCCGCCGCACTTATACATCTCTGCGAGCCGGACGCCGCAATCTGCACTCTCGCATCTGCCAATATCTTCGCTCCCCCCGCGTAGCCCGATTTAGCCACGAGTCAATGCTGAAGCAAGAGGAGGCATTAGGAGAGCTTGATGCTTCCATTGACGACTGGGTCACCAAGCTTGAGCAAGCCGAGAACCGACGCACCCGTGTTCGCCAAAAATTGCTGGAGCATGTCGCCGCTGCGGCTATCCTACCTGTCCCTGGCAACCCCGCTGCTGCTGCAACGGATGAGTCTCAGCAGCAAGCCATGGGGATGCGATCGCCGCTTCCTCGCGACATCTCCACACCTCCCCGGAGCCCTTCAAAGCAGACATTTTCCAACCGGACCGGCAGTAGCTCGCCATCACCGCAACGGGTAGTGGCGCAGGTGCCCAGCACCATCTTGGAGCACCCCGTCATCGTCGAGGAGGCTGCAGAGACTGGCAAGGACAGTCGAGCAGTCAGCACCGTCACGTTGAAGCGCACCGACGTGGAGAGCATCAGAATCTACGCCGGAGATGATGTCTATGCTCTGCTGGCAGATGTCGAGAATGAAATCTCCAAGATGAGCAGCAACGTGAGCGAGCAGGCGCCCAAGACGCAGTCGGAGTCCCTGAGCACCGAGCGGGAGAGGCAGAAGAGCCACGAGAAGCTCAACGGCCAAATCCAGACTGCGACGAGTAACGCTGTCCCAGTCGTTGCTGCTCTCAAAACGGTCACCACCCCGTCTCCTAATACCGCCGTTGCTGCGACTCCCTTGGCAGATTCGGCCATAGTCTCACCGTTGTCGCCATCTGCGCCCACACCGCCAATGAAGGACAAGCCCGCCGAAGGCGAAGTGCTCCTCACGAGCGCCGTTTTCAAGCCGTGAGCCAGCTAAGAGCCACGGCCGATTGACTGACGATGCAATCATCTCTTTTCACTTAGCAACGAATATCATGACCACTGCCACTACCAGCAAGCTTCACGCTTTAGCTTTCCGCCCTCTTTACAACGGCCGGCCATCTTCCGATACCCGTTACGAAACACTCTTCACTTACGGCGCCATTCCTTTACAACTACGCCACTGCGACGGCATTCCCTAATTATTTTTTCTGTT
Source organism: Tolypocladium amazonense (assembly GCA_024340795.1). Taxonomy (NCBI): domain Eukaryota; kingdom Fungi; phylum Ascomycota; class Sordariomycetes; order Hypocreales; family Ophiocordycipitaceae; genus Tolypocladium; species Tolypocladium amazonense. The sequence goes on along the minus strand of JALHCE010000040.1, from coordinate 96,387 downwards.
GAATACCCATGTACGACAGGCAGGGTCGGCGGACGATACGGACGACTAAGGCACGCGGATAGTGCTTCATTCCGCCTCGCAATTTTTCACATACGCAAGCAATTTTCTATTTTCATGGGCTTGTGGCACTCCAACGGACCTCAACCTTGCCGTCTCAGCTGTCGGGCGGGCAGGTTTCGTCGTTTGCAGGATTTTGTCCCCTGCGCAGGTCGACTTTGACGTGCGCCTAATGGGGTCATGACCCCAGTGGCGTTCGCGTTAGCCGGGACCTGTGGCGAGGGTGGGGCGTGCTTCTGGAACACGCCGCTGAGGCTCCCGGGGACCAGGGGCATGACGGACATGGGGGTCAAGAGACGGAGGCAGCGTGGCTGGCAGCCGAGCCTGAAACAGGAACATGAAGCCGGGACTACGGAACGCTCCACCGCCAAAGTGCGACCTCCGCAGACAACACCCCACACGGCGCTGCAGAGAACATGACATTGCATGGCGATGCATGGCATGACACGCTCCGTACGGGGATGAGGTTGACAGCCCTCTGCTTTGAATGTCGGGGGACCTGATGATGCATGTAGATACACTCCAACATATATTTAATATTTTATTTGCATCGCCTGCGAAAGGGCACAACCTGTTGAATCCATCCATTTCGATAACGCCTGAGACGCAATAAGATGCACAGGCATGTCCTGCTCTCGCGAGCAGTCCTACGGCACCGTCGGTGACGTATTCGGATGAGGAATACCATTGCAGCATCTGCTGCAGCCGGGATGCTCGTAGAGCATCCAATGGCTTGCAGTGTGTCGCGTGCTACATCTGCGGGGTGCCTGCCATCCCATCCTGTCGACGGCGACAACGCCCCGGTTCCCTTTAGCTCGCCTCCCACGCATGCCTCCCACGCATGCCTCCCAGAACAGGCAGCCAGCACTGCGAAACGCGCAAATACGGCCAACTAAAATCTGCAGATCGGGTAACTCGACACCGAAGGAATGCCGCGAGACGGCGACACTCGGACAGCCACCCACCCAGCCCCCGGGCGGAGCGGGCTGACGATCATTGTGCCCTGAGTGCTCGACCTAGGCCAGAGCGAAGGCATACCAGCAGATCGCGGGGAAGGCAGGAGGCCCAGTGCGCCAAATGGACCGTCAATTTCGGGGCAGGCCGCTTTGAGCGCGCCTAGCCGGACGGGGCCTTGAGCTGTTTCGCGGGAAGCGGTTCGTGGGTTGAGGGAGTGATGGCGCGGGTGGGACGCGATCGTCCCTTGGACGCACGTAGTCGGGCCGGAGGTGGCAGGGACAAGCAGTCGTCCAGACGCATTAGCGTGTTCGTCTGTTGTTTCCGATGACGGCGGCTGGCATCGCATGCGCCGACCGCGCCCGGAGGCACGTTGGGTCACTCGACGGGGTACGGGGCCTTGTCGTGTGGCATGTCACCGATATCAGCCACCGTTGCAGGCGTCTGTCGGACGTTCTGCGGTCCGTCCGCGCCACGAACGCACATGCCTTTCCGGAAAGGCTTTCGGTCTGGCCTTGATGCTCCCGGCTGTGTGGATGAAGCTCCCGAGGGAGCGCGCGTGCCGCGGAGCAGCCCAGTGCGTCCGTCGTTGTATTATCAAGGTATGTAAATATAACTTCGTAGTTTTGCATTGAGTACCCGTTCCATCCAAATCCTAGCAGAGCTCCAGCAACATTCCCGTCGTAATCTATTGCGTTGCCCCTGACAGTTGGTCGTGCACAGCTGTGGACGGAACAGAAAGGGGGGGTGCGCATCATTCATGATCCCGACTCTTGCTGCGGTATCAGTGCGTTACAATCCTCACTGCCTGCAGTAGTAGTCCGAATATCAACCCCCTCGCCACCTCCTCGATCTGCAGACAGTCAAACACCCTGCCCAGCGCCTCGCCCGTCGCCGCCTGACCCATGACCCCCATCAGCGCCGCCGGCACCCCGCTCTGGATGAGCAGCTTTCGAGCTTTGACCGCCAGCTTCTCCTTCTCCTCCGCAGTCATCTCCGCCGGCCATGCCGCCCGTTCCTGGTCCGTGGGCATCGTGTTCTCCCGCAGCTTGCGCAGCGACGCGGCGATGCCCGCGTCGGACGCGTTGGCGTCCAGGACCGATGACTGGATGAGCGACTGCACCGTCAGCAGGGAGGGGTTCCCGGGGCGCAGCAGAAACGACTTGGCCGCTGCGAGGAGGGTCCGACGGATGTTCCACGCAGACGAGAGCGTGTACATCTCATTGATGATGGCGAACAAGAGCTCCACAGCCACCCGAGTCTCCTGTTCCGAGAGCTGCGAGTACTGCTTTGCGGGCTTCGCTGCAACCTTCTTCACGCCGTTTGTTGCTGGCTGCGTAGCTGCTGTCGAGGCGGTGGTGCTCTGCGTGCTGCTGCGACGAATGTGGAGCGAGGCCGCCAGCTCTCTAGCCCTAGGCCCTGCCTCGTCACCGTTTAGAGCCGCATCGTAGTCGTCGCTTATTTCGTCTGGAGGCGGAGGCAACCTCATGAAGTCGAGGCTCACCGCCGACGGCGAACGCAGCGCCGCCAAGCTCGATGCCCGGCTGTGCTCCCTGCTAGGTCGAGCGCTGGCCGAGGCTGAGCCTGGCTCCATCCGCTCCGGCCGGCCGACTCGACCGATTTCGCCGTCAAAGTCGCCCAAGGCCTGGTAGCTCGGCCGCCTCTCCATGGGCGGCACCCTCCCAGGTTGAGTGGAGACGACAGATGATCGCTGGCTATCTATGCTGGCGCGGTCAGACCTGGCCGGCGACCTGGCAGTGGCCATTGGCGACGGCCCGGATATGGAGAGGCGACTTGAGTTCGGCGTCAGAGTCAGGTCCACTGACTGGTTGGTCGATTTCCTATTCAAGCCGGGAAAGTTGCCAAAGACGCCACTGACCCCGTCAACCAGAGTCTTTCCGCCTTCCATGGCTCCCTTTGGTGCGGTGGTGAGAACGTCTAGCATATTCTTGCCGACAGTCTCCCAGCCAAAAGACTTTGAGTTCCCGTGGGTATGCCCTTGGGACTTTTCCAAGAACCTCTTCATGCCCTCGCTCTCTGCCAGGGACTGGTACCAGCACCCATCTCGCAGATATCTCTCGAGCTCGCCGCGAAGAGACTCTCGCGTATGAACCTTCCAGTTGGGCAGTTCCTTGTGTAGTTCGGTAAAAGCGGTAGCGCCAGAAATCGCCGCGATGCGCCTCAAGATCTCGTGCAGCGTCTGAAAATCAGAATACCTCCTGACAATCATCCATCCGGAATATGCCGTAGACGACGGTTCAACCTGGATCAAGTAATCCCAATTTGGCTTGTTGCGAATCTTGCTACCATCACCGGTGGAATCATCGTGCAGCGTGAACGAGGCATTGTGTAGGGTTAGTGGCGCTTTCTTGGGCGGATCTTCTTCTGTGCCATCGCCTTGTGGTTGGGGCACGATTTGATCGAAACTGGTAAACTGTTCTCTGCCAGAGTTCCGCGGAGAAGAGTTTGGGCTCGAGGACTCTCTAAACGAGAGTGGCGCAACGGGCATGGTTTCGAACTCGTTTCCGGCGGAGGGCTCCCCAAACGACGTGTCCCGAGGCGACGTTTTGTCAAGCGATTGTCGAGGCTCAGGTGACTCTTGGACAACAGCACTATCTCTCTCCAAAGAAACTGGCTTCTCAGCAAGCGTGTCTTCCCTGGTTTGGTCCGAGCGACTAGTCGGATCAATAGAGGCAGAGTCTCTCTTTCGTCGGACATCGCCCTTCGCGATCATGTCGTTCATCCTCTTCATTTCTTCCATTGCCTCTTCCAGCTTCTCGTCCGCCTTGCTGAGCTTCTTCTTGTGGCCCAAAGACTCCTTTCGTCGATTGCGATCGACTTCTGTACTGGGACGACTAGGTTTGGCGATACCTATATTCCCGACGTTTCCGTCCATGTCTGCGAACACATTGCTTCCGGCGTCACGGCCTGTTTGCATGCCAACGTCGATGGCCTGGTTGATATCTGGCTCTCCTGCTTCAAGAAGATATACGATCCACCCGTTTATCCACTCCGCTTTGCTGCATGTTTGTAGAGTGGTCTCGAGCACCGAATTGGCAAGTATCTCCCGCAGAAAGATCCGCGCAGGATCGCAATTTTGCGAGCTTTGATCCAAAAACCCAAGCAAGTCTTCGGCGACCATCTTGAATTTCGCAGCCTGCTGCCTCTGGTTGAGGAGGTTTGCCAACCGCGAGTCGGGGTTTGACGCCAAGTAATTGTACACGGCATCCGCGGCCGTCATGTTAGAGTCGGGTGGAAGGTCCGCGAACGCAGCAGCGAGCTCCGACAGCAGTACAATGACGATGGATGAGCAATTGGTCAAGAGGTCCAGGAAGGCATCGGCGGGTCGCTTCCGGGACATTCGGTTCGAGATGGATAGGAGGTACGAGTTGAACGTCTTCCGACACGCAAGAGGGAACGAGTGGTCCGTCGGTATTATCGGACTGTACCACCACTTGACGTAGTCTCGGATGACGGCATCGACGAGGCCGGTGAGGGCCTCTCGGGTGTCGGGACGGAAGTCGTCGAAAGCCTTGAAGACAGCCTCATCGTCCTTGGTGTCGGCGCAATCTTGCGCTCTGGAGCGCTGCAAGTCGAGCCATACCCGATCCAAAACCTCTGGCCCCTTCTCGCCTCTGACAGCCCTTGCAATGTCTGGATTCCTAGCCTCGAGGGACACGAAGGCAACCACCCCCCCAAAGGCACCAATGACCAGGAGGCCCACTTTGCCGAGTACGGCGTATGTGATTCCAGAGAAAACGACTGCGATTCCCGCGAGCGTGCTCGGCGTCGCAGTCGAGACGAACTCGAGAGCCTTCGTGGCAAGAGTTGCAGGTGCTGGAGGGGCCGCAGGCAACGAGTCTATCGGCGACACCCTAGGTGCGCCCTCGGGGAGGCCATTCGTCTTCTCATGACGTTCTGGAGTCGGCGCACCGTTCAGAGCAGCCGCTTCGGCCCTGGGAGCGCGGTTGGGAGGGGTACTCGGCTGTTGCGCGTCGTCTGAAGCCATTGGCAAAGCTCGCTCCGGACCACGGCCACGGCGTACCTTAACGCAAGCGTATCGATATGTTGCGATGGAGCGACACCATAGCAAGCTGCAGCCTCGCAGCTGCGGAAGTGCCGGGACAGGTGATGCCAGGTAGTGCGCTGCAGCAGACGGTAAGGCGAGATGTTTCGAGTTGCGAGTTGCTGCGGCACGACGTTTCCAGGCCGCCGGTCCCGTTCGCTCCGGGTTTTGGGCTGACCTGGAGCTGCCCCAGTTCTTGGGTCAGGGGAGCAGAGCGGAGCCCGGCGCCTATTAGCCGTTCCCACCCCGCCCCTGTACGCGCCTCTAAGTTTAGGCATTGGAATGTGACGGGAGGGTCGACGTTTTCGTCCGCGGCTGAATGAGACTGAAAAATGCACCAAAATTACGAAAAATGTCGAGAAACTGCAAGCTGGCGCGGTCAGACTTACTGAAGCCTCTCAGGCGGTTTAGAAACCCGATTCGAAGCAGACGCGGAACACGGACAGCTGTTCTGACGTCACGTGAGTTGGCGACCCTGCCCCGCTACAGCTCTGTGCTGGGAAGACCTGGATTGTCTCGAACGCGTCTTCCCGCGACTCCCTAGCTTTGGGAAAGGATCCACCCTCCAGCAAAACCACATCAGTTCTGCAAGAGCGAGACAGAGAGGCCGAACGCCGTCCTGCGCAACCACCGCAACATGTCTTCATACTCCAAGAAACGGAGCGCCAGCAGGGTCGACGACTCGGACGACAGCGAGCCCCATGTTGTCCCGAAGGCGGCCAAGAAGAGCAAGACCGCGACCTCGACTGGCGCGCCAGAGGGCAAGGATGACGATGGACATCCTTTCTGGGAGGTTAGTCGCTGCGGCTGCAGATCCTCGGTTGCGCTGCTGACTGTGCATGCAGCTATCGAACAAGCGTCGCGTCGGGGTGTCGCAGTTCAAGGATATGTGGATGGTCAATATCCGCGAGTACTACGAGAAAGACGGCAAGATGCTCCCGGGCAAGAAGGTACGTGCCTCGGCCTTCAGCTTCGAGACGCAGACTGACGGTACATTCAGGGCATTTCACTGTCCATCGACCAGTACAAAGCGCTGCTCGCCGTCGTCCCCTCTATTAACAAGACGCTGCGAAAGGCGGGACATCTCGTCGATGCCGACGACTCTAGCGAGACTGCCGCAGCGACAACGGTGAAGCCGACCAAGGAGAAGTCCAAGCCTGCCAAGGCCAACATCGATGCGACGAGCGACGAGGACGAGGGCTAGAAGACCCGCCACCGTCGTCACAAATCGGGCAAGGGCAAGTCGGGCAGGTCTCGACAAAAGACTGGCATAGCGGCCGATGCTTGAGACATTTGCACGGAGTTTGGGAGTTTTGTCGCGACAACCAGTCGCATCCACGTGACGTGACACGAGAACCTGGTCTACGGCGCATGGGCGCGTGGATGGAGCCCGGACAAGACGGCCGCGGCACAGTCGTTTGTTTCATCCCGAGAGGATTGATTTCTTTGCTCGAGTAGCGGGCCTTTACAAATAGATAATTGGTGTACGACCATCTTGGCGTTGCGCCACGCTTGGCGTCCTGGCAGACCGCGTCATAGGTGCCAGCCGAGGCATTGAGAGCGCGGCCGCCGAAGCCGAGCAGGAATGATCAGTGCAACCAGCATTGCTTGTGAAAAAAAAGATTGGACAGAGGGAAAATGGTTTTCGGTCGCTTCCCATCTCAAATGCAGTGCTTTCAATTTCATCGCCGTTTTCGGTGCAGTGCTATTTTGGGGTGATTCAGTCTGGTTCCAGAAACGGCAACGTGGACGCCCAGACCCCTGAACCAGTTTCCCGCAACCGCCAAGCCACGGGGCCCACCCGACCCTGTGGCACAATCTGCCCCTACCTAAATCGACAGCTGACTTGTCCTCTTGCACGCTTCTTCACTCGTCACTCATTGATGAGGCCTGACATTCGCTTTGGAAAGGAATAACTTCGCTTTCCGATACTAATTTTGCTCACATTCGCTTTCTATCTCGACGATTTGTGAAGCTTGCTGGGACTGCGTTCTGCGAGCAAATTGTCTGCGAGATTCAACGTTTTGGGACACCGCGAAAGACCGGTTCCGGGGTCATATTGCTCTGGTCACACGCTTCGTTGTCACGAGCATAAACTTCTGCGTGCGCTGAAGAGCGATATTTTTGATGGGTTGGTCTGTTATTTCCAACTGGAATCATCCTGCGCGGCTACGACTCGCACAATGAGGATCTCCTGGCGGCTGGGCATGGGGCGGGTCGAGTCGGTGCACGACTACGCCGGCGTCCTGGTGCCGCTGCAACAGGCGCATCTTCACAGCCATTCTGCGAGGACTGGACGCACAGAGTTCGAGTCGCGGCCTGATGGTGCTGACGATGACGAGCACGGCAAGGATGAGGAGAGCGAAAGCCAGGGCATGCTGATGATGGACGCTGCCGAGTATACCATCGAGGGGCTGCGAAAGGAGACCAGGGAAGGGCGTCGAGGCCAATGGACAGAGTACGAGAGTGAGTTTCACAAATTGTTGCTGTGAGCTGTACTTTGCTAAGCCGGCCACAGTCAAATCGAAGCTCATCAACAAGGCCATCCAGGACATTGGCATGGGGAGGTACAACTGGCAGTTGTTCGTCCTCTGCGGCTTTGGATGGTTCGCAGATAAGTGAGTTTCTCAAGCCTATCGTCTTGATCGCTTTGCTAACCTGCTTCACAGCCTCTGGCTACAAGTATGAGATTCGTAAATGGCACGGCGTACGTTGTTTTACTGACCCATCGCAGGGCGTTTCCTTGTGTCTGCCATCGCTATCGGCAGAGTTTGACGTCTCAGAAAAGACTGTCAGATATACGACGAGCGCGTGCTTCGTGGGCCTTTCCGCGGGCAGCTTTATCTGGGGCATCGGGTCCGACGTTCTCGGCCGCCGCATCGCTTTCAACCTCACCCTACTCATCACGAGCGTCTTCGGCATCATGGCTGCTTACGCGCAGAGCTGGGGCGGAGTCTGCTTCTTCTTCGCCGCTCTGGGCTTCGGCGTTGGCGGCAACCTGCCCGTGGACGGCGCCCTCTTCCTCGAGTTCCTCCCGGACGCCTCGAGCGCACTCCTGACGCTCCTTTCCGTGTGGTGGCCCATTGGACAACTTGCGTCTTCGCTTGTGGCCTGGTACTGCATGACGAACTGGCCTGTGGAGCAGGGCTGGCGATATTTCATCGTTACCATTGGCATCATTACCTTTGCCATGTTCGTCGTCCGCTTTTTCATTTTCCACCTTTTTGAGTCGCCCAAGTTCCTCCTCCACAAGGGCAGGCAGGCCGAAGCCGTCGCCGTGGTGCACGGCATTGCCTACCGCAACAACGCTAAGACGTGGCTCACCTCAGACATTCTCGACAAGGTGGCCGCTGAGGATGTCACACAGTCGACACATGCTGCGCAGCGATTCTCAACTGTCGCGACTCCGAGTTTCCTAAAGGATAAGCTGAAGGGCTTGTCCGGTGAGAGACTTCGACCCCTCTTCCGGACCAAGACGCTGGGTCTTGCAACAAGCCTCATCTGGTTTTGCTGGGCAAGCATCGGCATGGGCTACCCGCTGTTCAACGCCTTTCTTCCGCAATACTTTTCACATCATGGCGGCGACGCCGAAGCGGGCCAGCTGCAGTCCGACACGGCCCCCATCTCCAACGAAACCTACCGCAACTATGCCATCACCTCCATCCTCGGTGTCCCGGGCAGCCTCCTCGCCGCCTACCTCGTCGACCACCCATCGCCCTTCCTCGGGCGTCGCGGCACCCTTGCCGGCTCGACCTTCATCTCCGCCATCTTCCTCTTCCTCTTCGTTACATACGGCACAACGCCCACCTCCCAGCTTGTCTTTTCTTGCGTTGAGGCATTTTCCCAGAACATCATGTACGGCGTCCTGTACGCTTTTACACCCGAGATCTTCCCGGCACCAGTGAGGGGCGCGGGCACGGGCGTGGCGAGCTTCCTGAATAGACTGACGGGGCTGATGGCGCCCGTGCTGGCAGCCACTGTCCCTGGAGACGGGGCGACGACGCCCATCTACATGTCGGCGATTTTGATTCTGGCTGCATTTGTGGGCATGTGTCTGATTCCCATTGAAACGAGGGGAAGCCAAAGGCTGTGAGCTTTATGAGCGCCAGAGGGCTTTGCACAGACCCTTGCTTCCGCAGATATCGTACTTTTTTTGCATGATAAAGCAGCCAAGAGCATGGCTCAATACGGAGTACCTTAATGCACGAATGACAAGAACAGCCGATTTTCTATATAGACCAGGAAGGATGAAAGTCTACATGCTCCTTTAAAATATACAAGAGATAACGCTGCCACGTTTCTACGTCTATCTGTTCCCTTTTGCACCGACAGGCGCGTCTATGCGTCGCTTTCGAAAGGAGGTTCCAAGCGCATCCCTCACCATTGGATCAGCGCGAATCGTGTTCTGGATCAGCCACTCCCGCATCTTTCCCTGCAAATTACTGACAGCGTCGGGGTCACCCCTGAACGGAGCCATTTCCATTTCCATCAGCCGTGCCGTATCCACATCCATCTGGCCTGCAGTCGCCTCGAGGCGCTCGAGCCCCTGCTGCAGGGCTTTTTCATCGTCTTGTGCAGAGCGTTGCCGGGACTGCGCCTGCTCCACCAGGAGCGGTCCAATCTGAGAGAGTGCAATGTACACGGTGATTGTGAGCTTCCGAGTGAGCTGTATCACTTGGAACGGGAGGAACGGCGGATGGAAGGTGACGCGCGTCAGGGTTGCGTTGAGGAAGTTGACGACTGGCGGGAAGACTGGCCGCGTGACGGCGTGCACTTCAAAGACGCAGAGGGTGATGAGGATCAGCCAGCGGTAAAACTTGCCGAACTCCATGTAGCCAAAAAGGCCCAAGATGTAAATGGTGGCCGCCGCAACGCCATAGTGCGGGAGAATGCCCGACAGGACGCCCCTGCTGATGAAGTCCCTAACGGTGACGCACTTTTGCCAGTTTACAGCGTCCGGGCCAAAGCGCTCGTAAGCAAAGCGGCGGGCGGCATCGGTCAGGGTGTCGCTGGCGAGCTTGAGGTGGATGAAATAGCTGGCGACGTCTCCATTGGCGTCGGCACCGGCCTTGTCAGGATGGTGCAGGGCTGCGAGACGGCGGAAGCGCGACTTGATGTCGCGGTCGGCGGCGTCGAGAGGCACGCCGAGATCCTCGTAGAAGGAAGAAGCGGCGCGCAGGTCGTGGTCGGCCTCGTAGATAGTGTAGGCGAGGTACGCCGCGACGACGAGGATGTAGATGACACGGCGGTGGGAGGCGTGCCGCGGAGAGCCGGGCGCAGGCTTGGGGTCTCCCGCGCGGATGGTGATGCCGTAGTAGATGGTCTGGATCCACGACGTCGCGAGCTGGGAGGCTTGTTAGCTGGGACACGGCGTGTTTGGGAAGTCATGGGGGAGCTCACGCCGGGGAGAAACGACCAGCCTACGATGGAGAGGAGGTGCGACATGGCAGGCGGCGGAGCATGGCCAGATGCCGGCGAAGCAATGTCGAGGAATGGAGAGGTGACGTTGTGGCAGAGGACAAAGTGTTAAGGCGGAGATAAGATAGGCAGCTTACGGGGGCCCACTGTGTGCCTGGACAAAGCGGCTCGTCCCTGCGTCCCTGGCGGCTAGCGGGACGCTGCATGCATGCAACAGGCTGACTGCGACACCAGCGTGGCATGGGCTGAAGTGTCACCGAGCACCTTATATTCGTACGGTGAAACAAAGATAAAGTGTGTCTCAAAAAGCGTTCAGTCCGCCTCAACCAGTTGTCGAAAGACAAGAACATCTGGTCGGTGCTAGTCACACATGGAGTACTGGGCCGTTGGACGGTGCGGTGGTCGTGACACTGCTAGCAAACTTGATCGATCGCAACGCTCTTCTGCGCTACTTACCGAGCCGTCACTAGAACACTTCACCGACACGGACAGGATTGGGAGGGCTCGTTCCCCACACTAAACTACTCGTTGGGGCTCGGGGACGAATAGGCCGAGGTCGCAAAACACTCCGATCGGGTAACCCGAAGAATGTTTACGCGATCGCGGCGCTCTCTTCCATTTCGATTTAAACTTAGTCAAGTGGGAAAACCTTGGACACAGCACAGAGGCTGTGCTGTGCCAAGAACATGCGAGTTGCGAGTCTTCTATACGAGCAAGTGGACCACGCTCCCTCTTCATCATGGCTGTGAAAGTGACTGACTGTTCGGTATGAGTAATTAAAGAATAGACGCAACAGATGCACCATTGGACTCTGCTTTGAGCATCGAGGTGGAATTGTTTGGCAAATTCCATACAAAGTCATCGGCGGCGCGTGCCAACGCAACTACATGTAGCACCGTCAAGCATCGCGATGGATAGGCGAAACACCACCCTTTGACGAAATATCCCTCTTCGCTAAATTTCCGGACGCAATACCCCATTTCGTTGGGACTTGGCCAGCCAGTCTCGATCCGGCGCTAAGTACGGGAGTGAGGCAGTGGTAAATTCTATTTCGTGCCATCAGCCGGCGAACCGCGCCACCGTCACTTCACGAGCTAATACGAAATGAGCACCTGAGACCAACCCGCTCCGGGGAAGACTAGCCATAAGTAGTGACCATATCAAGCCGCCACAACCTCATCAGCTGCTCTTACTGCGCATGACCATACCAAGCAATCTCATCCAAAGCTTCAATCGTGCGCGAGTCGCACGCGTGAATCGGCATTGATTTCGCACCACGGCAGGGCTCCGACTGGGACCGTCGATGCAGCAGTCAGTTAGCTGCCCTTGAGCAAGCTCGCCACGCCTTCTGAGTGACGGACCATCTCACATGCCACGGGACAACGGCGCGTCGAGATCAGCTCCTTCTCACGTCTCATTTGCCGCCATTTAGCGACGATGCCGCCCGACCTTTGACAGAATTCGGCGCACCTCGAGGGTGCAATTCGTTTACAGGCTCACTTGCTTCGCCGAGCGCAGTCTGCTGAATACTCCTCGACATGCCCGGTGCAGCGCCTCCTGAAGGCACTTCGGACTCTACTGTCGCGTCGCGGTGCCTGTGCGACGGCTCATCCATCAGCACCATGACGCCCGTCTTCTCTGTCTCGGAGTCGCGCGACGAGTCCTCTGGGATGACACTGTCAAGACATGAAAGCCATGAAAATATGTCGAGTTCTCAAGCAGGCAGAGAAGGTGGTTTGTTTTCTTTTACTTCCAGCATGTTGGCGGATATTGTCAGCTCGAAAAGCATCGCTGAGCTCGAGGCGCTCGGTGGACTCGACGAACTGGCTCGCGGTCTGCGGACGGATCTTGTTGCGGGCTTGGCTTCGGCCGACTCGCAGCCACAGTCGCAAGAAGAGTGCCACATCTCACAGGCCAGAGAAACGGTGTTCGGGACGAATCGAACGCCGGATCGAAAGATCAGAGGCATAGTCGAGTTGATGATCTTGGCGTTGAGCGACAAGGTGCTCATCTTGCTCTCTGTGGTGGCTACCGTCTCGCTGGCCCTGGGCCTATATCAATCCTTTGGCCAGCATCATGCTCCGGGGCAGCCGCGAGTCGAGTGGGTGGATGGCGTTACTATCATGACAGCCGTCATGATTGTTGTCGTTGCTGGTGCCGTGAATGATTATCAGAAGGAGCGGCAGTTTGCTCGGCTGAACAAGAAGGTACGGCAAGATTTTGACTATGAAACGTCATACTGCATCCTATGTCAGAATGGACAGCGTACTGACCCTTCTCTAGAAAGAGGATCGGATGGTCAATGCGATCCGGTCCAGCAGGTCTGTGGAGATCTCAGTCTTCGATGTCCTCGTTGGAGATGTACTCCATCTGCGTCCTGGCGACCTGGTCCCAGCGGACGGAGTCCTGATATCGGGGTACAGCATTCGGTGTGATGAGTCTTCCATCACCGGCGAATCTGAACAGATCAAGAAAATCCCAGCGGCTGAGGCTCTGATTAAAGCCAAGACAGGCGGGGACACCGGCAGTCTCGATCCTTTCATGGTCTCGGGCAGCAAGGTTCTGGAAGGAATCGGCACATATCTCGTCACCGGCGTCGGCATACACAGCACCCAAGGCCAGATCAAAATGGCCGTAACAGAGAGGACTGAAGCAACACCACTGCAGCAGAAACTCAGCGTGATCGCCGACAAGATTGCCATAGCCGGAGTGGCAATTGCCGCGGTCTTATTCGTGGTGCTCGTCATCAAGATCCTCGTTCAGATCCCTGGGAGTGACGACTCACCGCTCGAGGTGGTTCAGACATTTCTCCGAATATTCATTGTGTCGATTACCATTGTCGTCATAGCGGTCCCGGAAGGGTTGCCGTTGGCCGTCACACTGGCTCTAGCAATCACGGTGACGCGGATGCTCAAGGATAACAATCTTGTGAGGATCCTAGCGGCATGCGAGACTATGGGAAATGCGACAACAGTGTGCTGCGATAAAACTGGAACGCTCACCATGAACAAGATGAAGGTCACTGCAGGAGTAGTGGGCGTAAACAGTCTTTTCTCGGACCAGGCAGGTCAGGGACCCGACAGTCGATCTTCGCAGGAGACTCTAGATTCCAACACCCACCCCAACATGGACGTATCACCGCTTCCCGATGAAGGCGTTGCCTCAACCGGGAAGTTTTGTTCGTCACTTGCCCCAGATCTGCGAGATATCATTGTGAAATCGATCGCCATCAACTCTACCGCATTCGAAGGAGAGGAAGATGGCAATCCTGCCTTTATCGGCTCCAAAATCGAGGCCGCTCTCCTGACATTTGCAAAGGACTGGCTGGGCATGCAACCACTTCACGAGGAGCGTGCGAATGCCGAGGTCCTGGAAATTTGCCCATTCAAGTCCAGCAGAAAGCTCATGGCCACTGTGACGAAGCTCCAAGGTGGCAGGTACCGCATATATGTCAAAGGAGCCCCCGAAGTGCTCTTGGAGCGTTGCAGTCGAGTCATACAAGAGGCTACGTCTCCACTCGGCGAAGACATGGAAATGACCACGGAGCGTTACAATATACTGATGAATATTGTCGCAAAGTACGGCTCCGAATCGATGCGAACACTTGGTTTGGCATACAAAGACACCTCTTCCTGGCCGCTCTTGGGAGATGCATCAGATGAGATTCCCTTGGAACAGGCCTTGACCGATTTGACGTTCTTGGGGGTCCTGGGGACTCAGGACCCTCTCAGGCCGGGCGTCGCGGATTCTGTTGCCAAGTGCCTGCGCGCCGGGGTGGTCGTGAGGATGGTAACGGGCGACAACGTACGGACAGCCCAAGCGATCGCGAGACAATGCGGGATCCTGACCAACTCCGGGGTCGTTGTGGAAGGTCCAGCGTTCCGAAAATTGTCCGACGCAGAAATGGACAGTATGTTACCGCGTCTGCAGGTACTGGCAAGATCAAGCCCAGAGGATAAGAGAAGGCTGGTGAAACGGCTCAAAGAACTCGGCGAGACGGTGGCTGTGACGGGCGATGGCACCAATGACGGGCCGGCCCTGAGAGCTGCCGACGTTGGGTTCTCGATGGGCGTATCCGGCACCGAGATTGCCAAGGAAGCCTCGTCAATTGTCCTGATGGACGACAACTTCTCGTCGATTGTCAAGGCTATAGAGTGGGGGCGGACTGTGAATGACGAGATCAAGAAGTTTCTCAACGTAAGTCCACTTTGCAAGGGACACGGGGAACCATGTGGCTAACAGGATGAACCTTGAAGTTTCAACTCACAGTCAATATTACAGCAGTCACACTCACCGTGGTGTCGGCAATCGCCAGCGACCAGGGGGAGTCAATTTTGACGCCTGTTCAGCTGCTCTGGGTCAATCTCATCATGGACACGTTTGCTGCTCTGGCTCTCGCGACGGACCCCCCGACCAGAGCCGTTCTCGACAGAGAGCCTGAGAGGAAGTCAGCACCGCTGATATCCACGGCCGGGTGGAAGCTTATTATCGGCCAGTCTATATATCAATTTGCCGTCATTATGCTCCTGAACTTTGGAGGGGCTCGGATTCTCGGGTTTGAACGGCCGGAGGAAATGGAGTCGCTCGAAACACTCATCTTCAACACTTATGTCTGGATGCAGTTCTTCAATCTCTACAAGTAAGTCACCAGATGGATTCGTTTCAGAATATTCATGCTTATACAAGAACAGCCATCGCCGCCTCGACAACAGGCTCAACGTGTTTGAGGGCATTCACAAAAACCCTTTTTTCATCGCCGTTAACCTGGCCATCATCACGGGCCAGGTCCTGATCATCACCTTTGGCGAAAGCGCGCTCACGGCAACAACGCTTTCCGCCAAGGAGTGGGCGATATCCCTGGTTCTCGGGTTTCTCTGCATGCCCGTGGCTATACTTATACGCTTCATTCCGGACAAATCAATCGAGTGCATGTTCAGTTTTAAGCGGCTTCGGAGGAGAGAGTCGGTTCCTCGTCAAACAGACGGGACGCCGTGGTCTACTGCTCTGCGGCGTGTTCGCTGCGAGCTTCTCATCATTCGACAGCCGCGCTGCTCCAGAATACAACGCCTCCGATCCGAAATCTCGGGGTTCGCTAGAGAGAGAATATTCGGAAATAGTTGCAGAGACAGTGCGGCGGTGGACGAGAGAGCTCCCCTGCTCCAGAGACCTAGGAGCAACGAAGATCTCCGCAGTCAGGACCGCCCTCGCGCGGGCTCGGTGTGCGCGCCGTCTGTTGTCATGGCTGGATTAATAGCGGGCGGCGTGGCCGGATGGCCACATGAAGGAGCCGGCGAGTGAGGCGTAACTTATATGTAGCATTGCATGACCCCTTGCACATAGTCGGAATGCCTAAAGCGTTGAAACACTTCGTCGCGACGTGCGAAGTATACACGGTCAAGCGCTGATCAGTCTAGGCTGAAATCCCAATAACAAGTCCTTGAATGGATTGAATATGGATAAATTATGACAAAAAGCGCAGACATGCGTCCGAAGGTGGTCGTGAATATGCCTTTGGTTCTCAAATGCCGAGGAGTGCAGACGCCCCCACAGATGCCGGTCGTTAGCGTTAGGTTGAGATCTCGCAGCAAGCCAATCACGCCGTCGACGGCCACTGACATCGGGTCAAAGCTTACGCGTAGAGGTGTCTTGGATCAACCCCTGCCCACGATCGCACATAACTTAATTGTCGATTCTGCCCGCGCGCCAACCTGAGACCCGACCACGGCACGGACGCCGCCGATGGCGCGCAGCGGATGCCTTGGTCCGTCGCAGTCTAGCCAGCCATGACATTCGCGCGTACCCGTATAAAGCGAGGCCTGGGCCTCGTGGCCGGCCTCACGGCAGCGCGAGCAGGCGCCGCAGCCATCGGCCGCGCCCCCGAGATGCAGCTGCCTCTGGCGCTCCCCTTGGCGGCCTCGACGGCCCTCGCGGCCGCGTGCAACGGCCGGGCCGAGCTGTGCGGGCGGCGGTACTCGGACGTGACCCTGATCGGCTCGCACAACAGCGTCTTCGTGGGCCAGACGCTCGCGCACAACCAGCTCGTCTCGGTGACGGAGCAGCTCGACAGCGGCGTGCGCTTCCTGCAGGCGCAGACGCGCGACAAGGACGGCGACATCGAGATGTGCCACACGTACTGCTGGGAGCTCGACGTCGGCCCCCTGGCGGCCTACCTCGAGGAGATTGCCGACTGGATGCGCGGCCACGCCGACGAGGTGGTGACGCTGCTGCTGACCAACAGCGACGGCCTGCCCGTCGACAAGTTCGACGCGGCGTTTGGCAGCTCGGGGCTCACGCAGTACGTCTTCCGCCCGGCCGGCGCCGTGGCCAAGGACCAGTGGCCGACGCTGCAGGAGCTCATCGACGCCGGCACGCGGCTGGTTGTCTTCATGGGTGAGTCCGCCAACACTGGTTGTCGTGCGGGACGGGACGGGCTCTGACGGGACGGGCTGCAGACTACCACGCGGACCAGCGCAAGGTCGACTACATCCTCAGCGAGTTCGACCACTACTGGGAGACGCCGTACGGCGTCACGGACAAGAGCTTCGCGACGTGTAGCGTGGACCGGCCGTCGGGCGGCGACCCGGCGCGGCTCATGGGCATCATGAACCACATGCTCAACTTCAAGATCGGCGACATTGTGTTCCCCGACCTGCTGGACGCGGGCAACACCAACTCGCTGGCGTCGATCCAGGGCCAGGTCGACCTGTGCAAGAGCCAGGGGAGGCCGCAGCCGAATGTTGTCCTGGTGAGTTTCAGACGCATGCGTCGGCGTTGCGCGAAGCTAACTCGGTGGGCTCTCAGCTGGATTGGGTCAACATTGGCGATGCGCAACAGGCGCAGCTGGTCCTCAACGGGCTTTCGTGACGGATCGTTTGGGTTGAACGATGGATATGTGCAGGAGATGCCTTTGAATTAGGTAACGATTCACGATGGGTCATGAATAGACAGTGCTGTCTCTGTGAGAGAGCCTCGGCTACGGCAATCACGCAATGTAATCCAAAACCATATAAATTTGAATTTGAGTTCATCAATGCCAAAGGACAATACAATGGCCGCTTCACAGCACAGCACACGCGTCCGCCCCCTCCTTTTCCGAGCTGCTGCTGCTGCCGCTGCGCGATGGGTTATCGCCAGGCCTGTCCGTGTAGATGGCGTCCGGCCTGCCAGTTTTGCTCGCCATGCTTCCCGATGAGCTGCCGTTGGGGCCGTCGGTGTAGACGGTGATCAGCGTGTCAGTTTTGCTCGCCATGGCGCTTCCGCTCGTACTCCTCGGCGGGTTCCCAGCGTCGCAAGAAGAGGTCTTGTCGCGGCAATCTGACTGGCAGGTACTGTCGTTGGCGCAGGCCTCAATGCACCGATTACCCCATTCGTGGCAGATAAAAAAGGGTAACGTTAGTTGATACTGGCTCAAGTTGGGTTGCGTTCCATCGCTGCATATGCAGCCATACGTGAGTGACTCCTATGACAGTCAGAACAAATATGGCCCCGGATACGTTTGCGCGGTTCAAGGCATACAGGATGGCATGTGTTCACAACCGTATTCGTATTCGAGTGGTCAAAACCGCAGACAAGAGCGCATGTTGCTAGCTCAGCTGAGCACCATGCCTCTACGCCGTAGTTAGTTTATGTTTGTGATATTCAGAGTATACGGAGTAGAAGATTACTCACTTCGGATGTTGTCGGGCACGGAATCGGGATCGATGGTGAAGTCGGCTTGGGCAAACGCCATCAAGGCGGCAGCCATAGACAGGACGGTAAACCAGAACGGAGGCATCGTGGATCTGTACTAGGAAGGGAAATTTAATCGGAGCCGGTGCTTGGAAGAGAATATTATGTTAATAGATTCCGTCTCTTAACAATGCCAGCCCCGTCCAGGCACGATTCGGCAGAGCGCGCACGGCAAGGGTGGGCAGCCACCCCCGGCCTGACGGGCGAATCAACGCCATTGCATTACATCAAGACTCCCCGGTTTAGGCATGCAAGTTGTGTTGGTCGCGGCAGCCAGGTCCAAGGGCAACTGCCCGCGCCATCGTCTCTTGTGCTCGCTGCGGCTGCTGCGCCGCAAGTGCCCATCAGACATGTCTCGTCCTCGAAACCCCCCTTCGCTCGTGTCGTCATCGCGCGCCGCATGCCAGATGGCGGCTGCAACCTAATTCTTGTGGAGGGAGCTAACGAAATTGGCACCGCGGCCCATGAGCCACGCGCCGCCAGGGGTCGAGCCCAGGGGCGGCGGCGACCTCGTATACGAGTAGGGCTCGATGCGCATCGTCACGTACGACTGCGCGCCCCCTCTCGCTCTGCACCACCACCGTCTGCCGAGCCCGACAGGATGCTGCACAAGACGATATGGCGCGCGGCCCTGGCTGCTGCTGCTGGTGAGCGCGCCCCCGACGTGACGAAGGCCCAGCTAACCGCGGACAGCGCTCGCACCCGCGTGCGTCCTCGCCGCCGACAAGGACAACCCCCCCGGCCAGTCCACCTTCATCTCTCCCGGCGGCGACGTGGGCTTCGCCTTCACCGTGCCCGACAATGACAACTCGGACATCTACTTCAGCCTGCGCGTGCCCGTCGAGAACTCGTGGGGCGCCGTCGGCATCGGCAGCGACGACATGAAGGGCGCCCTCTTCCTCATGGTCTACCGCAACTCCAAGGGCGACAACGTCACCTTCTCGCCGCGCACCTCCTTCGGCAACCTCGAGCCCGAGTTCTACCCGAAACTCGAGTTCGAGGTGCTCAACGGCACCGGCGTCAAGGACGGCTACATGCTCTTCAACGCGAAGTGCACAAAGCACTGCCGCAGCTGGCCCGGCGGCGACACCAGCGGCGGCTACATCGACGTCAGCTCGCCCAGCCAGAAGGGCATCTACGCCGTCGGGCCCAAGGAGAGCTTCGGCAGCGACAGCACCTCGGCCGCCATCAAGATGCACCGCGAGTACGGCAGCTTCACCATCGACATGAAGCGCACCCAGGGCAGCCCCGACGCCCCCGTCCTCGACAAGGACTCGGTCAACGAGGGCACCTCGCTCGACTATAGCAAGACGGGCGTCTCCGACGTCAAGGCCGCCCTCCACGCCACCTTCATGGTCTTGGCCTTCGTCGGCTTGTTCCCCTTTGGCGTCGTCGTCCTGCGCCTCGGCCGCTGGGCGCGCTGGCACGGCCTGAACCAGGCGCTAGGCGTCGTCGGTGTCCTTGCCGGCCTGGGCCTCGGCGTGGCCGCAAGCTTCAACTACCAGAGGGTGCGTCTCTCGCCATGGGAAGAGCAACTTCTGTCGCTAACGCTTTCCAGTCTCGTGACTTTCGCTCCTACCACCAGATCTTCGGCTTCATCATCGTCGCCTTTGTCCTGGTCCAGTTCTCGCTCGGCGTCCTCCACCACACGCAGTATCGCAAGACGCAGGCGCCAACCAAGTATGGCCGGGTCCATCTGTGGCTGGGCCGCCTCGTCATCTTCCTCGGCGTGCTGAATGCCTTTTTGTATGGCCCCCATTCTCACATCGCCCGCCGAATCTATGCACTGACAGGATCGCAGCGGCTTCACGTTTGCCCTCGACCGCAAGTACGGCATGGTGCTTGCCATCCTCATCGTCGTCGGCCTCGCTGCCAGTCTCTTCGTTTTGATCTGGCGCCAGCGGTTGGAAAGGAGGAAGCGCCTCCAGGCCATGGGTGGTCCTCTCAACGGCGCCAACACGGGCTATCAACCCCAGCCGTGGCGAGAGAACCCTCCTGCTTCGGGGTCTGGTTATGCCCCCGATCCACCGCCGGGCTATGAGGCCCCGTCGCATCAGATCGGTCTGCAGCCAGTCTCGTCACCCACGCCGTGGAAAAGCGGCGGCGCAAGAGACTATGAGGACGAGCCCGCCCTCGGGGGTGCGCAACGCCCAAGGGAATTTGCATAAGAAGCGAGATGCACTACAATTCGAGCAAGGCGAAAAAAGGTGGCAGTTGGATGGCAGGTAGGCTGCATGTTTGAATCAGAACCGCTAAACGTATCATGGGATGTACTATATTGTCCAGGAGATCATTCCGGCGTTGAGAATCGTCCACGTCCGGGACCATAGCCGGAGCTGGGAACGGAGTTTTTGCTATTCAAGAATTGACCCCTATTGCTCATCTCCCTCGAACTCCCCTCAAGCCCTTGAAGGGAGATCCGGATTATTACGAGCGCTAACATGAAGAGGCACAGACGATTTCATCATCACGCAACGGTGAAGAAGTGACAAGTCGCGCGGTCACCGGGTAGTGAGTGGCAATAGTAGTCGAGCAACCCACATGCGCGTGATACACAACACATCACACGCAGCGACGCAAGTCTCTTCTCTACGGGCTGCAAAACATGCGCGCTTGATCAAGCAGGAAATGTAATGCAACGAAGATTTTGGTTCGATGAAAGTCTATCTTTCCTACGGAGTTCCCTCTCCAGGTTCTTCCTTGTCGCCGTCGAGCCAAATCTCATGTCCGTCTCCCTCCCTGACCAGCAAGCTGGCCAAGCAAGCACAAACGGCGATGCCGGCGAGCGCCCACCACACGGCTCCAACAACGCCCCTGCTGAGCCCGAAGCCATACACGACGCCGCCGACCATGGGTCCGATGGTGCGCGCCGCACTGCTGACGCTCTGACCCAGGCCGTGAACGGTGCCGAGGACGCTCGGGTGCGGAGAGCAGTTGTTCACCAGGATGGCCTGGCTGGGCAGCGCAAAGGTGCGTCCTGTAACCTGCAGCAGCAGCACTCCCACGAGGGAAAGCCAGACAGCGGCACCAGCCTTGGCCGCGGGCGGCGCGGCGGTGCTGGGTATGACAGCCAGGTAAGGCACGAGGACGTAAGTGGCGGGGAAGAAGAGCAGCGAGAGGCGCCAGGAGCGAATGGTGCCGAGGCGGTCGGCCACGCGTGGGTATAGGAAGAGCTGCATGGTGATGCCGATGACGCCGAGGATGGCCATGGCGAGGCCGACGGAGCGCGGCTGCAAGCCGAGGCCGCCAGTGAAGCGAAAGGGAAGGCGGAGGCTGTGTTCTGACGTTCGCGGGTCCCAGACGGGCGTCGAGAGGAAGACGAACCACAGCGAGTTGAAGGTGCCAATGTGAAAGGTGAGGAAGAACTGGGCGAAGAGCGTGAGGGCGACGTTGCGCGTGAAGATGCGCCGGAAGGCCAGGCGCTGCGTGTACCGCTTGACGACGGGCTTCGATGACGGCGCGCCCTCGGCCATGAGCTCAACGTCTGCCGTCGGGAGGGCCTCGTATCCCGTCGTGGCCCTCGAGAATCGCCTCCGCAGCAGCGCCGCCAGCTTCGAGCCGACACGGGTTCCCAGGTCGGGCGCGCCGCGCAGGCCGTCGAGCGTCTCCTCGAGGCCGAGCCAGACGGCGGCGGCGGCGCAGAGCAGGAACGTGGCGCTGACGAGGTTGGGCGTCGCGTAGGGGAAGCGCACGAAGAAGGGCACGGCCCCGAAGAGATCCGGGTAGCTGCCTGCCGGGTCGGAGAGCAGGCCGCCGAGGATGGGGCCGATGATGACGCCGATGTTGAAGGTCATGGGGAGGAGGAGGAAGGCCCTGGGCTGGAACCTCTTCTCGCGGATGATTTCGCTGATCCTGCATGCAGCATCAGCATGGCCGTCGGGCTCTCAAGCGGTGCGGAGACTTACATGGTCCGCATGACGCCAATGTTGCCGTTGGTCATGCCCCCGAGCGTGCGGAAGACGAGCGCCTGCCAGAAGGTCGTCGAGAAGCCGAAGCCGACGCACGAGGCGGCGGTGCCGAGCAGGCCGATGAGCAGGACCGTCTTGCGGCCGGCGCGGCTCGAGTCGGCGACGCGGCCCCAGAGCAGGGCCGTGACGAACTGCGCGGCCGTGAAGCTGGCGTGCAGGACGCCGGCCTGGCTGGCGATGGTGGCGTCGGGGAGCGACGGGTCGAACCACTTGAGCTGGTAGAACATGTACGCCTGGGGGGGTCGTCGTCAGCGGTCTGGCACATGCGGGTATACACCAAGGAACAGGGGACGCACCTGTAGCGATGTCTGCACCAGGGGCTCGCTCATCCGAGCCAACGTGATGATGACCAGCTGGTCCTTTCGCGGGAGGTCCATCCACGCGACAGGCTCCTTGCTCCTCCGTGTCTGTGCCTGAGAAAGGCCGGCAGCCGGAGCGCCCCTGGCAACGACGCCGTTACGCTCCATCACGGGAGACGCATGGCTTCCTCCTTGTCGCTCGACGGTTTCCGCGGCGAGCAGGGCGTCCGTCTCCACGTCGAGGACGCGGTCGGGCTCGTCATGGCCGTGAGGACTGTCATGCCCCATCTATTCCGGTGGCGGGAGCGACGCGGCAGAGAGGCGGCGCAGCGCTACAGGCGTTGACGTTGAGTGGCGAGGTGAGTATCACGGCAAGAGAGGAGAGTGAGCCGTGGTGATCCATCACAGGCGCACCGACGCGTTCACTGAGCCAAGCACAGGTGAACGAACAAGATCAACAAGGGCGAGAAAAGGCCTGAAGAGTAAGCAACATGTGCATCGCCCGGATCGGACTTGCTAGCGATAGCGGAGCGCCGAATCGGTGCCGCACTGCCGAGCAAGCGGCCCGTTGACGCGATGAAGCCGCCCCCCCACGGACCCATCTTGCCACGCATCGCCAATCACGGAAGCACGGCCCGGTGGCTCCTGTCGCTAGGACGAATTGTGCGACTTGCCGTCAAGATGGCGACTGCGCCCTCGTCCTGCCCGGCGGCCGGGTGGGTTGAAGAGGTTGGATTTGGCTGAGCACGCGGAGGGGCCCGCCGGAGGGGTCCGGGACCGGCGCTGGCTCCCGCCCCGCAAGAAGCCGGCCCCGTCGTGTACGTAGCCACTCAAACGTCGGGCATGCAGCAGGTTACATAGATTCACTTGCCACTCTTTCATGTTCGTGATTCCATGTTCGCGAGCTCTTGAAAGCTCCAGCCGTGTTTGTTTGCGCTTTTTCTTCCCATCGACTGCAGCTGCTGAACAGGCGCCGTGACGATTAGGTGGTCGGGAGAGACAATCACCTTCACTGTCGAGGACTCACCACCGCCTCACTCCTCTCGACGCCGCAGCACCACACATACACATCATGGCCCTCACCGTCAACATCGGCGACCGCAGGATCCAAGTCACGGCGCAGACCCTATCCGCCGACGCCTTCGCCCCCTTCGGTGCCGTCATCGCCAACCCCCGCCCGGACGTCCACCCCTCGGCCTTCTCCGCGTCGTCCAGCCTCCCTGCCAACGCCGTGTCCGCGAACCAAGGCTCCGCGATCCAGTACCGCGCGGTGAGCCGCCCGCGCAATCTCTACAGCCAGGCGCCCAGCGGCCGCGCCGACCCCGTGACGAGCGTCTTCGTCTGCGCCGCGCGCGAGCTCCGCCCCGCCGACGCGTCGCACGACAGCTTCGCCGTGCGCGTCCTCGAGCGCCATCCCTTCACCACGCAGACCTTTGCGCCGCTCGCCTCCTCGGCCTCGACCTACCTCATCGTCGTGGCGCCCAGCCTCCCGCCCGCTGCGGCCGACGCGAAGCTCCCGGTGCCGCGCGGGCACGACCTACCCGGGAGGGGCCTGCCGGACCTGCGCGGCCTCCGGGCGTTTGTCGCCAGCGCCGCGCAGGCCGTCACGTACGGCGCGGGGACGTGGCACGCGCCCATGGTCGCGCTCGGCGAGGCCGGTGAGACGCTCGACTTTGTGGTGTCGCAGTGGATGAGCGGCGTGGGCGACGAGGACTGCCAGCTGGTCGAATTTGAGTCGGATGGCGTCGCGGAGCCGAGGATCGACGTGAGGGTACCCCGAGTGGGACGGTTAGAGAGGCTATAATTATATCAAGAGACATTTCTTCAGTTGATTGCCCCTCATCCATATTCCAAATTGCTAGAAAACATTGAAAAAAAACTCTCGATCCATGCGAGTTGTGTTACACACAGGCTGAGTACGGTCGCTGAGAGAGCGGCGGTCTCATCTCACCTACACAACGCCCACCACAGGTCTCACATCGTTTTCAAGACAAATTCATCAACACCTCAGTCTAATTCACTTAGTCCTCACTTTCTCTCATGACTTCACTCCCATCAACCACAGAATCGACTTCATGGCGGTGATGTCGTGAGCTTAGTCATCGTAGATGTGTCTAAATAAAGGCGTCGCGAGACCCCTCCGCCGCACTTCCTCACCTAAGGGGCTTGCGCTCATCGCAAGCACTCCTCTTTGTCATTACCCTTTGCAGTTCTTGCGACCAGGTGAACGGTGATCGGGCCGCAATGACCGTCACGCCTGCTCCCGCGCCGGCCGTGAACAAGCTTGAGGACCTCTCCGGCCTCGTTCTCAAGCCCGGCGAGAACCCCTACACGGCCCTGATCAGCGCCTGCAACGACAACCATGTAAGACCACACATCAACTTGCACCTCTTCCTTTCATCTCGCGAGCTGACCCTGCGAAATAGGCAGAGATACAGAGGCTCTACGCCGTGCATCGCACCAAGCGCAATGCCCAGCAGAGAGCCAAATTCCTGGCTGCCGACTTTGCCGGCCTGGCCATCGACCAGCACTTGCTGAAGCTAGAGCGGCCAGACGTTGAGCCCGGTTTCCGCGATCAGAGGAACTGCTTCGTGTTTTGGGCGCGGCCTCCGATGCATGTCCTCCGCTTGGCAGCCAAGGTACAAGACATGCTTAAAGCGGCGGCGCCGGGTAAGTTGAATATTGATGTCTGATGTGAGGGGGGGGAATAGCGGCTGACTGACCAAAAACAGGCGTATGGTTGATGCCAACGTACAACATGCACATGACGACGCTGGAGGTCACCTTTTCAAAGACTCCCGACGAGATTGCATCCCTCGTGTCTGTCTTGCGCCCGGAAATTCCTTCCATCACCTCTTACACTTACTCTCACCGCTCCCGTCTCGTCAAGCCCACTATCTCCTATGACCTCTCCGCTTTTGCCCTCTCCTTCCTTCCCGCTTCTGGCGAAGCACCGCTGTCCCCATCTCCCACGGGCCCGGAACCCCACGAAGGTATCACGCAGGGTGACGGTTACACGTACCACCACCTGCGGCGCGATATCTTTGATCGGGTCCGGGACGGTGGACTCGAGGTCGGCTCTCGGTACCAGGTCCCCAGCGCTCACATCACCTTGGGACGATACTTGGACGACGCGGACCACGACACGCTCGAGAAGCGCGAGCGCTGGATCAAGGCTATTGACGACATCAATGAGTGGCTGGAGCGGGAAGTCTGGGGCAGGCCCGACGCTGATTTCATCGGGGAATGGGTCGTCGGACAGGAGAAGGGCTTGGATGCGAGGAGCGGGACTCTGTGGTATGGAGGTGGCAGAACCATCACGTTGGGCGAGGGTTTCTAGACGCATAGGCACCATAGATGGGCGATTCGATAGACAGCTTCAGACAGCTTGACCATTCTTCACAGGGTGAAAAGCACGCATCAATGCGACAGCGTGCGCTCAAGTTGTTTTCCATCACCAGTGAAGCCCTGTTCCTGAAAAGCCCGATTCTCCTACTCTATCCATCGCACGAAAGACTTGCTGTGCCTGCCGCCGCCTTTGCCAAATGATCGTCGTCGGTCGTCGGGCTGACAAAATCGCAGGTACACCTCTCGATTCGGCATCTCGTAGCTGTCGTTGCACGCAGGTTCGTTCTGAAATTGACACAGAGATCTTTTTTATTGATTCCCTATGAACCATCCTCCCATTGAGGACTTGTACCCCCTTCGCCAGTGTCCATGATGCCCATAAGCTGCAAGGAGAAGCACGAGAAATGGAGTGACCCAAACACACAATGCACTTAGAACACCAGAGCAGCACCCTTCGTCTTCTTGTCACCACTGAACGTCTTGTTAGCACACGTCGCCCGTGTCGTCGATGGTGGTGTTGCACGTACCCCAGCTCGAAGTGCTTGCATCGCTTCAGCGCCAGCTGGGACTTGGCCTTGCACTTGACGCACTCCAATCTCAGGACGACCTTCTTGGTGGTCTTGGCCTTCTTGTGGAAGACGGGCTTGGTCTGACCACCGTAACCGGACTGCTTTCGGTCGTATCGTCGCTTACCCTGGGCGAACAGGGAGGCCTTGCCAGCCTTGTACTGGGTGACCTTGTGCTGGGTGTGCTTGCGGCACTCCTTGCCCTTGCAGTAGGTGTTTCGGGTCTTCGGGATGTTGACCTGTTCCACCAAGTCAGTCTCCTGCTGGACAGATTGCGAAGCGCCATGGAGTATTCGCCAAAGTCGCGAGCGGTCGTCGGTTCGCACGAGACAGTCTTGGGCGGCCCGGCACGAGAGATTCCAAGTTCACGGACACGTCGGTGATGCCCTCCTCGATATGCGACGTCGTGATCGTGAAATGCCGTGCCGTTCGCAGCCCCCGCTTCCAAAGTTCGTTTCCTCCAAAGACTGTCATCGTGCGCCGGCGACCGCTCGCGTGCTTCGTGAAATACAATGGTCGTGTTGTCGAGGGCTTGAATCAGCATGGGAAATGCGACAGAGACGTACCATCTTGACGACGTTGTGCGGTGTCGTGACTTTGTGTTTGGTGATGCAAAGTTCCCAGGTGAGAGCGAAATTTGGGAGGTTTTGGTGATTTCTCGCTTTGTGGGAAACTAGGGTAACCGCTGTTCCTGATTGGAAGATGCGGGCGCATGTGGGCCCGCCACGGGCCTGCCTCAAATCCAGGGCTCCAACGAAGAAGACAGCAAACGTGATTAGCTAATAGGTCGTCACCGCCTACCTAGAACAGCGACCTTTATGCACGCATAAAGATGCACAAAGCTCGACCGAGCACCTCAGCTTGCCCGCCCCTGGAAGGAGGCCCCACCTTGGTTGCGAGTGCCAACACGTCGGTCTGTTCTCAGGAATCTGGAAGACGACACGACACGACATAATCGCAACAGCTGCCCACCATGGACCCGTACTCTGCCGAGGGCGAATTGATTAACATTCACAACCACTTCCACCAGGGCCAGTACCAGGAGGTTGTTGACTTCGACACGTCTTCTTTCTCGCCCGAGAACACCCTGCCCGCGCGCATCCTCAAGCTACGAGCTCGCATCGCCCTCGGCCAGGCTGACGATGTCGCCGCCGAGGTGAAGGGAGAGACAGAGCCCGACCTGGAGGCCGTCAGCGCCTTTGCCGAGTACACTCTGGGAAACACCGATGTTGCGCTGAAGACGGTTGAGAAGCTGGCCTCAGCGGCTGCCGATAACGTAACGGTTCAGGTCCTTGGAGGAACAGTCCTGCAAGGTGCTGGCAAGTCGGACGATGCCCTGGCGTTGCTGTCGCAGCACCAAGCGAGCCGTGAGTACAAGAGCGCATTCCTGAGACTCATGTTGGACTGACCCGCGAGAGCAGTGGAGGCCGTCGCCCTGATCGTGCAGATCCACCTGCAACAGAACAGAACCGACCTCGCCGTCAAGGAAGTCACTGCCGCGCGGAGATGGGCCCAGGACAGCCTGCTAGTCAACCTGGCAGAGTCGTGGGTTGGACTCAGAGTTGTAAGCAACCGATATTGCTTCTGGGGCAGATCCATGCTGACGCTCTACAGGGCGGTGACAAGTACCAGCAAGCATTCTACGTGTACGAGGAGCTCGCGCAAGCTCCCTCCACGGCATCGATACGAAGTCTGGTCTCGCAAGCCGTCTGCGAGCTGCACCTGGGACGCGTGGAGGAGGCGCAGGCCGCGCTGGAGCAGGCGCTGAAAAAGGAGCCCCAGTACGCCGAGGCCATCGCCAACACGTTGGTCCTGACGGTCATTTCGGGGGGCGACCCCACCGAGATCACCCAGTGAGTACTGCTTTCCCTGTCTAAATAACATATTGCTGATTGTCCACAGGTCACTCGCAAAGGTTGACCCCAACCATCAGTTCCTAGTCGACCTGCAGGAGAAGAGCGCCTTGTTTGACACGGCCGCGACAAAGTACAGCCCCAAGGTGGCTTCATAAAAGCGTTGGCAGGATCTTTATACGAGCATAATGATAGGCGCATGATAATCAGAGACGGATTCGATGAAATCCACCGGTCGTATCCCGATGTCCCCTAAATGAACACAACAAATGAGGGTTGAATGCTTGGCTTTTCTCCAGCTCGACCTCATGCCCCTTGACCTGGCGTGGCACCCTCGCCAGACGTGGGAACAAGCGAACCCTTATCCATCCTTTGGTCCAGCCACAAGGCTGCCCATGTGCCAACTTCTTTCGTCCTATGTCGCCACGTAACCGCACTTGAAGTCTTCGCCATAGACGCTTCGAGAGCACACCGCAAGGTGCGCGTGCTCTTGACCGATGCAATCTCATCACTGTGCCCTTTCTGCAATATTTATCGAAGGCTTAGCTTCGTCTATTCTATAGCTCGTCTACTTCAGCAACGGAGCCTTGTGAAGAGTGAGACTCTATTCTTTGGAGCACGAGCCGTCCTCTCGTTGTGCGGTCGGCATGCTTGGCACAGCTGGGAGAGCTATTTTGAGGCTTGAATGGCGAAGGCTGAGACAAGAGGAGGCTTTAGTTAGCTGCGCTCTTTGAACATGGGGAGGCTTGCTGTGAGCTCCAGTCGAACCTCGGGATTGCTACCGCGTGCAGAGCCACTGGTTGCTTGTGGGACGCGCTTGCGGCAGACTTGTGCTCGAGTTCGTCATCTGATATGTGAATCTTCGAGCGGACGTGGTTCCAGAACTGATTGACTTCATGAGGCCCTCGGTGGATGACTTTGGGGACTTCATCTGACATCGCCATTGCCGCATGCTCAACAGAGGCGGTAGTGACCTCCTGACAGCCTGGGGTTTTAGCATCCGTTTCTTCAGAGCCCGTAAGGGAATTTACTTCGCCAGTGGTGTTAATAGCCTTCTCCGCGGCGGCTCCAGACTCCTCAATTTCGGCCTCGTCATCCTTAACGGCAGGGGGAGAAGCCTTCCCGACATTGTTGGTAGAGCCAAGCACACTGACACGCGTCTGCTCAGAAGCAGCAAGGCCCCTGCCGGCATTATTGAAGATGCTTCCGAGGGGAACATTGCTCAAATCCCCTCTCACCCCATCCAAACACCTGACGAGGGTGGTCTGGGTGAAGAATTTGGAATAATTGAGGAAGGCCAAGGAGTGATCCTCAACTCCAGGAGCATG
Source organism: Tolypocladium amazonense (assembly GCA_024340795.1). NCBI lineage: Eukaryota > Fungi > Ascomycota > Sordariomycetes > Hypocreales > Ophiocordycipitaceae > Tolypocladium > Tolypocladium amazonense. The sequence continues at coordinate 66,802 of JALHCE010000040.1, read as the reverse complement.
CGGGATGGTACATTTCGCCAAGAGAGGCTCTCGGGTCGTCCTCGCCGAACTAGTCGACGGATTTCGGTTCAGTCCGGACGGGACCTTCTTTGGCGATGCGGGGGGAATTGGATGCGAAGCCTCGATCCAACCGACGATTGACTTAACCGAGCGGCCACCGTTGGTTCTGGGCCCCTTCCACTCCAAAGGGATCTGATTGCGGGAGGAACGAGAAGAATTCGGCGAGTTGCGGTTACCGAGGTTAGAAGAAAAGCTATTTGGCATCTTTGCCGCTCGTTGGCGACTCATAATGGGGCTGTTGGATTTGTTGTCACCCTTCGTGGGGCTCTCGTGAGAGCCAGCATCCCCCTCAACGAGGCTAGAGGATCCCATGGAGAAATGGCCAGCGCCCCGTGGCTCCTAAGAAGAGGACGAGGGACGAAATATACGTGGCACGATTAAGTTTCCCCCGGGAGTTGGGAATACGAAGAGCCAAGACGAAAGGAACCAAGTGAAGGGCATCACAGTCGGTCTCAACAGGATTCGTGATTTTGGAGAAGAGAGTTAATCGCACGTGGCGGAGTGCGAGAGGTGGGCGGTATACATGGCGGTTTGAACTCGCATACTCAAACCGTGAACTCCAGCTGTTCAGGGAGCTGGCTGAACACATACCGAGCTGCAATGGCGAGACACTCTGTTCCGCGCACGTCCGAATTGGAAATGGATCGTGTCAACATGCCATAGATAGAAGCATTCAATTCCTTTGCCAAACTTGGCAACTTCAAAAAACTCCGTCTAATGGCTCCCCATCCACCGACTTTTTACCCCGTCGCGGGCATCCGTTCCATACGTCGAAAAAATGTCGCTCACCCCCCTTCGCCCAACCACCATTGTCCCCAGACATGGCGGCGATGAATCCTCTGTCATGGTGCAATTTTCCAAGCCTGAGCTCGCCAAACGTCTTCCTTATTTCTTGGCCGGGAAGCGGGGGGCGCCGATGTCGCTGCCGCGCAGCTTGACGTTGAGGACGCGCTCCATGGAGGCGAGCACCTTCTGGTCGGGGGTGGCGGAGCCGCGCTCAAAGTCGGCCACGACGGACTGGGTGGTGTTGCAGCGCGTAGCGAGGTCCTTCTGGGTCATCTTGGGCGTCATCTTCTGGCGCGCGGCGGAGATGGCGTCGCCGACCTGCTTGCCAACGGTGTTGGGCTTGATGATGTCGTCGGAGCGGTCGACCTTGGTCAGGCGCTGACCCTCGCCGCTTCCACTGCCGGCCTGGAGTGCATTTGTTAGCGATTGCCTCTCTGCCTTGGAGGTATTGCCCGTGTTCCGCCTGATGGCGACGAACACGACATGGGGCGCTCGAGTCGTACCGCATTCGCAGAGGCGTACTTCTTCTCCGTGCCGATGACGCCACCGCTTCGCTGGGCAGCGTTCAGAGCAGCCTTGCCTCGGATGACAGTCTCGCGCTCAGAGGCGCCAGGCCCGCGGACCTTGCTGCCGATCTTGGTGACGGTATCCCAGCCCTCAGACATCTTGGATGGTTGTGGCGGGGTAGTGCAGCGGTGAGTGGGATGATAAACAGAGGCGAGTGCTGCGTCGCACTGCGATGGTCGGACGTCGAGTTAGATGGCTAGGCCGTGAGGTTTGCAATAAATGCGCGATGAGAGATGTTTTCGAACCGTTGATGAGGCGGATATATACGGCGAGGATGGTGGCATGTGGTAGAAACTGAGTCAACCGGCGGGACGGACATAAAAGCCTTCGTGGGGTCGATGCTGTGCCACGCAGAGCTGACTCGGAGCCACAGTGGCTGCAGCGGTGCCGTAGAATGTGCTAGACGAGTACCGCAGGGGCAGCGTTAACCCCAAGCTGGCTGACATAATGACTCCACTGGCCCCGTACATCGTCAATGACGGCATGCTACTCGTATGAAACCGCCGTGCGCGATGACTAAGGTCGCCAGTCGCGTTATTACAGGCACTACATGACCCGGGCGAGCACCTTGATGGCACAGTCACCGAACTCATGACGCTGGATCGGTGGAGTTGTGTCGCGGCTGGCCTCCCGCTCTCTTCTCCTCCTCAACTTCCCCTTGGGGTTGTTCTCCGCGAAATCCTCCCCCCTCGAGGGCCATGGACGAGCTGTCGGACGACTCGCCGTGGCTGCCCTTGATTCTCGCCAGCGATTTTGCGGACCGGTTCATACATCGCGATGCGCTCTCGTTCTTGGTCCTCGGCGTCATATTCGCATGCTTTGTATTTCTGGGAAGTTGGCTGGACCTGCTTCTGACTCTGACATTCCTCGCACTTAGAAACAGCGATCTCCTTATATCGTGGGCACGCAACTCAGCAACGGTGCAAACCGCAGTAAGCTCTTTGCTTCTTTTCCTGGGGAGCTGGCTTGTCTTCAATTTCATATTGCCAGCCTTCTTCTCTAAAGACCTTGCGACTTGGAAAGGTATCGGCCGGCCGTACCTGATCCCCTGCCAGACGTCACATACGCGGGTCTTCCCCAAGAAGCATTCCTTCACATACTCTTACTTAGTTGTTGGTATTCCCGTTGGCTACAAAGGGAACGTCAATGGTCTTGTGTCAATAGATGAAGAACCAAGGCACTCCGCCTTTTGGCCGCTCGCGGGATCGAGAAGAAAAGGCTGGTATGACGTGAGTGCATCGGACTATCTCCAGAGGGGCCACAACCTCCTCAGGCTACGCGGCAAGCTGGACAACTTTCTCAGATCCCAGGTGAGTTGCCTTCACTTTTATGCGTGCGCAGTGCTGACTTCTGTAGGACGTCAATCCTTCTGACTATCCCCACGCCTATCTGGTCACAGCTGCTAGGTTCTTGGGGTATCACTTCAACCCCGTCTCATTCTGGTATCTCTACTCTTCGGAGAAGGTGCTGTCTGCCATTGTTCTGGAGGTCAACAACACCTTTGGCGAAAGACGGCCTTATCTCGTGTTGCGAGACTTTGAAGAAGAAGCCCGACAAGTTTCGGATAGCAGTTTGGCTTCTTCGAACACGACTCCGGCGCGGGTGAAGGGATCTTGGCCGAAAGACTTTCATGTCTCGCCATTCAACTCCCGCAAGGGATCATATTCTCTCCTGGCAAGCGATCCACTCTGTGCCGACATGAAAAGCTTCCGCGGTGTCGACGTCACGATCAATCTGAAGTCGTCCAAAGGACATCCGAAGCTCGTGGCTCGGCTTTTCTCTTGCGGCGAAGCTGCGGACCCTTCGAGCATGAGTCGCATACAACAGCTCAGGTTCTTAGTGAGCTGGTTCTGGGTTGGATTTGTCACCTTTCCTAGGATTGTCAAGGAGGCTGCTGCTCTCTTCTTCAAACGCAAGCTGCATGTCTGGTATCGACCAGAGCCCCTGAAGAAGAGCCTGGGCAGGCATGCAGACGGCATCGAAAGGAATCTGGAGGGCGTGTTTCGCAACTATCTGCGCTTTCTCGTCGAGCAATCCCGCAGGCCACTTTCTGTCAGATACATTCCCAGCGGCGTCACAGATGTTGCCGATCAGATTTACACGTCGCCGTCAGCCATCGAGCGGCCCAAGGCAGTCGAGGAAGTGGAGATCAGAGTACTAACGCCAGTCTTTTACTCCCGATTTGTTCACTACGCACACGACTTTGAGGGCATCTTTTGCGAGCTGACGGAGAATGGGACAATATGGGTCGACAAACCACATATTCTGCCCGACATTTTCTTGAAGAGGGGCTCGTCGCCGTTGCATGCCTCCAGCCTTAGAGATTTTGCCTGTTTCAAGCTGATACAGAACCTCCGCCGGCGGCCGGCGAAGATCCCGCGGGTACAGACCTCGGCCGAGCCCGCGCAGCCCACTGCCCCAGCCATCGACATTCGAGACTTTCGGATTTCCTCTATGGATGCCTACGTCTTGAGACACTCCGACAGGGACTTGTTGGCGTCTTATCGGGCTGCTGTGCTCCGGCTCTTCATAGCCGACCATTTCTTCATGGGCAGCACTCAGCTTCTTGGAATTATCGAGCTCGTCGGGCATATCGGCTTCGCTTGGACGTTGGCAGCAATGCTGGCCTTGCGATGACCAATGTCCCATGAATACACGCAAGGGCCATTTTGCCAATACTTGGCGGAATGCGAGCGCGAAAGACGATGCGGCGGCAGTGGAGGCGGTGTTTTTACTCGAATGAAGCCGACCCCCACCTCGGCGATTCAATCAGCATTTAATCTGCGAAACTGCGGGCCACGAAAGAGCCCCCGCGGAAATGCAAAGATGCCGGGCTTCCAGTTTGGCATATTCCGAGCTGCAGAGGGGCTGTAGGATCACGACCCTGCTGATGCAAGTGTGACATGCAATACGGCGCTGCAATTGGGTGGCCCGCTTCCAATTCCAAATCTTCCAAAGCGAGTCGCGGATGAGCGGCCCCGCTGCGTATTCAGCAGCAGTTGACGGAGGCGACATCGATCTCACCTCGTCCAGACCGTGCGCGTCGACGTTATGACAAATAGCATTTCTTGCCAGTTGTCCGGAGCTTGGTTCGGGAGAACTACACCATTGGAGCCGGTAATTAACGCATTTATTAAAGAGCCCAGTGTTGCCTCTCCAGGCTGCACCGACACCTCACGTTCACATTCCACGTCATAAGTCTCGTTCTGCCCCACCAGAGCTTCCCTCCACACCAGCTCCGGTATTTGTTCACTTCCCCGCCGGCACCAACTCTCGACGACGATCACAGCTTCAACCTCCTAGACAAACCACATTGACCCTCGCAAACGCCGTCATCACCATGCCTCTCACTGGACACTGCCTTTGCAAGGCCGTCACCTACTCGGCCGACGTCGAAAGCCCTCTCCTCACCGGCTACGACCACTGCGACGACTGCCAGCGTCAGTCCGGCTCGACCTACTGTACCTCTCTACCCCTCCCTCTCCTCACAGCAGCCTCCAGCTTACTCCGATGCAGCCCTCGTCGCAGTCGTTCCCAAGGACAAGCTCACCATCAACGGCCCCGTCAAGAAGTGGACCGGCAAGGGCTCGTCGGGTAAGGCCGTCCACCGCCTGTTCTGCTCCGAGTGCGGCTCCCCCATCGCCCACGACCCGGACGCCGCCCCCGAGATCATCGCCCTCAAGGCCGGCACCTTTGACACGGAGCTCAAGAAGAACCTCAAGCCTGTGAGTGCCTCCTTTTCGGATGCAATTGGTCCGTGTTCATGGACTAACCTGCCACAGGACACGGAGATCTGGACCGTTGGCAAGCTGCCCTTCTGCCAGGAGCACCTTGCCAAGCCGTTCAAGCACATGCCCGAGTAATTGAGGCAAAGTGCGGGGTGGGGTTTCGATGAGGATCACGATGGCAAGGCACCGCGCAGCTCTCAGGTTGAGACACCACAGCTGCTCGAGGCTGCCACGGAGAAAAGCCTATAGTTGGGCGATTGCTTCCAATTGAGGCAAAAACACAAAAGTCATTCCATGCCATTGCCTCTCATCCACCGGCGATGCACCTCCACACGTGAAAGTCGCATCGAGCAAAGCGAAAGTTTCGCTAATTATGAATCGTAGTCATTGGTCCTATTCATGCTACTACCGTAACGCGTTATTCTACAACCGTAAACCCCGCGCGTTTATCTTTCCATCCTCCTTCCCGGTAGACGATGACTCTTACAACCCCTGCGCCCACACTGCAGGTTGTTGCAGGACCCTTCGAATGGCCTTGCTGCGACGGTCGCGAGCAACCGACACCCTAAGTCCCCGGCTAACACGTACTCGGCGTCCTGGCCTGATGCATGGCGCCAAGCAACACCATCATTCAACCCGCGACTTTATCTTTCCATCCTCCTTCCTCACGCCGGTCACAACGCTATTTGCCTTTGGCCGCTTCGATGGCATCCTGGTGTCTTGGCTATGTTACCATTTCGGTAAACAAAATCGTGCCTCCCTTCCACAATATGGTCAACCAGAAGCTCCTGGACGAGCCCGTCTTTGCCTTTTATCTCGGAAACGGTGAAGAGGGCAGCGAGGCTGTCTTCGGTGGTATTGATGAGACGGCGAAGCGACGGCTGAGGGAGGCGGCCCTGGGTCCGGAGGGACGGATTGGGCCCTAAAGATAAGATCGGGGGATCGGTCCCTCCAGGTCAAATCAGGGGATTGGTCCCTGAAGATCAAATCGGGGGCCTGGGTGGGTTTCTTGTTGGCGGTCCTCTTGGTAGGGTGGCTGGCTTGGGCGGCCCCTTTGTTGGTCGTGCGGTGGAGGACGGCGCTGGCGCCTCACCACGTATAATTTTTATTGTTTGCTACGCTATATACTTTAAATAAACAGCGTTCAGCGGGATGCGATCGAATCTTTGAATGTGACACTGACTTGTGGCCCAATGTTTGCAATAATGCGGCTTCTGCCCAAATACGTGCAAAGCCCACCGTCTTGATATACATGGGACCTGGTGCGAGATAGGAGTACGTTACCAACCAATGGTGGCGCATACACGCGAAACTTGGTAATGCCCAAGAGCACGACCCCAAAGTCAATGCCCATCGTGATGCCGGTACCTTGGACAAACAGCCCGAAAGGCGTACACTGGGAGGTCGACCTCGACTCCATTGCCTACGGAGACCAGATTGCTGAGCTTGAGGAAACCGGCGTCATATCTGCTGCTGCTTCGTGACCGATGCCGCCGGGCCGAGTGGGATATATGCCTAGATGGGATGTTCGCCAAGACAAAAGAATTGATGAAGACAGAAAAGCGTTTATCGAGCCGACATGAGGAAGAGGTAACAGGATGCGAGGACGGCTCGGCGCCTTCTCTGTCGGGCAGGTTCGCGACTGCCCCCGGTCCAACGGGCCGCGTGCATGGCGGCTGTAAATGAGAGGCATCGTCGAGGCGGCGCGACAGCGTCGGCCCTCACCAGCCGCGGCGGGGGCACAACGTGCATCGGCGCACCTTGCGCAGGAACGGACAGACGTACGCGAAAATTCGGCTTGGCGCTTGGCCTTCCTGCTGATTGCTTGCTGCAAGGCGGACCCCTCGAACGGCCTTGCTGCGACGGTCGCGACGGTTCTGCAACCGAGACCCCATATCCCTGGCTAACACGCACTCGGTATGCTGGCCTGATGCATGGCGCCAAGCAACACCATCATTCAACAACCCCCCGCCTGCCCTGCAACAACCTGCAGCGTGGCTGCGGGCGCAGGGGCTGTAAGAGTCATCGTCTACTGGTAATATGATGGTGTTAGTCGCAGGGCCCAGCAATTCTTCAGCACTTCTTGAAGTTGGCCTTTGCAACATCTCAAGACTCCGCCGTTCCCCATGAAGCAAACCGCATTCCTGGCTGTTTCCGCCAGCCTCGCTCTAGGCGTCTCGGCCTCTCATGTCCTTCCCCGCGCCGACAGCAGCGGAGGCGGCGATGTAGACGAAGGCAAGGCCAAGGTCTGCTATCCGGCCAGCAAAGGCGGCGTCACGGCCCCATGCGTGGAAATCGCCAACATCGAGGCAGCCTGCCAACCCAACGGCACCGAGCCCATTGACTACGCGGCCCACGCCCAGTGCATGTGCAGCGGCAGCTACTTTGTCGACTGGCGCGCCTGTCAGAACTGCCTGCTTGTCCATGGCCTCCGCAGCGAGCGCGACAACGTCTACTGGAATAAGATCCTTGACGTCGCCTCCAATGCATTCTGCACGGGCACGCCCACTGCCCAATTCCGGTCCGTCTTTGCCTCTGCCAATAAGGATGCGCCCCCAGCCACGACCGGTGACACCAAGAGCTCCGATCGGTATCCCGACCAGACGGACGTCAGCCTCTACTACACTGCTTCGGGCACCCAGGGACCCGGAGCCATCACTGGCGCGGCGGCGTCGGCCACGAAGCAGCAACAGACCAGCGCTACCGGCTCGGCAGGCACATCTTCTGCTGCCAAGGGCGGCAACAGGACGGGCTTGACTTCAATGCCCACTACCGCGGCGACGGCGACTGCTTCTACCACCCGCACTTCCAATGGCGCCGTTCCAACAGACGGGGCAGGGCCATTGGCGATGGCTCTTGCGGGGGCTGCCTTGGTGGTAGCGCTGTGAATATAATGGTGTTAGTCGTAGGGCTGGAGAGTCGCATCGCAGCTTCAGCTATTTAGTCTCCAAAGTCACCATTGTCCATTGCCTGCTATAGAAGCTGTTCGAAGAATTGTGTCTACCTTCTCAAGACCATCGTCTTATTCCCCAAAGCGCTAAATGCAACCGTACTCAGCCTAGAGTCATACCCATTTTCCTAGGATCTGGGCTGGTCTGGCCTTGCCCATGTCAACTCGCACCATTTCTCGCAAATTCAACATATGCAACCATTTAAACGCCATGCTCGTAGCTCGTTGCCTGTACATAGAAACCATGATATCATCTCATAAGCTCAGACTCATGCCGCGAGAAGCAGCAGACATGCCCCAACCATCCCACCGCCCAGCAACACCTTAGGAACACCGAATCGCCCGTCCGCGGATCCCTTTGCCGGCGCCTGCTTCTGCACGCTGCCAGTTTGGCTGGCCTGCGCCGAGAAGCAGCTTGCCGTGCCGCAGTCGTACCCGCTCGGACAGCATCCCGCCACCGGGCCCGCCGCAGCACCACACATGAACCAGCCGTCCGCGCACGTCGCCGTTGCCGTCGACTTGGGCACGTCCGTCGCGGGCACGACAATGGTGGCGCCGTTGGAGACGATCGTGGTCGACGCCTGTGGCGGGCACGAGTGCGTCTGGCAGTCGCGGTCGGTGCGGCAGCAGCCGCCTCCGTGCGTGGCCAGACAGCCGTAGAAGCCTGTGGGACAGCCGGACTGAGAGCTCGACTCGCTCGTCGACGCCGGCGTGGAGGTCACATCCGAAGAGCCGGTTGGCCGCCAGGGAGGAATGCCAGTTGCGGAGTCTGTGCCGCTGGGTGTGACAACTTTCGTCTCTGTCTTTGTAGTAGGTTGAGGAGATGAGGTATGCGTGACCGTCAGGGTGACGATAACGGTGGAGGGATTGCCCCCAACCACGGTCGTTTGTGTCGAAGTGATCGTGTCTTGCGAACTTGTGCTCTGCACTACCGTCGTCGTAGGCGTCGCCGAAGCGCTTGGAACACCTGCAGCTGTCAGTTCCTGATCGATGATCGTGTTCACGTCTTCACCAGATCAACTTACACCCGACGCCCTGACAGACATAGCCAGGAATGCAGCACCCGCCCCCGAGCTCTGCGGGACAGCTCGCGGCATCAGAAGGACAGTTGCCAACGCCGCCGCCGCACTTGGACCCTTGCGGGCAGCACGCCACATGCCCGACCGTTGTGTCCGGCACGTCGGTGCAATACGTCCCCTGCTGGCAGCACTTATTCGGTGACCCCTGGTCCGCGCAGCTATTCATCCCCGCGGGGCAGGATGCGCGCTTGCGAAGCAGTGCCAGGACCGCGGCCGCCCGTCGCAGCGTGCTATCCTCGCTGTCGTCGTAGTGTCGCGCATAGGCAGGGCTGTAGAACCGCTCCGTGGCGTTGCGGTCAGCATCCTGTTCGTCGAGTGAGAATTGCAGCGGCGCGAAGGCGAGGTGCTCGGGGAAGATCTTCTCGCTCAAGTCGGGGGAGAGCTTTTTGATGGCCGTGGCATGCGCTTGGTTGGCCGTGGCTTGCGTCACGAGCGCCAGGAACGAGGTCGGGAGAAAGAGCAGAGAGGAGAGCGGCGCCATCGCGAACTCTGGCCCCAGATAGCACTGAATCCTCAATCTTAAGGGAGGTAGTCAAATAACAATTCAAAAACCGCTTCAAAACCGCTTCAGAATCGGTCCTCGTTGCGATTGCGTCGCGTGGCCGAGTCGCCAAAAACCTGCGGGCGCAACACGAGGTCGCCGTCGCAGCCTTTTATTCTCAGAAATGGGTGGCTGGGAGTGCAATTTGCCAACGTTTGGGCTGGTAACCCACATCTGAAAACAGTGTCGACATCGTATCAATCGAGATGCCGTACGTATCTGTAGATTTTCATTTTTCTCTTTGGGGACTTATATATTCGTAGCGCATCGCCATGCCTTGGCCGTTGGAATGCCCTCTAGGGTATCACATGGAGCGGCTCAGGAACAATGACGCGCATTCCTGCGCCAGCCAGCGCCGAGATGTTCTAGAAGCGGCATGGCGGGGCCCACGGCAGGCCCCAGCGGCCCGCAGATCGGGTCCGCCATCTGGGCTCTCCCAACGATGTCTTGGATGCACACTGCCAAATCGAGTTCATTATCGTGTACACCTACTAATCTTACATGCTCTATCACTTATTGGTACATGATATACAGTTGTGAACGATGACTGGAGCAAGTCATTCAGAACATGCTCTCGCCCTCCGACACAGCAGTCCGTCTCGGCACGCCAGCACTGTCCTTGGCCACGGCCCCCGTCTTTTCAGTCATGGAGCTCTTGACGAATGCATGGCACAGCAATCCAGCAGCGACGCTGACGTTCAGGCTGTCGACGCTGCTGCCCTGAACGAAGCGCGGCACCGACAGCTCATAGTCCGCCGCCACCTTGATGTCTTTGGACAGGCCATGGCCCTCGTTGCCGAGCACGAGGATACACGCGTCTCGCTGCAGCGGACTGCCTTGCTCGATGGCTTCTGTTGAGATGAATTTGTCCCCATGCTTTTTCGCAAGCTTCCTTTCTGGCGGCGCAACAGCCGCATAGGTCTTCCAGCCAGCCTTCTTCGACTCTTCAAGGAACTCAACGGGGGAGTCGACGCTGAAGATGGTGATTTCTTCCGCCGCACCAGCGGCAGACTTGAGAACAACTGGTGTTAGGGCGGAAGAACCGCGTTCCGTGATGCCAACGGCATCAACTCCTAGATAGCTTGCCGTTCGAAGCAATGCCCCAAGATTCCCTGGATCGAGAATCTCATCGAGCAGCACCACGAATGGTTTTGGAGTGACGTCGTTGGATCGAGGCACGAACGTGTCCGCGCCGTTGATTGTTTCCTCCTCCTTGGTCTGATGACCTAGGCGGACCTGGAAGCCCAATCTTGTCGGCGACTCTTCCAATTTGCCCAAAGACGTGACTGGCAGTTGAGGTAAAGGCGATGCTTCTAACACAAAGCCATTGTGCGGTCGGCCCATGCTCATCTTGTCCATAATTCGTTGCTCATCATTGGGGACGATCTTGACAGGGACTCCGCTTCGTTCAGCCAGCCTAATCATGACATCATTGTCCTTTGAGTCCCTGCGACTCTCGCCGCCGTAGATGTATAGTTGGTATAGCTTCCGTCTTCGTTGCTCCAGCGCGGCCTTGACGACGGACTTTCCGTAGAGGAACTGGGACGCTGCGGTGGTGTATTTGACGGTCATGGGCATCATCTTCCTTGGAGTCCTGAACTCTTGCGTTCCTGACGCGCTCCCGTCGCTGCGATTGGCCGCTTGGCGGTCATTAGGCCGACGCGAGAACGGGTCGCTGCTTGGTCGGCGATCGTCCGACCGACGAGAGAATGAGTGGCCGTTTGTTGTATGTGAGCGAGCTTCGTGACTCGCACGACGAGGCTGCCAGACGTCGTCGGCGGACCGTTGTTGCTCGGCCCGCACGGGCTCTTGCAAATGCAGAGACGCGGCTTTGTCCTTGAGCGATCCGTGCTTGAGCTGATATACGATGCTTCTCTTCCCAAATGACGACTCGGGGTCGACGAAGCGTTTCCGTCTGGTCTGCCTGCCGCCGTCTTGGTCGTCTTCCGCTGCCTTGCGATCCAGCTTCTTCCTCAACTTTTGCTGCTGGCGAAAAGACCCGGCACCATCGAGGGCCCTCGTCGTTCGGCCGTCATCGCGCGTGCTGCGGCCGCGGGCACTGGCGAATGCGTTCTTGAATCGATCCTCTCCGAACTGGGCGTTTTCTGATCTTCGGAGGCCCCGATGGATCGCAGAGAGGCTGGCTGAACGAGCCAATACAAAGGGTGTCGGGCTGGACCTGGCGACCAAGCCAACAAGAGGCCGACATGAGCCAGCGGCTCTCGAGTGTCTTGTGCTTATCATGGCATACTGTGAGGCGGGTTGTAGTCGCTCAAATTACTTTTGGCTTGAGCGTCCACTGCCGGGCGCCACCAGACACTTTTTTTTGCCAGCTGCAGGAGCTTATCGAGGGCAGGCGGTGATTACTTTCCACAGCACACTAGGCTTGTTGATTGGCCACGGTAGTAACGCCAAACCGCATGAGAGCTCCACCCATGCATGGGCTTAACGCGTGCTCGCTGGAACCGCGTCTACAGCTTGCAGACAGTTGCGAGCTTTTGTGCTTGGTTGACTTGAACAGCGGCCATGATTTGATGTATCTCTTCCCTGCGCTTTCGTCTCGTCGACGGCCCTTCATGGCAGACAACGGCACCATAAAATAGCTGGCCAAGGTACGTGCAAGCATTCGAGTCTTCCGCCGGTCGACCGGGGAGCATCTACTCACGTCCCGGGACCCGCGCTGACTTGCGACAGATGGATGATGACGGCACGGTTGCCGCCTCTTCTGAAGCCTCCGAGAGCGATGGTGTTGCCTTCGTTTCGCCGCCCGAGATCTCGTTCGACTTTGTGACGGGCGGCGGTGCGCAGTTTGCCGGCGATTGGCGCGACAGCAGCCCGGATCTATCCCCAGCGACCACTCCCAAGCCCGATGATGGAGCCGATGCCAGAGCCGCTGCTTCGCGGAGACAGCCCCATAAAGCTCGATTCGAAGTCGCGATCCCCGAGATCTCTCAAATCACGCGCGGCGAGTACGCTACGGTCTACAGCGATGTCGTCGAGCGCATCACGGATGCCGTGGGTGGCCGAGGTCAGGTCCAGTACAAAGTCGAGTTCACGGATGGGAGAGAGGACCTGGTAAGTCACTCGAACAAGTTGAGAATCTTGTCCACGTCCTTCACGCACACTGTTTGCGCTTGCACGCCGCTCAGGCACGACAGCTCGAGCCTCCGCCAGCTGCTGGCGTGCCTGCCGTTTAGCATCCTGTGCAGCACCTCCTGCACAACACGCTTTTATCTAAGGTAGCTACTAGTGCCCTCGACAGAGCCCTAGCTGCTGCCTGTGAATCCTCCGCTCTTCACGCTCTCGTCTTGCACCTACACTTGTTTCCTTTTCACTTTCGCCTACCTTTTGCTGCGCACCATTTTTTATTGCTACCTTGTTTTCATAGCAAGCAAAACACAAACTGACCCTACAAAAGGCTTCCTCGGATGAACTGAGACTTCTCGAGAACGGCAGAGAGGTACTTCATCGCTTCAACACCATGGCTGGGACAAGTCTCAAACGCAAATACATCCCAGACGACACGTGGGACTCTGAGATGGAGGATTCCGGCTCGGACCTCATGGACCTTGACGATGAAGAAGAAGACGAAGACATCATTTCCCGTCACCCTAAGACACGCGCTGGCCGTACGGTGCGGCCCAGGGAAACAGCGCTTCAAGATTCTGTGACTCAGTCCATCAGTCTACATGAGGACGAGAGCGATGATGATGCCGTCAAGACTTCGTCGTTGCGCCCTAGACACAACCTGCGCAAGCGGCAGCCTCAGCCCAAGCAGCAGCAGTTGACCCTCTACGGCATCTCTACTAAGAGTAGCCAGGCTGAAATGGAGCACGACGAGCTGGCTGACGAACCTCAAATGTCTTCGGACGGAGAAGACGACGGCGACTTCCTCCCCGTTGTTTCGGATCTTGCTGTCAAAAAGACACGCCGAACCGGCGCTCTTCAACGCGCCAGGGCGCTACAAGCCCAGCGGGCTAATGCTCGGCGGGTTCAGTCATACGGCCGGCTGCAAGCGACAAAGCGAAGAGGCTCTGACGGCTCTGACATTGAGTTTGAGCCGCCCCGTCGATCATCCAGGGCTACTAGGAATATGGTCGATATGCGAGATGATGCCCTTATGGACGATGACTCGTTCTACGTCGTGGAGGACAAAGCAGCGGCTACCCCCAAAGCCATCTCAGTCAGAGAAATATTCCAGCCAGTATCGCCAGAGTCCGCGTTCGGCAGTGTGCACACTACCAAATGCCACACATGTGGTGGCTCCAGGCAGCGCGGTCAGCTTGTGCACTGTCAGGGATGCAGCCTCTCATATCACAAGCACTGCATTGGAGTCCGAAGTGTGCGAGATCACCTTGTGACGAAGGTGGGGGATGAAGACTTTGTCCTGCAGTGCAGATTTTGCATCGACATCTACAATAACAAGGACAAGAGCGCCCCCAAGCACAGCGCATGCCAGTCGTGCAAAGATGGCGGCCAGGCCTGCTTGCCCTTTGCCAAAAAGAAGACGGCTCGCCAGGAAGAAAAGTTGCGCGAGGAGAACGGCGGTACTGACCCAATCACGCTGGTCTCGCCAGAACTCTTGAACAACCCCGACATTATCCTATTTCGGTGCGTCACTTGCCACAGAGGCTGGCACCTCGACCATCTGCCCCGAGCCGGCAGCGAGTCAAGCGGTGCGGATGCGAAGTCCGAGCGGCTCAAGGACTACATGGTCGACTGGCAATGCAACGAGTGCGCCTCGGTAAAGCACAAGATTCATCGCTTAGTTGCCTGGCGACCTTTTCAAGATCCCACTTCCCGCCCATTGTTCGGGGACGTTAGCGACGATGACAAAGAATATCTCATCAAGTGGGAATCGATGTCGTACTTTCACTGCAAATGGATGCCTGGCGCTTGGGTTTTTGGCTTTGCGGTTGGTGCCATGCGAACATCGTTTGGAAGGCGTGCGTCTCAGCTCGATCTCTGCAAGCCCACCGAGAAAGAAGCCATTCCGGACGAGTATCTCATGGCAGACATCATCTTCAACATCAAGTGGAAGAGCACCTCCATATCCAAGACAAAGCATGCAGATTTGGCAAACATTGCCAATGCCGACAAAATGCTGGTCAAGTTCCAAGGCTTGGGGTACGACGATGTTGTGTGGGACTCACCCCCCGGCAGAGACATGGGCGAACTGTATACCGCCTTTGAGGAGTCATACCGCGAGTACGTCGCGGGGAAGCATTTCCGCAATGAACCCCAGAGCAAGGTTCGAGACCGCATCAAATCTTTCAAAGCATCAGACCTGGGAAAGGTTGATACTCAGCCGGTCGGCCTCAAGAGGGGCAAGCTCATGGGATATCAGCTGGAAGGCCTGAACTGGCTCTTGGGCAACTACCACGCAGGGAGAAGCGTCGTATTGGCAGACGAAATGGGCCTGGGCAAGACGGTTCAAGTCGTTAGTCTCGTCACCTCGTTGGTACAAGATGAACCCAAGGTATGTGCCATCTGCTGCGTTCTCAGATTCGTGCTAATCTACTTCACAGTGCTGGCCGTTCCTCGTCGTCGTGCCAAATGCAACGTGCCCAAACTGGCGCCGAGAGTTCAAGCAATGGGCCCCTGATTTGCGAGTCGTCACGTATCACGGCGGAAAAGAGTCTCAGGACCTGGCTTACAAGTACGAGCTTTTCCCCAACGGTTCAACAGATATGAAGGCGCATGTCGTCATCATGTCGTACGACTCGGCGCAAGACCCGAGGACGAGCGTACTCTTCAAAACTGTACACTGGGTGGGCCTAATTGTCGACGAAGGACAGCGGCTCAAGAATGACCAGAATTTACTCTACCTTGCGCTGCGGGCCATGAAGATACCGTTCCGCCTGCTGCTAACCGGTACTCCTCTGCAGAACAATAAGCGAGAGCTCTTCAACTTGCTGCAATTTATCGATGAAACCCAGGATGCAGCTTCCTTGGACGCCGAGTATGAAGTTCTCGACAAGGAGACTCTGCCCAAGCTGCATGAAAGAATTCGCCCCTATTTCCTGAGACGAACCAAAGCCGGGGTGCTCAAGTTTCTTCCACCAATGGCGCAAATTATCCTGCCGGTGGCCATGACGAGCATCCAGGAAAAGCTGTCAAAGAGCATCATGGCGAAGAATCCGCAGCTCATTAAGGCCGTGTTCGCAAACGACAAGATGAAGAGGAAGGATCGAAGCAGCCTCAATAATATATTGATGCAGCTACGAAAATGCCTTTGCCATCCTTTCATGTATTCCGAGGCCATTGAAGAGCGTCACCACGATCCATCAGTCCTCTACCGAAATCTCGTTGAGGCCTCCGCGAAGCTGCTCCTGCTTCAGATCATGCTTCCTAAGCTTCGCGAGCGAGGTCATCGGGTTCTCATATTTAGCCAATTTCTTCAACAGCTGGACATTCTGGAGGACTTCCTCGCAGGTCTGGGTTTCGAGTTCAAAAGACTCGACGGCGGCCTGTCCAGCCTGGAGAAGCAGCGACGGATTGATGCGTTCAACGCGCCAGATTCTCCTGTTTTCGCATTCCTCCTTTCCACTCGTGCAGGCGGTGTTGGCATCAATCTGGCGACAGCAGACACTGTCATCATCATGGACCCCGACTTCAATCCCCATCAAGACATCCAAGCACTCTCCCGAGCTCATCGGATTGGGCAAAAGAAAAAGGTTCTTTGCTTCCAGCTAATGACCAAGGACACCGTGGAGGAAAGAATCATGCAGGTGGGCCGGAAGAAGATGGCCCTTGACCACGCGCTGATTGAGAGCATGGACGATGATGACCTGGCTGGCGACGACCTGGAGTCGATCCTGAAGCACGGCGCTCAAGCCTTGTTCGACGACGACTATCAGAAGACTGCTATCCACTACGATGACCGCTCAGTTGACCAGCTCCTGGATCGTTCAGATATGGAGCAGACTAAAGCTGACGAGGAAGGCTCGGCCGAGACCCAGTTCTCGTACGCCCGAGTATGGGCCAATGAGAAGAATGGGTTCAGCGAAGGATTAGATGCAGTGGAAGACAAAGCACCGGAGCCCATCAACTCGAGCGTTTGGGATAAGATCCTTGCAGAGAGAGAGGAAGAGGCGCGCCGCGAAGCAGAAGCGACCAAAGAAGTGCTTGGGCGAGGCGGTAGACGTCGAAACGTAAGTGTATCTCTTCTTCGGCATCGTTCATCGGGACTGACTTGATGCTACAGGCGATCAATTACAAGGACAAAAACAAAATGGACAAATCTCTGAGCGGAGGTTTAGAGCCTGAATCATCCGAATCCTCTGAGTTCGCTGGTGCCGAAGAATCGCCAGATGAATCGGAGGACGAGGACAAAGATGCAAAAGGTAAACGGCGCAAATTGTCAAACGTCCAGCTAAAATCTCCAGCAGCGACCCCCATCAAAGCCCCAACCAGCAAGAACAAGACCAAAGGCAGCGTTGACACCAAGTCTAAACAGACGCCGAACTCGAAGCTCACACCACGAGCGAACCCTCGAACACCAACTCGAAAGCCTTCCCAAAAGCCCATAACACCTGCTCGAAGCCAGCCACGACAGAGGCGAAGCGGAAGAGAAAATCCGAAACAAAGCATCCAAAGAACCCCGAGAACGGGCCCCAAAGCCACCCAGGACCCAAACCGGCAGCCAAAAACCCGAACCCAGCGCAGCAAAAACGCTTCTTCTCCTATCAAGACCTCATCTCAGGGAAAGGTTTCAACGGCCAACATCAAAACGCCCCCCGGACAGCAAGGCAAGCTGGAGACAATGCCTTCCTCGGTGGTCCAGCCAACTCTTCTTTCCAGCCACTCGGCTACCCCTCCGGATACAGAGTCAACGGTAGCCTCGGCAATGGAATCCCCAGCGTCTACCATAACGCTGCCAGACGTCACGGGCAGCCACAGCCCTACCAAGGCATGAATTTCCCCGCTTGGCCACTGGCAGGGCAATGGGTACCGTCTCTTCACCCTGATGCCGCTCATCTTTCATCCTCTGCTCAGTTCTCACATCAAGCGGTGCCATTACGGAACACGCCGCCATACTCGTCCACAGGACGCGGCCTTTCCGAGGCTCAGATACGACTTGCTATAGACGAAGTGCAGCATTCCTCGTTCAATGCCAACAAAAAGCAACAGAGCTTATCCACACTACACCATCAGCTGAGAGTGTTGGAACAGCAGAACGGCACACAGCAGCAGTGACAAGATTCACTTTCCAAATGCCAACGAATGCTGATGCGGGATGTTGCTGCAATATCATTGCTTGACTGATAAACCTTGAAAGTAGCCTAGATCCTTTAAGTATAGGGATATAGAAAATATAAGGCCTTTGGGCAGCAGTGAACGTCCCGGCAATCGGATGCTGGGTGGTGCTGCCCTGTTGCATGCTGAGCCGGCACTGCCAAATTTTAACAGCGGGTGGCTCTTAAGGTACCCAGATTTTTTGATCCAAGTAGACGACCAATGTCTCTCCTGGGTGAGAGCTGGGCAGAAGCAAGTGACGCAAGGACAATTTTTGGTGCGCGTGCCTCTCCGTCCAGAGTAGCCGTGATCCCGATCGTCTACTATAGCGTTTCGTAATTGCTTAAGATTGCTGGGAGGCTCGGAAGACATATGGAATGAACGTTGTTGGCCCTGTGAGGCGGATACTTCATTCGTTATTAATAAATATAGAGGAAGGAGGATGATATTCGTTGGGAAAACGATGCGAAGTAGGTATGCCAGTTCCTCAAGATTTAGCGGTGGTTACAGTTATGTACTAATTTATGAATTTCCCGCGTGCCAGGGGAAGATCAGGTAGATTGCTTTTTGAGTGGCTCTCATGTCTGAATATAATTAAATGGACAATGTCAGATCCAGTCAACTGTCCAGGTCTGTTGGCCGCTTCGGAAGGGAACGACCTCGACGCCATCACCAACAATGTTTCCACATACGACCTCCTTTCCTTTGGACAATCGGATTCTTTGGCCTGACTTGTCCTCAATGCCGTAAAACGTCCTGCCATATCCGCCGAGGAAGCCCTCCAGCAGCTCCTGGGTGACGTCTGACTCCTTGATTTCGCCCCGTTCAATGCCTTCTTCAAGAGCGTTCATGATCAATTGGCAGGCGTATGGCTGCGTGAAAACGCCCGCGGCCGTCTTTCCCTTTCCCTTCTTGGCGCTGATATCGTGAGGGGCGCTGTCGGTGCCGAGGAAGAACTTGCCCTTGCTGGATACGAGGGCTTGTAGGAGAGCGGTGCGATCCTCGGGAGTCTATTTTCCATTAGTGTGCAGGCCCTTCACAATCTCTTGAACGATTGTTCTCTTACCTTAGCAACTGGCTTGCAGAATGAGAACTGGAGAAGGTTAGCATGCTCCTTGGTATGATACTCGAACCTGAGACTCACAACTTCACCGGCCCAGTCATCAACTGTGAGGAAGAGGTGGTGACACGTTAGCGTCCCCACGACGGTATCTCCACAAGATTTGACCGCCTCTACGGCATCCCTGGTTGAGCAGTGCTCCAGGACGATTCTTAGCTTTGGGAATTTGGAATGAAGCGACTTGAGCGTCGGCAGAAACCTGCTCTCGGCGTTCAAGATAGTGACGCCCTGCTTCTGATCGCTCGGAATTTCGCCGTGTAAGTTCAGCACCAGGCCGCATTCTTCCATAGCGGCGAACACGGGGTAGAATGGCTCGTAGGAAAGGACGCCAGAGGAGGAGTTGGTCGTAACGCCGGCGGGGTAGCTCTTGATGCCGCTGATGCCAGCTTTCTTGGCCTCGCGGACGACCTCTGGGGTGATGGACTCGTGCAGATACAGAGTCATGAGGTAATTGACGGACGGGTCGATGGCTTCCAACCGTTTCTTGTACTCCAGGGCCTGGGACACGCTGGTGACTGGAGGGACGAGGTTTGGCATCACATAGGCGACATTGACGCCTCCACGCCGAATGGTTGGCACCACGGCGGCGGACATGGGGCCATCGCGCAAGTGGACATGGAAGTCCGCCGCAGCGGGCAGCTCAAAGGGGCCCAGAGTCATGTCGAGGTGATTCTGTGCATGAAGTCATGTTAGCAGGCTCGGGGGACAAGATGAAAACATGTTCGTGTGCGACGCATACCTCACGCTAGAATGTTTACCGTGATCGACAGGATTGGCCCAAAATGGGATTGTTTTCGTTCTTGCCTTGAGGAGCTTTGACGTCGTCTCAACTATGCCTTGCTTCGCTCAGCCGTTGGACCAATAAATTTCGCGATGAGGTCAAGTCGCTTGAAGCTCCAGGACCCCGCGGTCAATGGCGGGGCATCTGCTTATCCGAAGGGTGTCACTTATCGCCGGCTCAACATCGGCTTGTCCCGTCATCCACCCCCACCACATCCCGAGCTTCGACGAGCTTCAGCAACTGCCTACCAAGCATCTTCTCAACAGCTGTTGTACTTTTCCCTCTTTCGCGTTGCGACGCCTGATTTGCGCGCAAATTTCAAGGGCAGACGTCACCATTGAGCATGAAGGCAGCAGGACCACGATAGACTGGACAGCGGACCCCAAGGCGCCGACGACCGACAACCAAAGCTCCCTTAGCTCTAGTCGATCGAATTACCTTGGTTGCAGAAGATGGAGCAAGCGAAGGCCATCTTTGGGAGCTTTTCAGCAGCTTCTGGTGTCGGCAGATCAACAAAGGCGTACGATGCTTCCATCAAGCAGTACCTCTCTGCCTTGAGCAAGCTGTCGCAGGAGGAAAGAATGGCGGTCCTCAGTAGCCCGGTCGCGATCCTCAAGGTGATTGCAAGCATGAGTGTCTTTTGATCAAAGTTCGCTTGCTCACTTTCAGCAGGAACTGGATCCAGCTACCAATTCCATTGGATATCTCACCATTCTCGGCATGGCCCTCGAAGTCAAGGACAATGAAGGCCCAGCGGCTCAGCAGCGTGAACTGCTCGACAAGACGATAGAATTTCTAGTCAAGTTCGACCCCTGCCAAGTACGATATGTGGTGACAAGCTTCTTGTCGCTGCTTGAGAAGGTTGGGGCCGGTCAATTCTTTTCGGTAAAGAGGCCCATACCATGATTCAATTCCCCTACTTCGCTGACTCCGGCGCAGCCTCTCGTTGCCACCGAGCTGCTTGCCACGGCGGTCCTACGTCTCGACCACAGCGGTTCAATGTTCACGCCGGCGCATCTCATTTTGGCCAGGCTTGCATACACAGCTAACAGCGTGGAGCCGGCTCTGAAAGCTCTCGACGCCGACATTCTCGTCTACCCCAATATGTCTGGTTCCAAGGAAGCGAAGCCGCTGTGCGATCCAGATCTTCCGCCTTCGGCATTCATGCCAGCAAGCAGTGGACTTGGGGAGCATGTTAGGAGCTCCTCCATTCTAGAGTACAACCTTCTCCGTGGTTTGATCTACATTTCTAGACGAGACTGGCCCAAGGCTCGGGCAGCGCTAGAACAAGTCATTACACATCCTTCGAAGGAAAGGGGCGTGAGTAAGATGATGACGGAAGCTCACAAGAAATGGGTCCTGGTCGGGCTGATGCACCAGGGAACGGCACCCAGCCTCCCGCCATATACCAGCTCCGCGGCTCAGGGCAGCTACCAGGCTCTTAGTGCACCATATAACACTGTTGCCAGCCTGTTCAGCACGGAGAAGACAGCCGATCTGAAGGCTGAAGTTGAGACGAACCGTCAAGTGTGGGAAGACGATGGCAATGCGTCGCTCATAGCCGAGGTCATGGCAACTTATCAGAAGTGGCAAATCATGAACCTGAGGCGAATATACCAACGAGTCTCCATCGCCGAGGTGCGGAGGACTACCTTGAATGCGGAAACAGGGGAGCCGTTGGCCGACGACCGGGCCGCTATTGCTTTAGTGCGGAACATGATTGAGTCTGGCATGCTGGACGGGGAGATCCAGAGCGGACAAACAGATGGCGAGAGCTACCTCGCCTTTATTGACGCACAAGGCTCAATGTCGGAGGCAGCATTTGCGGCGGAGGTGGCACGCAGTCATCGAAACATACAAGCGCTGAGCGAGCAGTACCGCCTCACGAACGAACGGCTCAGTGGCAGTAAGGACTACGTCCGGCATCTCTACCGAGAGCAGAGGCGAGTCGAAATGGAAAGAGAGGCGGATGCCGCTGTTGGCTTTGAAGAGCAGATAGAGGACGAGGATCTCATGACGGGTGTCTTGGCGCATGCTTGACCTTGTGGACTAGAAAGACTGAGGAGGGCGTCCCCAGCAGGAAGCGGCGCCATTGAGCGGTCGATCAATGACGAGCGCTGGGGCTATCCACGCGGATGCAGATGAGCAACTCATGCACATCACTGTAATGACGAGATGACTTGAAGACAATGGCTCAAACAGTGATTATCGGAGCGACGTGACGCCTGGAGTCTTGACTGGCTCCATATGCATAGCATAAGGCTATAAGAAAGTGCAGCCACGCTCATTCAATGCGACGCGCGAGGGACCCGCTGCCGCCGCTTGTTTTTACGGAACCTCTCTTACTGGGTTGCCAGCCACCGCGCTTGTTGCTTGGACAAGAGAGCCGAATGGTAATGGACACGATTTTGCCTTGACACGGCGCAGATGCTTTCAGGTAAAATTTCGGTCTATGTTTCCCAGTGCCGTGTCAGTGGTCCGTTGTGCCATGACAACCTCTATGCCAAGCGAGTTATGAGAGCAATGTCCCTTGCAAGTCCAGCGCATCCATTACATGATCACCTGCTGCTGTCACCGGATATTCCCCAAGTCCGAGAGCCTCAGCTATCATGACGCAATCTACAAGATATCCGCCCGTACGCCAAGCAATGTATCCAACACAAGAGTACCTACTTCACTTTACGACGCGGCTCCCCGCCTCCGGCGCACAAAGCTAGGCAAAGCCACCCTGGCAGTTTTCTCCTCAGAGCTGCTCCTGGACTCCTTGACCTCTCGCGGAGCTCGGTTCGGCTTGCAACAGCACGCCATGGCAGAATGAATGAGGAAAGCGAGGTCCGTCAGCAGCGCGCCGATCCACATGAAGACAAACATCTTGACGCCAATATCGGCGCGGATGTTAAGCTGATCCTGGGCAGTCAGGGCGACCTTGGCCGCAATGCTGATGACGGTGGCGATGGCGGCGGCCAAGGTGAGCACGATGGCCGAGCCAAGGGCAATAGTTCCGAGCAGCAGCGTGAACCAGCGGGTGCGGATGACGAGCGGCGTGGCCAGCATCAGGACGAAATTGACGACGGTGCCGGCCATGAAGCAGCCGTACATGACCTGAGAGCCGATGCGCAGGAGCGTCAGGACGGTGACGACCTGCGAGGGCAGGGCGATCTTGGCGCCGGCGAGCAGCTCGCTGACGAGGATCTTGACGGGGTCGAACCAGTAGAACTGCTCCGGCGCGGAGCAGTAGGTCACGCCCCTAGAGACGGTCAGCAATCACGGACCGCAAGAGACAGCACAGAGACAGGAAACGCACTCGTCATTGTAGCCCTCGCAGAAGTTCCACACGCCGACCTGGTAGAAGTCATGGAGGCCGAGGCTGCGGGCGACCGAGTTGAGCAGGTTGGAGTTGCCGACGGCGATGGGGATGATCTGCGAGACGTCGAGCTTGAAGAAGTAGATGTCGTTGAGGATGGGGTTGATGTGCGTGTTGCCGACGAGGACGAGGATGAGAAAGGGAATGGTGAGGAAGTAGCAGACGGACGCCGCAATGGCCGTGTTGCGGCGAGTGTTAGACATGGCGGTTCGTTTGGCGGTGCAGCAACATCGGGCGGTCGTCGAGACTGCAGCAGCTCGCAGCAGCCATCCAGATCGCGGCGTCGACTGCAAACCTCGACGACGGTGGCCCCGACGAGATTGTAATTACGAGCTTAGGTCATTGCAAATACATGCTGGCAAGGCGAGGTGAGTCGCCGCGCGGTCGTCATTGGGCTCGCGGGCGCCAAAGGAGCGGGTGGAGCGCTGCAAGCTCTGTAGCGGCCCACTTCCGGGGCGGTGACCTCAGCGGCACGCGTCTTTTGCGGGTCGAGCCAGGCACTGCCGATGCGGCCCCTGCCCCTGCCCACCTGAAATTTAGATGCAGGCGCCGATGGGTTGGAGCAATCGCAGGCCAGCAGCGGATTGCGTGGCGCGGAGCGGATTGGACAGGACGGAGTTGCGGAACCGCCCTCGTCGCTTGGCGGCACAGCCCTCCTCAGCAGCGGCAAGCCTCCCGTCGAGATTATCGCCCGAACGGCCTGCCGGCGTGCCGAGGAATGCGGCAATCATAACTCTATTCGTGGCTATTCGTGGCTCGCCTGCCACCCCGCAGAGATACGAGACGCCCGCGCGGCTACGCAGCCGGTGAAATGGCGCAGCGCGGCAGAAATATCCGATGCAGCCGTTTGTTTAGACGGTTGATTACGCGTACGTCCCCGTACATACTCGAACGAGGCACGGTGCACGTTGCGGCATGGATCTACGAGCTGTAGCCATCCCGGTGGGCCATCAAATTGGCTTTGCGGCCAAGCTTCGCCCTTCATCATTAGCTGGGATCGCGGCGCATGGATATCGACGAGGCATGATGGCATGTCTTGAAAAGGTGGAAACCACATTGTTGCTGAGACCCACGTGTCGTGGAGACATTAACGTGCTCATGTTTGCACTGCCCAAACAGCCGATGACGCCACGCCTCGAGAGAAAACAACGACGACGGTCCTCGAAAGGGGAGAGATTATGAGTACAGTCAGTCTCATGCGGCCAATAGCTGCTTCTGGGCGTGCCGAGCCGGGCAGTGCTGCCAAAAAAGGCGCCGACGATGCCAATAGAACCTTACCTTATGCAAGGCCAGGCACCGACTCGGCATCCCTGTCCATCCATCGGGGCGTGGCTCCGTGGAGCACTCCACCGCTGCCCCGTTCGCGACCGTAGATCTACCATCGCCGGCGTTGCTTTATTTTTCCTGCGTTTCGATCTACGAGCAATTTTGCTGATCACTTGTCTGAGCACGGGGAGATTCTATCATTGCGACAAAATCTGCGCCGTCAGGGTCGGCAGTTGTCGATCTGATATCAAGGACAGCAAGCGGGTGGGCCTCACGACGTCACGCACATTGCAGCACCCATCAATCAACATTCGGAGGCCTTTGCGCAACTCACGCTCTTCTCCCTGTTTGGGCTCGCCGAAGAAGCATTGGCAAGACGGACTCGATTGAGCGTTCTTACAGGTTCCCACCGAGAAGCTCAGATCCGGGACGCCTCCTTTTCCCGTTACGGCCTGCTTGGTCAAGCTGGCATTCATATCGACCAAGGAGGACACGGCCGCCGTCCTGCCTTGAGACTTGCAGCGTTGATCGAAGACTGGGCGAGGAACCCAAATCGAGATCACTTCAGGGCGCAAGCCCAGCTTGTCGCCGGCATCATGAATCTCCCCAACTTCCTGGCCTGCCTTGGGCTGCTATCCCCGGTGGTGCTGGCTCAATCCGTCGTCTCCTTCACCGCTGCGTCGGAGCTGACCTTCGTTACCGGCACTCGATCAGAAGATGCGAAGCCCACTGGGCCTCCGACGGGTGCTTATGTGACATATAAGTCCAAAATTACTCTCACCGGGGCCAGCAGCTCGACCACGGCCTCGGCCACGACAACCTCTTCTGGTATGCTGACCACGGGTGCCAACTTTACCCAGACGTCGACGACCTCGGAGCCGCCCAAGAATACGCAGCCCTGCAACAACTACGTAGAGTTTTGCACGAGGAAATATAGCAACATCACCAACGTGGGCTGCCACAACTCGCCCTTTGTGCGGCCTGGCAACTCGGCTTCCAACCAGCAGCTGTCAGTCAAGACGCAGCTTGACGACGGGATCCGCTTCCTCCAGGCCCAGATCCAATGGCCCGCCAACGCGTCCGTCCCGCACTTCTGCCATACCTCGTGCGACCTCCTCGATGCTGGGCCCATCACCGAATGGCTGACCACGGTTCGGGAGTGGGTGGACCAGCATCCCTACGACGTCGTCACTATCCTGCTGGGTAACGGCAACTACTCCAAGCCGGAGCTCTACGTGCCCTTCATTGAGCAAACGGGCATTCTCAAATATGTGTATGAGGCGCCTTACCTACCTATGGCCCTCGAGGACTGGCCAACCCTCGAGGACATGATTATCCGCGGCAAGCGCGTTGTCATGTTCCTCGACTACGTTGCCAACCAGACGGAGTACCCTTGGCTGCTCGACGAGTTCTCACAGATGTGGGAGACGCCATTTGACCCGCAGGACCGCAATTTCCCCTGCAGCGTGCAGCGTCCGCCGAACCTGAGCCCAGAGGGGGCCCGGGACCGGCTATATCTGATGAATCACAACCTCAATGTCGAGTTCAACGTCTTTGGCGCCAGCGTGCTCGTGCCGGCCGTCGCGCTGCTGAACGAGACGAACGCGGCCAACGGCACCGGCAGCATCGGCGCAGCGGCAAACAACTGCCGCTCCGACTGGGGCCGAGCGCCCAACTTTCTCAACGTCGACTACTACAACTACGGGTCGCCGCCCGGCTCCGTCTTCGAGGCGGCAGCGAGGGTCAACAATGTCACGTACGACCGGCCGTGCTGTGGGAAGGCGTCTTTGGCGCCCGCGGTGGAGCGAGGCGTGTGGATGGTGCTGCTCATGTCTGCGTTGGTGATTTGCTCGGTGGTCTAGGACCGATTTACATCTTTGGCTGGGGACGGTTTTGCATCATTCTTTGTAGCTGGTTGTTTGGATAGATGGTTCCGGAGTTTGCATGGTCAGTTCATATCTATGGAGTTGAGAGGCATGTTTTGTTTATACTGATAGACAACTGCACAGAGCACACAGCTCGTATATACAGGCTTACATAGGTCTACTTCGGAGAGTACGAGTAAGACAGTGATATCACATTTGATCGACCTATTTAAAGGGGCACTCACGGAGGCGGCCGCCGCCACCCCATCGAGCCACAGGCGTCGTCACCAGTCGGGCGCCCGTGGAGGCCAGTCTCAGGAGCGTGTAACGCCGGCAGCCCAATCACGGTGGCCGCCGGCTGCCTCCGGCTCCAGCGTGCGCGGCTGAACCACGCTACATTCTGCGGCTGGGCGTCTGCCGCTGGGACCTGGGCCGGCATCGCTGTCGAGCGAGCGCGGGGATTGGGCGCGCTGCGTCGGCCGGGACGGCCCCTGCCAGCCCTACCAGCGATCCTACCTTGGGACTCCACCGCCCGCTTATACCACCAGGTCAGACGGGACGCCATGGACGCCGCCTCCGGCTCGCTCTCCTCCGCGCTTCATTCACTCGTTTTCCACTCTTCGCGGCATTTGTTTCGTGCCGTTTGCTCTTGTTCAGAGCGCCAGGTCCATTCGCGTAACGGCACCGATATCCAGTTGTGGCTCATCACCCCGGCCACAGACAGCACTTGCCGCCTTCACCATGGTCTGTCACCCATGTCATGGAGCATCATAGCGATCCGCGCGGAGGACCTTTGCGCCCCTCTCCGTTTGATCATTCGCTGCGTCATGCTGCCTCCAATGTGTCTGCCCTCAGCGACGCCGAGTACGCGCCTCTCGACGCACATACCTCAGATAGACGGCAACTGCGCGGGCGCGAGTCGATCCTCACGATAGAGTCTCACCATGGAGATCCTGCGGCCTCAGAGCAAGATCATGGCGGCGGGTATTCTTATGCGTCGGGCCCGCCGGCGTGGCCCGGCTCCTTCTCGTACTCAGGCGCCTCGGGGTATTCGCCGGTGTCTGGACATACGCCAGCCCAGACATTCCCCAAGAGCAACCACAAGTCAAGCTATGCTTCTCTAAGGCATTCACAGATCCCCGCCAGCATACATGAGGAAGAGTACGACTTGTCGCTGCTACGCTCAGCGGCGCCGATGGGAGCGGAGGCGAGATACAACGCGATCCCCAAGGAAGAGCCCGCGGTAATAGCATTTGACATCACCTCGACGCTGGGGCCGATGAATTCGCACGATGAAGAGTTCATCAGGAAGTTGCAAGAACAAGAGTCACAGGGGACGCTGACTGGCGGCCTGGGTCAGGGGTTTGAGCGAGAGTCAATCTCCAGGGTTCGAGTGAGAGACGCCGATCTGCTTTCGTCTCCCACAACGGCACAGCGACGCCTGTCGAGATCTTTCACGAGGACAATACGGCGGTCATCTGTTCAAACGGCCGGTCGGGCCGAGGCGATACGTGAGATTGGCCAGGACGAGGCGAACCGACGAGGCGAAGTCGTCGAAGTTATTCTCGAGGATCCGGTCACCGGCGCCGACATCAGCAACATGGAAGGATCCAACATACTATACGACTCTGCGTCGCGGCGGCCAACGTTTGCCATCAAGGAGCAGCCCACTCAAGTCTTTTACCCGCAACCCAACTGGAAGCCCTTCTCCATGCGCTGGCCCTACCTTACCATGCTATGTCTCGTCTCCATCGCTCTGGCTGCCATGCAGGAGATTCTGTATCAGCGGTACAGAACGGATCCCATACTAAAGTTCACGTCGCCTGGGGACGTGGATCCGGGTCTTTACTTCGTGGTCAAGTTCGCCCCGACGCTGTCGGCCGTCGTTTACGGCGTGCTGTGGCAATTTGTCGACTTCGAAGTCCGCCGCCTCGAGGCTTTCTACCAGCTATCCAAAGAGGGAGGAGCGCTCGCGGCCGAGTCCATGAACGTCGACTATGTCACGAGCTTTAACATCTTTCGCCCGTTTCGCGCGCTTCGACTGGGGCACTACGCCGTGGCTGTCTCGTCGGTCGCGACGACGCTTGCCGTCTCACTGGTGCCGACGTTTGCGGCCGCGTCGGTGGTGCTGAGCCCAGATCGCCAGGCGCGCATGGACAACCCAGGCGCGGAAAAGTTCCTGAACTTCTCGGCGACGTGGTCGCGGCTGTTGACGGCAACGCTGATCATATGCGCGGTCCTTTGCTGCGCCTTGTTCTGTCTCCTGCAGTCGCGGCGCTCCGGGCTGCTAGCGGACGTTCGGGGCATCGCCGGCCTGGCTTCGATGGCAGTCGTGAGCCACATCTTGATGGACTTCAAAGACATGGACACGGCCAAGCATAAGGACATTCACCTCAAACTGAAGCATAATCGATATGTGCTGCGAAATTCGTCGCTAGCGCCAGATGACGAAAACCCCGTCTCTACGCAGGAGCGGGATAGATATGAAGAGACGTACCTGTCCGAGAACCCTCATCCCTTGATGCTACGCACCGCAGGCTGGGTCCCTTTCATCCTCGGGCTGCTGGCGTTTACGGGCTTTATCCCAACGTTCCTATTCACACCGGCTGATATTGTCACGGACAAGGCCCCGTGGGTCATAACGGCGATGGCTGTCTGCCTGAAGCTGTCGTGGAACGCGACGGAGACGGCGGTGCGTATGATGGAGCCTTTCTACATCCTGTCTAGGCGGCACGCGCCGGCGAGAACGCTGATGCTGGACTATACGGCGCTGCCTTTCGGGTACCTTCCGCTGCGGGCGCTTTTTAATGGCCATCTGCTCGTGTTCGCGGTCGGCTTTGGGAGCGTCATGGCCGAATTCTTGACCATCCTGGTTACCGGCCTGGCGACGGTCGACGGTCAGGTCTTCCTGCGGGAAGGCAGGCCCAGCGACCATGATCACGACCCTGATAAAGACCGGCTTATTAACTCGGGGCAGGAAACCGTCGGGTCGTTTTACGTGTCGCTCGGGGCGTCGCTCTTCATCCTGCTGTACATGAGCGTGACGGCATGCGTCGTCTTCTTCCGGCGGCGGCACCCGTTCCTGCCGCGGCAGCCCAACACCATCGCCTCGGTGCTGGCCTATATTCACCAAAGCAAGATGCTGTACGAGTTTGTGGGTACAGCCAAGTACAGCAGCGCGGAGATGGCGCGCAAGCTCGAGGACGGAAAGACGTACGGGCTGGGGTGGTTCCGTGGACGCGACGGGCAGACGCACTGCGGCGTGGACCACGAGGAGCTGACGAGCAACTACAAGCACGGCTTGGACTATTCGCAGCAGAATCAGCCGTGGAACATGCAGTGGGATGTCCTATAATTGGCTGCCGTGTGGTACTTTCCGGCTAATACTGCGCACTGAGCAATGCCAAGGTAATTGCGGGTAGAAGGGAGCACTTTCGGAGCATATAGACGGCAACGGACGGGGTAATGGGGTGGCAACATGTACGGAGTTCTTTGACGAAAGCTGTTAATGAGCCCATATAATTACGGCAGTATTAAATCGCAACATTGGCGTGTTTGGTGCAGCTGCTTGGACACTCGCGAGGGATCATGCACAAACGCACGAGATCATCAACGAGTGGAGGAGGCGGAGCCAGACCCGAAGCAAACGGGGCCGTCAGTTTGATCTCAAAACCGGGTGGCACATGCGAGACGGAGGCGTCGTGCTGATCCCTAACTGCCGTACGAAACACACGTCTGGGGTGGGCTATGCGGCGCGCGTCGCAGGGGCAGCCTCTGCCATCCTCGAGCTCATGAAGGCGGACGCCAAGGTTTGAGGCCGCGGTGAAGGGCCAAGAGTCTTGGGAGAGGCTTGGGGACGGTGAGCCTGGGAGGGGAGCGAGATTGCTCTATGCAGCTCGTCAGCCTGATTTTACGAGCGGGCACCGGGCTTCAGCTCAACACGAACTATCGAATGGATGCTCCGCGACGCCCAAAACTAGACACGAGTGCTTACTGTACTCGTACTCAAACACGGCATACCTACCTCTACGGCCTCCTGGTGTCTGCAAAACAACAAGCAGCCGCCGGCACATTCCAGCGCACGACTGGCCAAGACGACGCAGCAGCGGACACGGCGCCGAGTGCATGGCGCTACGGCTCCTGGCACAGCGGCCGGCCTGAAGCAGCGGCACGGGGGCGGTGCACCGCAATCTCCGGACGCAACCGTGATCCTTTGGCTCTATGATATTAGGTACTGGAAAACTACTCCGTACGGCCACTCCGTACGCATGCCGCGTAGTCTGGTCGCAAGTCGGCGCGCCAAGTGCCGTCGACGGGCAGTTGCGTACGCGTGCGCTGGCGGCTGGGCAGAGGTTGGTATTCAGACGTGCGGCTGGCCACGGCCGCTGGCATTTGGGTTGCACACCCGTACTGTATTACTCGTAGCTGCGCCAAGAGCACGGCACGGCAGCATCTTCCGCGACTCGTGCCCGCCCGTCCCGAACCCGAGGGCTCATTCAAGAAGGCTGGCGGGCATCGTATTGCCCACCCGTAATACACTTTTGGCGCCGTGGAAGGCCGTGATAAACACAGATCAGCCAAGGGAAGAGGGGGGGCGGCATGTACTGCTGTTAGTGCGGATACGAGACGCCCATCCCGCCAGGGCCGGGTCGCGTGCGAGGTACCTGCGCCGCCCCGCACAGGCTGCGCGGCCTGCAGGTCCTGCACAGCCCGCGAGGGCCCACTCGCCCGTCTCGCACCAGGGTGCGCTATCAGCTGTCCGAGGCCCCTTCCAGCAAGTCGCCGCTGGGCGCTAAACCAGGATGGCCACCCTGGGGCCCCCCGTCCCGCCCACAGGGTTGGCTGGCGTTCCCCTTTCACGCTGCATCCGTCCAGCCAGCCAGCCAAACTGGGTCGCTCAGAGGTTCACTTCACTGTCCTCCCTCCAGGTCCTCTCGTCCTCCTCGCCGTCACTGCCGCCGCGACGCCTGGCGCTCCCTCCCTCCCTCCTCCATCCACCACCTCGTCGCCTCGCAACGCCATCGCATCGAGGGCTTCGTCGACAGACACCAGCATCTCTCATCGCTCGCTACCTCCATTCCTCGTCTTTTTTTTTTCTTCCCTCCGTGGTTCTTCTTTTTACGAGACAACTTCTATTTTTGCCTCCGTTGCGGCTCTTCTCTCCGGCAGATTTCCCTCGCTTCACCAACAGGCTCAACCAACGCAGTCGATCCGTCATAGGCTCAGCTCTCGTTCGCGCCCGAAACTCTAATTTTCGGCATACAAAAACCCTTTCGACGGTCGAGTTTCCGCTCCCGCATCCCATCGATCGGCGGAATTGAATAGCGCTGTGGAGGAGTCGCACGCGAACGTCCCGACTGCATCGATTGAAGCGAAGCGTTTCGCAGGACGACGCTCCGCCGAGCAGGAAGACCGATTACTGCGAATTTGACACGAAGCAGTCTCCCGAGATACGATGCGGTCGTTCTTCAAGGCGCCGCTGGCGCTCCTCGCCTCGATGGTGGCCCTGACGTCGCCAGTGTCGGCCGAGCAGCTGCTCATGTCCAACTCGCTTAATACCTGCCAGCAGGACTCGAGCTTCTCGGCGTCGCTCTTCAACGTCGTCTACACGCCCGCCAACAACTCGGCCAGCATCGAGATGGTCGCCACCTCGTCGGTCCAGGGCAAGGTCATCTTCGACGTGGCCATCTCCGCCTACGGCTACCAATTTATCCGCCGCACTCTGAACCCCTGCGACATGAACCTCCCTGGTCTGTGCCCTATGGTCGCTGGCAAGATTCCCTTTGGCTTCAACCTGCCTGTCGGCAAGGACGCCGCCAGCCAGATCCCCGGCATTGCCTACAACATTCCTGATCTCGACGCCACCGTGCGCGTCTTCGTCAACCTGACCGCAACTGGCGAGAGCGTGGCTTGTGTCGAGGCCGACATCTCCAACGGCAAGACTGTTGACCTGGTTGGCGTTAAATGGGCCACGGCCATCATCGCCGGCCTCGCACTCGTCTCGTCAGCCGTCGTCAACGGGCTCGGACACTCCAACACGGCCGCTCACGTTGCGGCCAACTCGCTCTCGCTCTTTGGCTACTTCCAGGCCCAGGCCATCATCGGCCTCACTGGCGTCCACCTGCCGCCCATTGTGCAGGCGTGGACCCAGGACTTTCAGTGGTCCATGGGCATCATCCGCGTTGGCTTCATGCAGGACATCTTCACCTGGTATCAGCGTGCCACCGGAGGAACGCCTTCGGTTCTCCTGGACTCCCTTACCCAAGTCTCCGTGCAGGTTACCAAACGCTCGCTTGACTTTGCCAGCGATGCCGGCATGAGTCTTTTCAACCGTGGCGTGGCCATGATGCCCAAGACGGTCGTCCATGCCGCCAGTGGTCTGATGAAGCGAGCCAACGTCCAAACCGGCTCCGGCTCCTACATTGTCTTTGGCATCCAGCGCGTTGCCTTCCGCTCGAAGATCGAGACGACCAACCTTTTCATGACGGGTCTCACCTTCTTCTGTCTCTTCGTCGTCGCTACCATCCTTTCTGTCGCCGCTTTCAAGGGCATTTGCGAGCTCTTTGCCAGGCGCAAGTGGATGGACTCGGACAGGTTTCTTGAGTTCCGCAACGGCTGGCTTACCGTCTTGAAGGGCATCCTCTTCCGCGTCGCCCTCATCGGCTTCCCCCAGATGGCTATCCTCTGCCTTTGGGAGTTCACACAGGTCGACTCTCCGGCCGAGGTCGTCCTCGCCGTCTTTTTCTTCTTCGGCTTGGTCCTCACCCTGGGCTGGGGCGCAAGCAAGGTCATCCGAATCGCCCGCCGATCTGTCGCCATGCACCGCAACCCGGCTTACATCCTCTTTTCGGACCCCCAGGCCCTGAACAAGTGGGGCTTCCTTTACATCCAGTTCCGCGCTTCGGCCTACTACTTCATTGTCCCTTTGCTGGCCTATGTCCTCGTCAAGGCTATGTTCGTTGCCTTTGCCCAGAAGAGCGGCGTCGCCCAGGCCATTGGCTTTGTCGTTATTGAAGCGGCTGCCCTCATCGGCGCCTCGGTCATGCGCCCGTGGATGGACAAGAGCACCAACTCGTTCAACATCGCCATTTGCGTCGTCAACTTCCTCAACGGCATCTTCCTCCTCATCTTCTCCAACGTCTTTGGCGCGCCGACTATTGTTGTCGGCGTCGTCGGCGTCGTCCTCTTCGTCCTCAACGCCGCCTTCTCCCTCATCCTGCTCATCATGGTCATCGTGTCCACCACCGTCACCTTCTTCCGCAAGAACCCTGACGCCCGCTACCAGTTCATGGCCGACGACCGAGCATCCTTTATGAAGTCGCAGACGCAGCTCACCACCACCACCGAGCTCGACGCCCTAGCTGCCACTGCCCGCGGTGACAAGGCAGGCTACAAATCACACCTGGACCTCGACGACGACAACGAGTCGCTGACATCTGAGGATCTGCGCCGACGAACTGACCCCAACCACTCGGCAGCGGCGTCGCAGCACTCTTTCCACCAAGGCCAGGGCGGACCCAGGTCTCCCGTCAATCCGTCCATGCCCCTCTTCCCGGCTGGCGGACAGCGCGCCCAGAGCCCGTTCCGATCGGCCTCTCCGAGCCCTTATAACCCCCAGGGCTCCGCTCTTTCCCAGCAGCGGTCACACAACAACCCAAGCCCAGCGGGATACCGTCAACAAAACAACGCGAGGTATGAATCTCCAGACACGGCACCTTTTGAGTGAAGCTGACCCGTGCGATAGTCCCTGGCAGCGT
Source organism: Tolypocladium amazonense (assembly GCA_024340795.1). NCBI lineage: Eukaryota > Fungi > Ascomycota > Sordariomycetes > Hypocreales > Ophiocordycipitaceae > Tolypocladium > Tolypocladium amazonense. The sequence continues at coordinate 32,700 of JALHCE010000040.1, read as the reverse complement.
GGAGCAGGCTACGAGCACTAGATCGAGTAACGACGAGTAATTCCGTTGGGCTGCATTTGGTGCACGGGCCGGTTGCATTTTGGCTTCGGTGGCTGACTTGGATGAGCCACGCGTGCTCGTCAACACGTCTTGGCGTAGTCATACTCAAGCATACACCTTCTACATTGCGTTTCAATTTTCCTTTTATTTTACGGTTTTTGTTGCCGGGAGGCAAGACGGCGTCTACGATGTCAACGGCGTTGGAGAGTATCAGACTCAGTGCTCAGGGCGAGTGTTTTGCTTTGTATATATACACGGGGAGGTCGGGAGGATGCACGGGGGAGACGACGCCTGTTTACAACGGGGCGGTTGGCCGATGCGGCCAAGCGAGCATACAGGAGGATACCGCTGGCCAAGACGCAGCTTACTCCTCAATTAAAGGTCAATGACGCAAGCTGCCGGTTCTGAATGCGAATCCCACGTGAGAGAAAACGCAAGTGAACACTGAAGAAAGCACTCGTAGACGTGCGTCGATACCGAGGCGAGGTTTACAACGAGATGCATTGTGCGACAAGGGTCAGCAAGATCTCGGCGGCTGATGCGTCCCGAGACCTCCATGCCATGCGTCTCTGCATGCATGATGACGGGCCGTGGCGTGACGCGGGGCAACCGCTGTTGGGCCGTGGACGACATAGCGGGGTCACGTCAGATCACGGTCGACTAGGAAACAGCAGCAGATAGCCCGCCTCGACGACGGAAGTAAGGTGGAAGCATCTGTGGTGCGCTGGAGAAGGACGACGAAGAGAGGCGCCTTGGAGCCTTCGGTGGGCGTGTTGCCCCGTCAATGGGTGTCGATAAGCATAGAGAGAGAATGCTCAATGATGTAAGAATCGGCAAAGACGGAACCCGTTGACGGAAGCGATAGTACGACGTGAACGGATCTGTACGGAGTACGTTAGTTGTTGGAAAGTTGGCCAGAACAAGTTTTGGGACCGCTTCCCGCCGAGGTGCCGACTAATCCGAAGGATCTGCCAGCGCCCAAGCCATGCATTTGCCGCTGGCACCGTTTCCTTCCGGCCAAGGACGGGTTCTATAAATAAACCTGCCCTTCAAAATGCCCACAAAGAAAGCCGCGCCAGTCACACCGGGTTTGAGAGAACCCAAGATCGATCTCGAAGGAGTGCAGGGTAAGGTATGTTGGCTTGTCGACTTGCGTACCCGTATTAGCGGGGAGCTACCGCAGGAGTTCCCCACCACCCAACCCCGCCAGGGGCCCATCTACACGCCCTTTTCCTGGGGCTGCCCCACGTTGCACCGTCGCAAAGGGCGTCTACGGTCACCACTGTCATCCGTTAAAGACTTTCTTTATTCCCATCTTTTTGCGCCAATCCCTCGCCTCTGCCAGTTTCCCGGGTGCGAGTGACGGCCTGTATCTAATACCATCGCCAAGTCTATCGCTACGCAGACACAATGACCTCCGAGGCCACTGTCCGGCACGCCCGTCGCGAAGGTATGAGTTTCTAGCTGGGCCGACCTCGGCTTGCCCGCGAGACTGACCCAGGAACAGATGCGCCGGTGATCCTGAAGCTCATCCAAGAGCTGGCCGATTACGAGAAGGAGCCTGACGCCGTCGAGGCGACTGTAGAAACCATACGGAACACCATTGCCTTTGCGCCCTCTACCGACGGCTCCAGCTCGGCAACGATCCCCAGCTCGGCGACGGTCCCGAACACGGAGCCCATATCACCAACCCGCCCCGCGCGTTGCCTGCTCCTTTTCACGCCGGAGGGAAAACCGGTGGCCATGGCGCTGTACTTTTACAACTACAGCACCTGGAGGGCCAAGGCGGGTGTCTACCTCGAGGACCTCTTCGTCCAGCCGTCGGAGCGAGGCAAGGGCTATGGCAAGCGCCTGCTCGTCGAGCTGGCCAAGCAGGTCATCGCCATGAAGGGTGGCCGTCTGGACTGGGCCGTTCTCAAGTGGAACGAGCCGAGCATCAAGTTCTATGAGAGCATCGGGGCGAAGGCGTTGAACGAGTGGGTGGGGATGCGCGTTGATGGGCCTGGCCTGGAGAAGCTGGCTCATCTCCTGGATTAGAAGATTTGCCCAACAATAGAATTCAAGACGCCGAACTCTTGTTCTGCTTGTGGCCTCTTTTGTCCACACCCTCGAAAATCTCTAGCTGTGCCTCTGTTGCGGCCGGCAGTCTGGACGGGGCTGTGCCCCAAGCGAAGGAGTAGCGAAGGGTGTTCGAGTCCTGGCTCATGCTCGGCGTCAGCTGCCACGTCCTGTTGTAAGCCCTTCGGTACCACCTCGGTGACAAAACTGGGGTGCGTTCTGAGCTGCTGTACGGTCCTATATCCCTGCGTCCGGAGTGTCGTGACCGAGAGCGAGATCGCTCCTTGTCGGCTGCAGCTGTTGGGTTTGTAGCGTAACCCTCCCAATCCAAAGCATCAAGCGAGCCGTCGTCGGACGCAAGAAGGGGCTTCGCAGATTGTCGTCTATTTGGGACGGCCCACTCCTCTCCGTCTTGGGCGCCGCTACTCAGCCGACCCAGCAAGTCCCATTCGCCCTTGCCCAGAGGCGGCATGATCTTGTCGGCACTCCGCCTCCACCAGTGAGCTCGCTTTGCTCGAACGAGGGTTTCGGCCGGCGGCTTGCCCCAAATGTTCAGCCGCGGAACGAACTGGTCCTGGTCAGTGCTTTTGATGGCCGTGCCTGGCCAACTGGTTGTCCCTTTTGTGTCCCTCTGCTGGTTCCTTTGGGACTTGAGAATCTGCAGCAGTTTAGGCAGGTCCCATTTCTGGAAAAAATCGTTCTTATGCCTCTTGGGGGCTTGCGCCATTTCGGACGTTGTTGCATCAGCCACGGCGCCTTTGGGCGTGGCAGAAGGCTGCTTGCCCGCACCAGCCTTGTCCAAGAGCGCCTCCAGGGTTTGCGAGTCGTTGGGCCCCTGCGGCTTGACGAACTGAGCCATGAGCTCTCGCCTCCGGCTGCCGGTCCTCGCGAAGCCTTTTTCGATCAGCCCTGCCATGGCGTTCTTGTCTCCGCTGTTGGCGGCTCGCAGCTTCCGCAGGGCGGACCGCGCCCTCGAGAGATGGGCTTTGACGCGAGTGTCATGCTTGCGGTTTCGATGGAATCGGTCGCGGATGGTGTGGGCAATCGTGGCTCGGAATGCAGGAGGCAGGTAGGACGACTCGCGTAGGAGATGGCGATAGAGATGGAGAGGCGGAAGAGCGGCCGGAAGAGGATAGGCCGGCACGGGCATTGCGGCGGTCAAGGAAGACGGGGGGTTAAGCTGGACAGGCTCAGCGTCTCCTCATGCCTGATTCGATATCTGGAATATCGGCTATATGGGCTTAGACAGGAGCTGTCGTAGCTGTGATTTGGATCTGGACGTCGAGCGGCGCGGGACGGTGTGCGAAATTGAGCCGCCTGAGACTTGGCCGGCCAAACCTCGGCAGCGGGAGGGAGCTTGGGACAAGGATGACCACAGCAAGACGCAACTTTAACCGCACGAGAACAGTGATTGCTTTTTCCACGACTAACTCGGAACGGCTTACGGATACGGAATATTGAATGCTGGAATTGGAATGGGGTGCAGCCGGGCTCAAGCACGCACTTAAACGCGACCCCACCGCCGAGGCCACTGAGCGGCGCATTGGGAGGGGCACGGTCGCGCGCGACACGGCCTGACACGAAGACACCGCGAAACCGACACGTCTTGGTTAATTGAAATCAGGACATTCCGTCACGCGCCTCAGCATTGTCGCCGCACCGCACCGCACCGCATCGCATCGTTCGTCCCGCCCGCAGGTGCACGTCTGCTCTGCTTCCCGTCCTCAGCCCTGTTGCTGCGCCCTGGATTCAGCCGTTCACGCGGGCGCTGCCCTTGCTCATCCTTCCGGCAGCAGATATTTCGCCGCTGGCATTGCCTGGATGCGATTGAACGCAAGGCTTTGGATTTGGACAGCTGCTTGCCGGTTGATTTATATTCCCTCGTACAGCTAGCCGAGCGGAGACGCCATCCGTTGACTTGAGCTTTGCTGGCTTCACGCCGCCCCCTCCCTCTCGTTTCTCAGAGGCGCCCGAGCCGACGCTTACTTGAACTCCCCTGCAACCCACTTCCTCCGCCATTTCTCTCCTTCACCAGCACGACGCCAACGCCCCCACCACCGCTCGCGACGTCGACAAGCGAAACGCGCTGCCGCATATTGCGCTGCATACGGCACGTTCGCGAGGTTCGACTTGGGCCTGATCCCCAGGCCACGGCCCGGGTCTCGCGCATCGTCTGCGTTGTCCCATCGCTTTCCCCGTGCCCAATCCGAGGCTGCTTCAACTGCCATCTTCCTCCCGCACCTCCGCATCCCAGGCCTGCGAGATGCCTTCTGCATCGCAGTCCTCGCAGCAGTCCTTCTCCATGAGCCAACAATCACAGCCGAGGCACTCGGCCTCGTTTCATCAAGGCTACAATGGCACCGCCGACGGGCCGCAGATCTACTCGGTATGTCGCCCGTGGTCGATAACTTCCTCAAGAGACCATCACAATGCTGACAGACTTGCTTGCATGCAGGCCTCGTACTCTGGAGTCGACGTCTACGAAATGGAAGTCAACAATGTCGCTGTCATGCGCCGCCGGCAGGACTCGTGGCTCAATGCCACCCAGATTCTCAAGGTTGCCGGCGTCGATAAGGGCAAGCGCACCAAGATACTCGAGAAGGAGATCCAGACGGGCGAGCACGAAAAGGTCCAGGGCGGCTACGGCAAGTACCAGGGCACCTGGATCAAGTTTGAGCGTGGAGTCGAGGTCTGCCGCCAGTATGGCGTCGAGGAACTGCTGCGGCCCTTGTTAACCTACGACATGGGCCAGGACGGCGGCGTCGCCGGCCGGGGAGACTTCAATACCCCGACCAAGGAGCAGGCCATGGCCGCCCAGCGGAAGCGCATGTACAACTCCAGCGTCGACGGCAGACCGAACGGCTTGTCGGGAACATTTTTTAAGAACATTTCCAGCACCGCTTCTCACGCCGTCGCCGCCATCAGCAAGGCTCGCTTCGACTCCCCTGCTCCCAGGAGCCGCAATGGGCCGACACGGGCGCCCAGCTTCAGCCGACAACCGTCGATGCAGAATGGTGACGAGTTTCCCGGCAACTCTCAGCAAAGCTACACCTCCGACTACGGCCAGCAAGTTGACTCGGCATACTCCACTCAGCAGCAAAACGGCGGCCCTGTTGCACCCGACAACGAGCCTCCGCGAAAGCGACAACGGGTAACCATGACGCCAGCTGACAGCTTTGGAGGATATCCCTCCAACATGGACGTGTACGCCACGACGTTCCCCGGCTCCCCCACGGAGCCCAATGAGTCCTTCATCTACAACCAGAGCGCAGTCCACGACCATACTCCGTGCGACGACGGCATGGGGCCCCTTCCCCCGCTGCCCTACGAGATGTCACCCGACGTGGAGACGAAACGAAGCATGCTCATGGGTCTCTTCATGGATTCGACAACGACCGACACATCCAAGCACGACATGCTCCGGACCTTTTTGCCTGCCGAGCTCGACATGCCCATCGACCCCCAAAGCCACACGGCTCTGCACTGGGCCGCTACCCTCGCGCGGATGCCGCTTCTTCGTGCTCTCATAGCCGCCGGAGCATCTCCGTACCGCGTCAACGCCTCAGGCGAAACTGCCCTGATGCGTGCCTGCCTAGTTACGAACTCCATGGATCAAGGATCGTTCCCTGATCTGTTGGAGGTTCTCGGCGCTACAATTGAAGCCCGTGACCAGAAGGGACGCACCGTACTGCATCACATCGCCGTCACCAGTGCCGTCAAGGGACGCAACGCAGCCAGCCGGTACTACCTTGAGAGCCTGCTGGAGTGGGTAGTACGACAAGGTAGTGTTCCTAGCAGCCAAAACGTGCAGACCAATGGCAACGTGCCGAGCAGCTCGCAGTCGGTGATCCCAAAGATGGGCATTGCGCGGTTCATGTGCGAGATTGTCAACGCTCAGGACAACTCGGGCGACACGGCCCTGAATATTGCGGCTCGGATTGGAAACCGAAGCATCATATCGCAGCTTCTGGAAGTCGGCGCGGACCCCAATATCGCGAATCGCGTTAATTTGCGACCACTGGATTTTGGCATCGGAGGCCATAACTCAGAAGAGAAGACGAACGGTGACGCTGCGGCCGATAAAGCCGGTGCTCCTGGATCCAGCCAGCGCACTCGGGAGAGCAGTGATGAAATCATAGCCTGTGAGTTGACCCTCCCATGTTCGATGATAAGTCCTTGCGTGCTGACAATTATTTAAGCAATCACACATCTGCTAAATGAAACGGGAACCGCTTTCCAGCAGGAGATCAAGTCCAAACAGGCTTCCTTAGATACTCTCCACGCCACGCTTCGGACCACGTCTACTCAGCTCGGCGAGGCCCGCCGCAACCTCGAGCACCTCACCGCCACCCTCAAAAAGCAGCAGCTCGCCCGCCAGAAAGTCGCCAACCTCGCCCACGCGCGCGAAGACGAGCAAATCCGCCTCATGAACGAGCAGTCCAGATCGTCGCAACCGAACCCTTCATCTTCGTGGGAGACGGAGCTTGCGGCCATGCTCGAGGCTGCCGAGGAGTCTTCTGCTGCTGGTGGCGGATTTGGGAGCGAAGGAATGCTGCCCTCCGCGGCGGTTCTGCGCGCTCGCATTCGTGCCATCGAGGGACGCCGCGAGGTCACCCGCAAAATGGTGCAGGCGCTCAAGGGCCGCAGTCGCGACGTCGAGATCAAGTACCGCCGCGTCGTCGCGTTGTGCACGGGGGTGCAGGAGGACGATGTGGATGCTGTGGTTGACGGCCTCCTGAAAGCCGTGGAGAGCGAGCGAGACGAGCTCGACATTGGGCGAGTAAGGAGGTTTCTGGGCGGCGTGGAGGGCGTTGTTCACTAGTGACAGCTCCGCTCCCCTTCGCCCGCCACTTCGTCAATGAGCGTGTAATACCCCCTTTATTCTTTCGTGTGCGCACACTTGCTGAGGCCTTTGGTGGGCGGTGTCTTTTGATATATCTCTTCAGGCTACAACTTATGTATATAGCGTAATCCCGTCCTTTCTGCAAAGGACTGGCGTTCTGGGTCTGTTTGGGTATGCTCTGTGTGGATCTGTTTGGCTGGTCTTGATCTGAGGGACGTTGGTGCGAGGCTCTCGAGGAACCATACATCCGTTCTTTCCGCCCAAATTCATCAACAGTGTTTGAAAACAAAGTGGTCCATCATTGAAATGCCGAGCTCTTGTCATGATTCATGTGGTTGTGCTAGATGCCAACTTTACCAGCTAGCTTCAAACGTAGCGACCGCATCCATACTATTGACAACGGCGTCGCCGACTCTACCGAGGCTGCTTGTGCTGTAGTTCCCGTCCAACGCCACGCAATGCAATGCAAATAAAGCCAAATAAAGCCACAGCCGCCTCTGCATCGTCTATGGCTGGGCGTTCTCGCGGTACACGCCCTCCCATCGCGCCTCGACGTCCCCAACCTTCTTCCTCAGTTGTTGGATCTCGCCCTCGAGCTCCTCGACGTTCCTCGACAAGGCGCCAACCTCCTCGAAGCGTCGCGCACCGGTGGCCGTCCTGATCATATCCTCTACCATGAACTTCTGCTCTTCCAGCACCGCAAGCCGCTCCTTGACATCCTTCTCCTCCGTCTCCAGCTGGCTGACCACTGTGCTCGCCTCGCTTGGGGCTTGGGAGCCGGCATCGGATCCCGCTAGTTCCGTGTGTCTCAGGTTGGAGGTGGACTGCGTGGGTGTTGATAGGAAGCGTGGAGAGGCCGATGCTGTGGACCTCGTCCGCAGCATCTGCGGCAGGCTCTTGAGCGGCAGCATATTGGCATGCAGAAAGCCGCTGGCGTACGTATAGACCGCCTGCTGCAGCCTCTGCTGTGTTGGGTTATCCGCCTTGAGATCACGCATCCTCTTCGCCGCCGTTCCGTACTTGCCAAAGCTGTCAATGAGTCGCTTTCGTATTTTGCCGGCCTCTTGGATCTGTGCGTGCGAGGGCGGAGGCCTGGACAGATCGATTTCTCCATTGCTGAGCTTCTCGGGTTGCAGAGTCAAAAGCACGCGGTGGAACGATGGCAGCAACTGGCGTATTCCGCGTTCAAATTGGCGAAGAGTCTCGTAGGCTTTCTGGTCAGGTGGCTTGTGAAGCAGCGACGAGGTGAAGTCGCGGCTGGAGAAGATGATGTGGTTGCATTCCCTGCACATTCTGATGTCAACGCTCAACAGATTGGATCCCCCATTGGCCTGAACCTTCTCCGTAGATTGCTTCGTAGCTGATTTGTGTCAGTTCAGTGGTGAGAGTCTTCACAAGCGCGCAGCACTTACAGGTGGTAATGTCTAAGCTGACTTCGGAGGAGCAGCCGGTTTGAGGATCCGCGCATACCACCCGGCCACAAATGCGGCAGTGGTGTCGCCTGAATGTCCAAGATCCGAACTCTTGTTGACAAAAGGGGCACTTGGCCACATTTTCGTCTTCCTCCCATGTCACGACGGATTGCTCGAGTAGCTTCCGCGTATCCTTCTGTCCCATAAAGGACGACATGGGAGCCAGCAAAGACCCGTTGGACGCACTCATGGCATCTGGGGGGTGGTTCGCCAGTAGTTTCGTCAGCTTGGTCAAGCGCTTCTCCAGCCTCGACACCTCCAGGTTGTGTCGCTCAACCTTCTTCCGTCGTATCCCGGAAAACATGCTCATATGATCGATGGATACGCCGATATGGTCATTGTAGCCGTCCCGAGACTTGTAGCACGTCTCGCAGACTCTCGCCCAGTATCCACGGACTGGCTCGTGATTTGCGCTCCGGCTGAGTTTCATCTGATACATGGTATGCTCCTCGCAAAATAATCTACCGCACTTCCTGCAATTGATACTGCCATTCATGGGGCCGAGGCCTTTGCCACAGGCAGGGTCCGTGCATAAATCATACCCCGACGGCCGTTGCCAGTGGCTTCGCGTTATGAGCTCTTCCGGGTCGACGGGGCCGTCGAGGTTGAGCTTGCCGGGCGTCGTCGTTGCTTGTGGAGGAACGGGATTCGTCTCATTGGATTCGAAAACCTCCAGCCCCCGAAGCTTCTGGTTTATGAGAGATAGAGGCTGGAAGCGCTTGGCCTTTAGAACCTGCTTGTCAAACCAGGTCTTGACCTCGTCTTGTTCTTCCACGGGCAGCTCTTGGTGCATGTCGTCAATGTGCCGGTTCAGTTGCAGCAACGTCACCTATGCCGGTAAGAAGCAAGCCATGAAAGCGCAAAGGAAGCTGCAACTTACCATCTCCTCGGTGCAGATGGGGCAGACGAGATCTGTCGCTTCAGCCGCGTTGCGCTTTGCCTGTGCCCCGACGCTGATGCTGGCGCCAATGTCCTGGCCCAGATCCGTCAAGCTCGCACTCGCCGGCGGCGATATCGAAGTCGAACCAAGCGACACGGTGCTTTCGGACGGGGCAAAGGGGCTGCTGGCTCTGGCTCGAGGAGCTGCCGTCGGCGTGGGCGGCGCCAGGCCCTTGCCGCTGCCGAGGATGCGGCCGCCCCCGAGCTTCCGGCCAGACATGGCGGCGGGAGGCAGGGACGAGGGTGGGATTAGAGCAACTCGAAAGGACGAGACGACCGTTGCTGGTCGAGCTGCGCCTCGAGCTGCACCGAGAGGCCGATGTGCATGCCGCTGAGCGAGGAAGCGGAAGCGAAGCTGTGTCCAAGTAAGGAGCTGAAGGAAGGTAGTGAGCGGTCGGGGCCTGACGTGGTGCCCCCCGCGGGCCCCCACCACCGTTAACGGGATACCCCAGTTGGCGCTTGAAGCATTGTGCGAATCAGGGTGCCGCTCTATCCGCTGCGCTCTAGCTTACCTTATCGGTGCATTATCGCACCTTGCAACAACTCTAAACGGTCGCGGATGACACTTTCTGAGCTCCGAGGCCTTTAGTGCTAGAAGCGGCCCTTTAGCTTCGCCGACAACCGGACTCGACTTCCCCATTACACACACACAAGCGCCACGCCATGGCCAAGACGTTCCCAGAGGTGCAGCCCGGCGGCAGCCTCATCCTTGCGTGGCAAGTCAAGGACAAGAATGTCCTCGTGGTCGGCGGCGGCGAGGTACGCACGAGGGCGCAGCTGCGCGCGCATCCCGAGCTCCCAAGAGCTAACCAGAAGCTTCCCAGGTGGCGGCCGGACGAATCCTGCACTGCCTCAACGCCGATGCCAAAGTTACCGTCGTCTGCCCAGCCTCTGGCCTAAACGAAGAAGTTGCCCACCGAGTGTCGGAGAAGCAGGTTACCCACATCGACCGAGTCTTCGAGGCGTCAGACCTGGATGCGGCGGATATGGCCTTGGTAGCCATCGACGACCCCGACGCGTCAACTATCATCTGGAAGCTGTGCAAGGAGAGAAAGATTCCAGCCAACATTGCAGACGTGCCTCCCGAGTGTGATTTCTACTTTGGGAGCATCTACCGCGACGGACCCTTGCAGATCATGGTCAGCACGAATGGCAAGGGACCGCGCCTGGCGGCCGCTATACGGCGTTTTATCGGGAACTCGCTACCCAAGAACGCAGGGAATGCGATCGAATCCATCGGCGAGCTGAGGACAAAGCTCCGCAAGATCGCCCCGAAGCCCGAAGACGGCCCCAAGCGGATGCGTTGGTAAGTGGCAACAGGAGGCTCTGGAACTTAAACCTGGGCCCTTGCTGACAATGTGGCCAGGATGTCCAAGGTCAGCGATACCTACAAGTGGGAGGAGATGTGCAACTTCACAGAGGAGGACATGGACAACCTGCTGCTCTTCTACGCCCCCAATAAGGTCCCGTCAATAGACATCCTGCTCGCCCTGCGCGGCGGTAACGATGTCAAGAACCTCGACGTCTTTGATGGGTCTTTTGGATTCAGTGTCGGCGCATAAGGAAAAGGTGCCATCCACTTGGGCGTTTTGCACGGTGTTTTGAGATACCAGGACTGCAGGTTTCTTGTACTCGTCATCTGACTTATACCCTTGGGCGGATTTGGGGCGCAAGGCATTCGCGGCTCACAACTGATGGTCAAATTTTCTACTTTACTTGGTTTCGATCGGGCTCATTTTTGCCTTTGGACAATTGTATGTGTAAGCAATTGAAAGATTTTCTTTCAAGTTACTGAGACTCTTATGATAATGGCGTGGTGGCTCACAGCGCTCTCCGGTGGATGGGTTTAGTGGCAGCCGGCGGCGCTGACATAACCTGCGCACGGCGCCTATTGGATCCCGGTGCGTGGTCGAAATCTCATGAGAGAAACGACAACGCGGCGGCCTATAAACATGCTCAACAATTCGGCGCGTAGATGACAAATTCTCCTGGACGTGTTATTCCCCTAGAGGAGCCGTCTTCTGGGGTTGTTTAGTCCAATTCTCCAAAGTTGCGACTACCGAGACGCGTCGAAATCATCGCCAAATCCTGCTCCTCCTCCACCAGCGCGGTTCTCTCGAGTAAGGACAATGACACCTCGCAAATCCCAAGCTCGGGGTAACCCGGTGGGCTCGATTGGCCCGTCACACGACGCCGACGCCGATGATGAGATTTTGCCGCCATTTTTCAACACCACCTTCTCAACCCATCGCGTGTCGACGCTGTACGTCGGCCCTCAGGGACTTAAGGCCCCTCGCCTGGAGCATCTGGCGCATAGACTACGCGATACGTTGGTTGGAGATGTCGTACGCGGAATCCAAGTCGGGCTGGAGGCAACAGATACGCCCATGGGCCAAGTAGGGCCATTGCGAGCAGTTACTATCCGCTGGTTCAGTGCGTCGAGTATCCTGGGCGAACTGCCGGCGGACGACGGTACTGAGGAGTTCTGGGACAGAGTCTCAGGAGAACAGGGGAGGGGTCTTTGGATTGAGATTCGCCATGAGAATGCGACCTATGTTGCACTGTTGCTGCCAGGCTTCTCGAGCTCCGTGGACAACGCTGCACCACGGCAGCCTTCATGGGTCGCGCAGACATCAGACGCCCATGTCGACAAGAGCCAGTTCGCCCACCTTCCACTTTTGCTGTTGCGGATGCCACAGGCTCTTAAAAATGTCATCAGCGAGTGGATATCAACGACCTTTGACTGCCGCGTGAGCAAGCTCACGCTGGGCACTAGGACACTTATCAACATATGGGAGGGTTGGATCCGAACAAGTGGACTGTCCGGCAAAGGTCCGGACTTTGTCTTGACACTTTCATTCAATGCGCCTGCTGGGGCGAGACGAAGCTCCAGCACGTCAGACTCAGATGGCGAACTGGCCGAGGACGAGGACTCTGCTGAGCCCGGCCTTAAGACACTGGAAATCGCAATATCGCCCTCTGACTTGCGCCGTTTTCTCCGGTCTGGGGAACAGATCAACGAAAACTCGAGGACTGGTTCTGATGCCTGGTTAAATGACCCGCGTGAACGGCGCAGGCTCGCCGGTGGCAAGGCTGACGATGGATGGGCTTGGCGGATGGGCGAGAATGCTCCGAAACATCCCTTTACTGAAGCCCTAGCCCGTTACCTTGACCACCACTTGGCGTTGAACCTCTTCCACCCCAGCGTTCGAGTCATCCAGATCTCTTGCGGCGCGTTCGTCTTGGCTCAATCCCGGCTCAAGATCGTGAAGCTCGGTGATGTCACAGGCGATTTATCACGCGCGGCGTGGATGTTTGTGACTGAACTGGGGGCGACAATATCTGACGATGCGCTCCCTGCAGTAATTTGACGGGAAATGAGGATTTTCTAGCTATCTGGTCAGGCTGACGATCATGCGTTACGAGTCTCGCGTCCTTGGCACTTGCCGGCATCTTGATCAGTACGCGCGAGTGCGAGTGCTGGCGCGTGGCTCAGAGAGGACGAGTCGAGTGCAAGGACGGGCAGAATTGGGTTTGCTTCATGAAACATCCACCATTCACATTCCAGGGTTGCCACCGGCTTCACTTGATAACATACTAAGCCAAGTGCTGCGGTGCACGCCCTCGTCGCCATGCATGGCCACCTCCCATCCTTTTCCCCGCCTGCCATTCGAGCTCCGCGCTCATATTTGGGAGTCAACAATTGAGCCGCGAACTGTCAGCGTCTTCTACACGAAAACAATGGGGGTGGAACGGCAAGATCCAACATGCTATCTCGGGAAGTGCGCCGGTGACAAAGTTTGGACACCACTCAGCTGCCGCCACTTCGGACAGGTAAAGCCGGCGATGCCAGCTTCTCGACTTCCAGAGAAGAGCATCAAAATAAATACATTTGCACGACCAATGGCCCTGGTGATGGCACCGAGGGCAATCAATTGTCAAGACGGCTTGCTGTAAATGCTTGCTCGGGGCTAAGAGGACCGCATTGGTAGTTGTTGGCACACAAAGGACCCATTACGACGCGTCCTGCATGGCAAACAACATCGCCTGAATTATATATGTGATTCTTTTGAGGGATCTCTGGCAACAAACGACTGTTAGCGGTCAATACATCACCAAATCCAACATGACTTCCCAGTCACGGCACTTGGCGAGCTAACGGGGGCGGCTGCAAGGGCTGGGCGGCTCACCGTCCTAAATGGAGGTCAAAAAGGCGACGATCCCAACACTGTTTGAGAATTTCATCATCCAAGCATATGATTTCCAGTCTGCGGTCTGCTTTCAATCCAAAGAGTCAACGCAAAAGCTGCGCAACGACGCCATGGCCATCGCTGCATGTACCTGCACCCCGACAGTGATCTGCACCGTCCCATTCCTCTCAAAAGCCGGCGGCGCTGTTCAAACCGAGTATGTCATCGAGTTTCCTGACGCAGCTCAGATGCTCGTCACGGTCTCCGGCCAAAACGAGCCCGACGACATGAGGCTTGAGCCTCACCACTCTCAAAGCTCTGCCGGCGCGCGCCCGTTCGACATGAGAAAAACAGCAGGCATCATGTGTGGAGTTGACGAGCTCCATGTCGCTGAGTGTCGGGCCGCATTGTGAGTGACCATTCTGTGTGGGCACGAGGAGTTGGAGTTTAGCCAAGGCGCCAGCCGACCAGGCCAACCTTGACCACAGTCGGCTGGCTTGTCAGAATAAGTGCTGCTGTTGGGGGTATGAGGGTATGAACAGCTGCTTGAAAGATGTGGGTTCAACTACTCTCGGGTCTTTGCTGCCGTTTGTCTGTGAGGACCTGAAATTAATGCAGACACAAGAATGTGGGCTTTGGAGCAGCTGGAAGACTTTGTCGCGACTCTCGAGGATATGAGATTCGCGCTGTCGGTGATCTGGCAGACGAGGGCGTCTGAAGGAACTTCTGGTTTGAGTTGCGAATGTCGAGTGAAGGAGTGTCGCCCAGGCTGGACCTTGAGTTGGTCTAGATACATGGTAAAAAAGGGTTCCGAGATGATGGAATGATTTCCTCGATGTACTCCATGCATCTGAGTGTTTCAGAAGAAACAATCACGCGACCGTTCGACTGATCCTGCATAAGGGTCTTTTCACAAAGCATCTCATTGCATCAGTTGTAGATGGGCGTATTGAGGTTCATCATTCTGTCTCACTACGGATCGGCGACAGCCATTCGCCCCTCTGAAGTACAGTAGCTGATCATTTACGGACTCGAATGGGGAGAAAGCCACGAGCTGCGTGTTCTCGAACCGGATCCGAGTGAACAGTGTGACAACGCTTGGCCTACATGGTACCTTTCAGCTTCCGCGACTCGGATGGCTCCCCGCTGGCGTTGCAGCCGGCATTGATGCGGCTCACAGTGCCACGACCCTGCGCGAGCCCCTCGAGTCTTGTACTGGTCGATCAAACGGCCCTGCAGCGTAGCATCGTGCGATCCGCTCAGCCCAAACGAGGCACACAGCAGCAAAAGGCGCGGCTCAGCGGTGATGCCGTGCAGTTGACCCGATGTTGTCTCCATGGCTCCCCGATGCGCATCTCGGAGACCCCGCAAAATGCCTGGCCCGTGTCGGCGTCGCATCACGGGGCTTGCATGTCTGTGGACATGGAAGCTGCAGCGCAACCCTTCCCACGATGCGTCCACCGACATCGGTGTTGCCTCCCCCAACATCACTGGTGCGTCTCACGATGGCCCTCACCGAGTTTTGCGCCAATGCGTCTCTGCCAGAACCCAAGCACTGGAGGAGGCTGCTCACCTGAGCTTGGAGCAACCAGCCGCCGGTCGTTTGTCATTGGTGCTGCCACCCCGTCACCAGGCGTGTTAGCGGATCGGCCGGCGAAACTCAAGTCGCCATTGTGGGCAATTCTTGACTAAGAGATGTTCTACGACATCCCGTAACAGGCAAAAGGCCAACCCCGATGCCCACTTTTGCCCGTCGAAATTCTTCGCGACATTCGCTGGGAAATGAGCCGGCCTGTGTCGGCACGCGGCGGGCCAGGGGCGACTTTGGCGATGGATGTCCCCCGCTGCAGAGATTAACGTCGTCTGCGAGACCGGCCGCGAGCCGACCTTCCTTTGTCTCAACTCCTCAACAACTGTTTGCGCCTAGACTTTCATCTGCCCTTGCCGTCTTATTTCTGTTGGGAAGCGCCTCTGGAATTCGCTAGATTGGTCCTTTAGAGCGTGGATTGAGTTTGCAGGCGGACGTTTTGTACGACTCTATCGTCGACACTACACAGTAAAGAGACAAGGACTCAGCACCATGCCCGACGCAAACATCTTTGCGCCGAAGGAGAAGTACAGCTTCCTGGACGACTACAGCGAGGGCGCCCACCCGCAGGTGCTCGAGGCCCTCATCGCCAGCAACACGACGCAGGAGACTGGCTACGGCAACGACCGCTACAGCGCCGCGGCTCGACAGCACATCCGCGAGCACCTCGGCCGCGACGATGTGGGCATCTTCTTCGTGCCCAGCGGCACCTCGGCCAACGCCATCTCCATAGCGGCCTGCCTGCGGCCGCACGAGGCCGTCATCGCCGCCAGCTCCGGCCACATCGTGACACGCGAGACGGGCGCCGTCGAGGCTAGCGGCCACAAGATCATTAACGTGGCGCCCGAGAACGGCAAATTGACGCCCCAGAGCATCGGCAAGGCGCTCGACGACAACTGGCACTACCCGCACATGGCCAAGCCGCGCCTCGTGTACATCTCCAACGCGACCGAGGTGGGCACCGTCTACTCCAAGGAGGAGCTGACGGCCATCAAGCTGCTGTGCGAGGACAAGGGCCTGCTGCTGTTCATGGACGGCGCGCGCATCGGCGCGGCCCTGACGTCGTCCACCAACGACATGACGCTGGGCGACATCATGGAGCTGACGGACATCTTCTGGATCGGCGGGACCAAGAACGGCGCGCTGCTGGGCGAGGCCGTCGTGGTCAAGCACCCCAAGCTGGCTGAGGACTTTGAGTTCTACGTCAAGCAGCACGGCTCGCTGCTGGCCAAGAGCCGCATCATGGGCGTCGAGTTCGCCGAGCTGTTCCGCGGCAGCCTGTACTTCGACCTGGCGCGGCGCGGCAACGCGGCGGCCGAGAAGCTGTCGCGGTCCATCGTGGGCGCCGGCTACGCGCTGCGCGCGGCAACGGAGACGAACCAGGTGTTCGCGGTGCTGCCGCTGGGCCTGGTCAAGCAGCTGCAGCAGGACTTTGTCTTTTACGTGTGGGAGAAGGTGGGCGCCGACTGGGCCGTGGTGCGGCTGCTGACGACGTGGGCGACGGACACGGCGCAGCTCGAGAAGTTTAACCAGACGGTGCTCAGCTGGACGGGCTGATAATGGCTAATGAATGGATCGATCAAGAAAAAGGGAACCAGGAGTTTTGCGGGAATCATGATTAGATTTATTTGGGTGCTTTCGATGAATGAATAGAGTGGCCTCTGCTGTTGCCCCTTGCGACATTGTAAATCTATGGTGACATGCAGGGTTGGTAACCATTGCAGGGAACCATTCAGATCTCCCGCCATCCACTGGTACGGAGTGAATTGACGAGATGTCGGCTGGTTCTGTTTTGGCCTTCTCAAGTGCAGCCATCGGCATCATCTTTGCAAGCTTGCTCGAACGGAGCGTGATCGAGGGGCTCGGCGGCGCCACGCCGTTGACCCCTGGACGCCGCTCCGTTCGAAGCAATGGACGACCACGCTGAAGATAAAGATGACAAGCGAAGCCAGATCTTGATTAGCATCCTATCTGACCATCAGCCTCGGCATGTCCAGTTACACGGCTGCATCCCGCCGTGGGGGAAGGTGCTCCGCCACCACAGAGCGTGCCGCCCCTGCCACGCTGACCGCCAGTGAGAGACGCCCATTGAGGACCTGAGTGACTGAACAGGAAATTGCGCCTGTGCCCCTGGCCAGACAGAGCCTCAGAGGCTGTCGCACACATGGCGGCGGATCTTTACAACACCACACATGCATAAGCTGAAGCCTTTCGATGAGCATCGACGAATTTACACGGCCGTGTTTAAGCTCAATCCCATTCACATCGCGGACTGTCGGTGCGACCAGCGGTACTGTGTTTCTGCCAAACACCTCCGCCATCCCTTTGCCGCAACGCAACCGTCAAGTCCAGAACAGACGGATTGCGGCACAAGCAGGCTGCGATCCGGCAACTCATCGAATCCACACGGCTTCATGCTTATCCTCTGCGTACGGAGTAACTTAGACGGCCGCGTCGCGTACCCGTCCGACCCACCCTCGCGCATCTCTACCAGCGCAGCAGCGCAGCCTGCTCGGCAACGTCAAAGGCCTGCGCCATCAGGAGGCCAGGCTGCAGCTCACTTTCGGAAGACGATGCCGAGGGGCAAATCAGAACCTGCATCACTCACATATCATTTTCTAGAAGTACCACCTTTACATGTTCGGACACGTCCAAGCTCTGTCATCATGATGGAGAGCTCTCGCCTTCGGTCGCAGACTGGTCGACGGGCTTCGCTGGAGCTGGCTGAGATGGTCGCCTTTGGAGTGCCGACTGCAATCCTTGACCTAATTTTCGGCACTTCTCAATGCAGACCCGGAGAAGGCGGGTACGGAGCTGTTACTGTATAGAGCACCGTCGGGATGACGTGGTGACCAACGCAACGACGCTTGTCATGCAGAGGAAGCAAGCCACGGCCGACTTCTGCCAGGCAACCTGCAGAGTAATTGGGTTGCTCGGCAAGAATCGACGGCCTTGTGTCACGCACTTCATGTCAGCAACGGAGCCGCCGGACGGATAGACGGCATCAACCCAGTTGCCGCTCGTCACATAGCCCGTCACATGACGGCTGGCGATGGCCACCCAAGGTTGTCGAGCGGCGCGCTATTCGGGGAACGGAGGGTACGGATCCCGAACGCGGGCAATTCTACAAATAGCAGCGTGGGGGGCATCATGATGTGGGTTGCGGCGCGATGCGAGGTGATGCACGTCCCGAAACACCACGGCTGCGGCATCTGCGGTCGCACATGACATATTGGCCATCTTCATTGCTGCAGGCGCCCAACCCGCCTACATACCCGCGCGCCGCGCCGCGCCGCTGCTCCGTCTCCAGCGATCCCCTGTCCAGGCTTCCCGACTCGCCGAGTCCCCACTGCGCCGCGGCGGCTCCGCAGTTTGCTCGCTGCGAAGACGGGCTTCGAGAACATAGGCTGTTTGTTTCCCTGACTCGTTGCTGCAGCTGGACAACGGCCTCTGAGAAGAGGTAACTCGCGTGTAAGCAGCAAGCGGCATTGACGTTGACATGATCCTTTCTGTTTCACCCCGCTCGCTGCTGGCACAACAGAGTAAACTCTCAGTTTCGCTTGCGAGGGTTGGGCCTGCAAGTCCAGCCGTTCGGGGCAGGGGTTTATTCCCGCCACAAGCCCGGCGCGCACTCCACAGCTGCATCCCAGCTCATCACTCCAAGATATATTGCACAGTCACCAGCAAATCCGCGAAGGCAGTTTGCAAACAAGAATCGGCCAGTCTCCTCCTCGCCTCCTACTCGAGGCTCTGCAACTGCCTCGTCGCTGCTCTATCCAATCTAGACGGCTTTTCTGGCATTCCTTCCCGTCAATCTTTCCGGATCGGGGCGTGGAGACGGCAGTGACGTCGACAGTGTCGCCTCAACCAGGTCCCGGCATCGGCCACGCATCGTTCTCCAGAGTCTGGGCCGAGCCAACCCGCCCTGATAACAAGAGTGAAGGCGAAGAGAATAAAGATCAAGGTAAGGTATTTAATTCTTATTTCTATAATCAATCATCGGCCCTCGTGTTCTGCGCCTGAACCTCGGCAGCTGGCTGGATCACTGCTTCGAGATGCCAGCACGGCATTGCACTGCCAAGCCAAGGCCCCTTGAGCGAGCGCAATTCTGTCTCTTCAGATAGTCCCTCAAATGCGAGGGCATCTTGCGTTTCAATGCTTTGAGCGCTGATAAAATCTTGCAAAAACTACCCCTTCCCTGTCCGGACTGTTCCAATGTCAATGGCCATCACCACACCCTCATTTCCTTCATCCTTTACCATATATCTCAGAAGCTGACACAATCACAACAGCAGTGCTGACGACCACTACCGCAGTGGCCTGGCCTGCCATCACCTGCTGCCTCCAGGTTGCGCCTTTCCGGCAGTGCACTGCTCTCACACAGACGCTACTTTCCCACGATACCGACATCGTCATTGCCGGTGAGGGGTTCCATGAAAGTCATCGTCACCGGCGCCACCGGCAGCGCCGGCCGTGAAGTAGTCAAGCATTGCCTTGCGGAACCACGCATCACAAAGCTGGTGATTCTGACGCGGAGGGCCGTCTCGATGGATGTCGAGAGCCACCCCAAGGTTGAGGTGGTGATGCACCAAGACTTCACCCAGTATCCAGAGCCCTTGTTGCGCCGCTTAGACGGCGCCCAGGCCTGCATATGGTAAATTCTGGTCCCTGTTTCACGAAGTGGGATGCGAGGATATGCGGCTGACTTGGGCCAGGGCCATTGGCGGGCGGATGAACCGGTTCAAGAACGACAAGGAGACATATCGAAAGGTCGGCATCGAGCTGCCCATCGCCGCCGCCAAAACCTTTTGCAAGCAATTATCCGACAAGACACCCGACGGCGCCAAGTTTCGCTTCGTATTCTGCAGCAGCAAACAGGCAGACAAGACCAAAAAGTCGCTCCTCTTCCTCGGCGACCCCCGCCGGTCCGTGGGCGAGGCTGAAAAGGGCCTGTGCGAGGTCGCAGACGCCCACAAGAGCACGTTCGAGACGTACGTCCTTCGTCCCGCAAGCTTCGCGTCTGGGGACGTGCCGCTACCACCGCCGCCCACTTCGGCGTCGAGGAAATTAGTCGGCGGGCAGCACGCGGCGCCGGTGACGATCGAGACAAGCCAGGTCGGCAGGGCCATGGTCAGGGTGGCTTGCGACGGGTGGAATGATAGGGTCATCGAGAACGACGCACTGTCAAAGATGTGATGGGGGACGCGGCGAGGCTTCCGCGGAGGTTGGTTTGACGTTTCATCGGCCCAATTGCTTGCGTGCCGCGCTGGCGTTGGGCCTAGGTTGAGCCTTGGCTCGAGGTTCCTTTCATCGTATGGCGTGGCGCTGGGACAAGCAGGCGACTGGTCACTTTGTGAAAGACTTACGAAATTGCTTCACCCTGACGACGGTGGAGGACTGTCGACTTCATGGGATGAGGTTGTAAATATCCATTCCAGGGGCTCAGACGCTCCCGATTCTTTATTTCATTTTCAGGTATTGCCCATCTACCATCGAGTGAAGGCGCACTCTCTCTATGGCGCTCCCACCATCTTGACCCTGCCCTCGAGGCACGGCGCAATCACCCGCGTCCAGTCGACGGTAAACTCGCCCTCCTTGAGGGAGTCGCACACGCTGCCCCCCTTGACGCCCGCCTTGCACGCCCAGCGCGCCCAGAACTTCCTCATGAGCAGGATCTCGAGGTCCATCTTGTCCTCGGCGTCGGCGCCGCTGCCGCTGCTGTCGCCGTTCTCCTGATGCGGGCTAAAGTGGGCGTCGTCGTCGTCGTCATTGAGCGGCTCCTTGCTGATGCCGAGCCGCCGGCGCAGGAAGCCGCGCCAGGTCGCCGTGGATGCCTCTTCTTTGCTCTGCGGGGACTTGTGCAGGCCCAGCATGCTGCAGCTGTGGTCGCCGTCGGTCGTGCACGTCGGCGACAGGGGGACTTCGGCGTCTTCCGTGACGCTGACCCAGTGGTCCGACAGCCTCTTCCACTGGCCGATGGTGCGCAGGCCCATAAAGTACTGCCGCAGCATGGCAGAGATGAGAATGCCATTCTCCTCATCGACAATCTCCTCGGCGTCGCCGCCCTCGGACGTTACCAGTAAGCTCGTGAAACCATCTGCAACAGCCATCAGCTTCGGGCTCGAGGTGCGCAGGACGTTCGGCACTCACCTTTCCCACGGCCCATGTAGCCTCTCGTGGCGAGCAGGTACTTCCTCTTCGGATCGTAGGGCTCGCCCCCAATGAGCAACGACAGGACCCTGCTCCCGCTCTTCCTGCTCGGGTCAAACTCAAACCTGATATGCGAGACCTGCGGAAACCTGCCCTCCAGAGCAGGGTACATGGAGACGCCGTTCTCCAGCGCATCCCAGATGGCCTGTCCCGTGACCCTCAGGAGCACGACCGGGTCCTCAAACGGAAAGCAGTTCGTAATGTCCTTGATGCGGACGGCGCCCGGCGGGTAGATCTGATCGCCGCGGATCGTGCCCGACGCCATGATGGTGCAGTCTGCGTTGTGATACCTCCTCATGACGTCGCAGACAAAGTTGCCAATGTTGGATTCCCTGACGCGGACGGTGCTGAAGCGCGCGTCGAGGGGCGTGGCTGTCCAGCCGACGGGCCGCGACAGCGACTTTTGCAGCCTGGACGTGAGATCCCTGACGAGCTTCGCCGTGTTTTCGTGCTCGGGCACGTCAGAGGTCACGTCGCGGCGCTGGATGTCAAAGTCCCACCGCGTAGACCCGTCGGTCTTCCGCCGCGCCTCGATGTAGCTCAGCTGCTTGAAGTCAGTCCCTGAGCGCAGCACGTGCGTGCCCCGGATGAAGCTGTGGCTGTAGTAGTGGTCGTGGCCGCCCAGGATGATGTCGATGATGCCGTCCGTCTGCTCGGCCAGCTTGTTGTCGTTGGGCTCGCGCATGTGGCTGAGGCAGATGACGATCTCGGCGCCCTGCTCGCGCAGCTTGGGGACGAGCTCCTTGGCGGTGGCGGAGGCCGACTTGTAGATGAGGTTGGGCGGCAGGCTGTTGATGGTCGCGAGCCACTCCCGCTCGCCCAGGCCGATGAGGCCGACCTTGATGCCGTTGGACGTGGTGAGCATGTGCGTCTGCTTGGCGTTGCCTAGGGGCACGTCCTCGCCCAAGGCGGGATCCAGGACGTTGGCTATGAGCCATGGGAAGTTGCACTTGTTGGCGAGGTACTCAAACTGCTTGACGCCAAAGTCGAAGTCGTGGTTCTAAGACGGCATCAGCTCAAATTCACCCCAAACACCCGCAACACGCTGACTCACCCCGACACAGGCGCAGTCGGTCCCAATAGCATTCAGTGCAGAGACCATGTGTCTTCCTAGCGTTCCGTCAGTGAGATGCACTGGTGCTTGGAAGCTGGGGCTCGCCAACCCTTGGTGACGCTGCTCTCCAGGCTGGGGTTGAATGCATCGCCGGAGAATAACGTCAGGAGCTTCGGCTGATCCTGGAACTGCGCGCCCTGCTGGTACTCTTTGATCAGGGTCATGAACCGCGCAATGCCGCCGACGGGCTCCGCGCTCGCGCCGTCGACATGATAGACGTCGTTGTAGTGGAGGAGGCGCAGGTCCGGGGCATCCGCTGGGGCATCGGGCGTCACTCTCCCGGAGGCGAAAATTGCCTGCGGCTCCGATGTAGGCTTGTTTTGTTCCCGAACCATTTTGCTGCCATTGACCTCCGTCGTGCTGTCGGGATGGAGATGCAGTCAGAGGAGGGCACCGGTCAGCGTTGTGGGCATCGGCGGTGTTACAGACAGACACCATGGTATTGCGGAGACGGGCGTTGGGCCGGGTCGTGGCGCAGTGTTTCTGTGGCCCTTGGCACGGCCCTCCACCTTACACGACAGAGGGAAACGTCGCACGTAATGCTTCCGATCGTTATGCCTGAATCTTGACTTGCTCTTCTGCGATGCAAATTCGATTTCAATTGGAATGGCTCATGGCGACCGCTGGGTCTCTACGTGCTACGATGGCCGGCTCTAGTCTAGGCGGTCGAGTTGAACAGGTCCAGGATGATACTTGCTCCAAAGATACGGATGGTGAGGCTCATTGACGAGGCGCCGTCAAGGCTCGCTGGCAAATTTACGGTACGTGTTGGTAGCTGGGCCTCCTCATACGTTGGCCGTGTCGCCGTTCCGGTGTTGGGGGCCATGGCAGGATTCACGCGTGCAATCGTGTTCATCCCGTGCGGGCCGGTGGACCACTTGTGCCGTGGCAGCAAACTACTGGAAGATATCGCAGTCAGCCCAAATATTCAACATCGTCGTCGAGTCCTGGTCCAAAAGTCGTCAAAGTCCGTTGCAAATCAGCAACTCGAACGCAACTCATGCCGCTCGCCGCACTGTGGCTGGCGAGCGGCGAGGTCCAAAGTGAATTATCTGCCAGACATGTCCAAGAACTATGCACGCGCTGCACTCGTATCTTCAAGCCTTCCGTTGTATGTGCTCCGCGACGGTGTCCGTATTTCTCGCTTGAGCCCTTGGATTGCTCAAGCCCCCCGCCATGATCACCGTGATATAAAAAGTCAAAATGAACTTCAACACTTTGGCTGCTCGCAAGCGGCGCCGCGACGAATTACAGGGCTTCTCTTCCCCTCGACTCAAACGGCAGAAGCAAAACAAGAACACCCGCGAGAATGAACAGTGCGCCGCTGGTGTAGACGGGTGCCGACGTCTGAAGATTTGCAAACATGGCGATGATGGGCTGCGACCTGAGTTAGCGGAGGGCTGGGATCGGAAAATGGGCAGGGCACTCACAGCCATGATTCCAAAGATTCGGTTGCACGTCGCAGCGAGCGCATTGCCTGTTCCGCGCTGGGGAGTCGGGAAGATCTCGGGCGTGTAGCCGTAGAGCACAGCATACATGACGTTGCTGCAGAAGCTGAAGGCGCAGTTCCACCCCAGAAGCGCAGAGCTGTTCGTCGCAGTCGTCGAGCAGTAGAGGAAAACGCCGGTGAGGACCGTAAACACCGAGAGGGTGCCCTTTCGGCCGATGCGAGGAAGCTCCACCAGGAAACCTCCAAGCAGCGCGCCCGGAACGCCCAGGACAGAGATGATCAAGCTGTTGCGGTAGGTTATGTAAGTACTTCCGTCCTCGAACTCCACACCCCTGGTGGCCTGTATGTACGGCAAGAAGGCGTTGTACAGCGGGTAGGCGAGCCCAATCAGCGCCCAGATGACCATGATGAGGCCAGTGCTCAGCGCCAGACGCCTCGTCGAGAACAGGACCTTGACATGCTTGCCGTCGAGCTTTTCGAGGTGCCTCTTGAGGGCCGCCGACGTGTCCGTCTGGGCAACGTAGCCGTCGGGCTCGCACGCTTGGAGGTCCGCGAGGGTCAGATCGCTCGTGGTGCCGTTGCGTCGGGCAACCTCGTGCACTATGCGGACGGCTTCCTGGTCGCGGCCCTTGCCCATGAGGTACTTGGGCGACTCGTAGATGGAAAAGAGCAGGAACCGAACAAGGAACATGAGCAGCGTGAGGCCGCCCATGGCAATGACGAAATAGCGCCAGCCCATGTTGTCGCTCCTGGGGCATGGCTTCTCCTCCTGCGAGCACGTGAGGTTCCCCAGCAGCGGCCAGGCGACGAGATTGGCCACGACCTGGGCAAATGCCCAGTCGATGGACAATATGGTCAGCAGGAACTGATGCGACTGCGGCAGAAACTCGAGAAAGATGGCCGAGTCGACGGGGAGGTTGCCGCCGACACCAAACGACCAGAGCGCAGCGAAGACACCGGCGGCGGCAAAATTGGGTGCGCTGGCGGCGATGAGACCCCAGACGGCCGTGAGGCCCAGGGTCAGGTTAAACCCCCATTTGCGGCCAAAGATGTCGCAGCCGAAGCCCCAGAAGACGGCGCCGGCAAGCAGGCCGATGTTCTGGGCGAGGGTGAAGAGCGGCGGGCGCGCCGGGTCGAATTCGTTGGCGATGGGGGTGAAGATGAGGGACGTGACAATGGGCCACAGGTTGTCGCTGGCCCAGCCGAAGCCGACGACGATGAAGAGCTGCCATTGGTACCAGCCCATGCCAATGTCCTTGATCTGTTGGGCGGGGCGCGAGGGCGCAGGTTAGCCAACCTAGCTTACGTGCGGGCGAAGCAGAAGAAGCAGCAGCAGCAGCAGCAGCAGCAGCAGCAGCGCGCCGTGACGAAGACATACCGCACGGTTGAGCACGCGGGCCTTGGCCTCGTAGACGGGATCGAGAGCGCCCTTGGGGATGATGGCGTCGTCATCGCTCAGCTCGACGCTGGAGCTGTAGGCGGGCGGCGGCGGGCGGGACGCCGCGTCCTCGATGTCGGAATCGACCCCCATGATGCAGTCGCGGCGTGGGCGTTTGATCCTGCTGAGGCGGAAGCGCAGGATCGGGACTTGGAGCTCTTCGCACGACGAGCTGGGTCGCACTCGGGACTATATGTACGGGCGCGAGTACCGCGGTTTGGCCGCCATGACGGGCAGTTGCGCGGTGGAACCCGCAGAAGGCGGATGGCGCCATCGCGCAAGCGATCTTGGTGATTGGGCGTGCGGACTGCATGGCGGCGGGTGCAGATGCGCCAAGAGGGCTCGCGATGGTGTGGAGAGGCGGCGATCTGCCCGGCTTGGGCTGGCCAGCGGGGGACGAAGGATGCGGCGCGGGCTTGGATGGCGGGATAATAGGGTTTGAGCCGTTGCGGGCAAGCTGCTTCCATTTGCAGCACCAAGGTTTCCTCACATGCCGCGCTGCAGCTGCCAGAGGCGTCGCATCACGGCTGCTACCGGCCGTATCGTCGCCTTGGGAGAAGCTGGCAGCTCAAGCTCGCGCCCGCAAAAGGCTAAGGCCCGCGACGTGGGATGGCCATTGGGCGGGCGCCCGGGGGGCCGCAAAGCTTGCTCGCTAGCTTCGGTGGCTTGCGCGCAGGGGTTGGCGGTGCAGCACGTCATCGCTAGAGGCCCATGAGTGCCAACGGCAAGGGCTTCATTGACTTGTTGCACGCGTAATGCTGACGGGCTCGCGGCTCAACTCGCGGGGATTGATGGCAGATGCTTGGAGAGTCTTGGCCTTGGTCTGACAGGGCAGTCTCTGGACAGGTGGATAGGGTCGAGGTTCTAGACTCGCGCTTACCTCGAGCCATGATCCAGGCACCCACGTTGTTGGCAAAAGTCCGGCTGCTTATATTATGGCCCAATTTATGGTTGCCAGCCGGCCAGCTACTGTACCTTGGCGATAATACGCGTAGAGAGCAGCGGATGGCCGCAATTCCCCCTCCAGGCCAAGGCAATCTCTGGTCCGCAATGCGGTCTCGCCGCCCAATGCCCCCGCCGATGGGGCCCAGAGGCGAGGTAACGTATGAATGAGTATGGTAAAGCAGTGGGATGAGTACGAGTACCGTCGTGGCCGAATCTTGCCATGGACGGTGGCATGCCAAGACGACGATCTACCCGCCCGGCCGAAACGTCTACAGCCAGCAAACTCTACATACAGAGACGAACCAAGTCCGTGGGTGCAGAGCGCCGTCGCCGTCACCTTCACGCATGGCAGCCCGGCCTGTCGCGCGTGCCAAGCCGGCCCCGTCGCTGCCTGCGGGTGCAATGCAGCGGTTGTCATGCAATGCGTGCATGGCGTCGTTGCGCAGAGCCTGCCTGCTGCTCCCGGCACGCAGACACCGGCACTTTCCGGCTGTCACGTCGGGACTCTCATCGCTACAAACACCCAAGACGACGAAGCATCGCCGCCCATCCGTCGACAGTCGAGCTCTGGTTTAAATCTGACAGCGTCGAGTCATCACAGAGACGGTTTCCAGATGCGGTGCGGCGCGCGCGCCCCGATTGGGCCGTCTGAAACGCCGGCACCGGCTCGACGGGGCACCGAATCGCGGGTCCCGTCGACGGCCAACCTGAGACGCACCCGCAACTCACCGTGCGGCAGCCCACCCCTGATCGAGGCACGCTTCCATTGGGCGCGCGACGTCGAACCAAGGCCTCGGTGGTCCGCTCTGCGGTTCCGTTCCTGTGGTAATCCTCGTAAATTACCCTGGCGGATGGGTGCAGGTCGTGTTCAGACGAGCTGCGCATGCGCCGCAATATGTGCACTCGAGCACCCATCCATCGAACCATCCAGACAGGCGACTCGCACGCCGTTTCGAGGCGCCCTCTCCCGAGCTGCCAGACGTCGCACCACCGCGCCAGAGCAGCGCCCAGCGCCATGCGATCCCTCGACCCCGCCACATCTTGAAGCGCCGCTGTAACACCCGCCGTGGCCAGACGCGAGCCACCGGCCGGCCCGCCGCCTCATGCCACCGCCGCAACGGCCCACGTCTGCGGGCACCATCGACGCTCCCGATGCCTCCCTGGCCCCTCTCTCGTCGCCCCCCCGGCACGAATCTTCGACGCCTGACATGGGGGGGACAACCGACTCCCGCCGCATATGCCTGGGCCCGGCGCGCGACCCGTCACAGCTCGTGTCAGGAGGGCTCGACCTCATGTCGCCGCTGCCAAGGCGGCTAAGCTCTGCGTCTCGGCCCATGATCCGATTCACCTTCACCCTTTTTTATCGTGCTGGTGCCCGTCTTCGCATTTTCTCGTTGAGTTTCTCCCACGCTGTCACTCTTTTTGCGCGCGCGTGTGTACCTTGTTCGTTTGGGCTTGGACCCCGTCGATCATTTTGCTTTGCCTCCAACGACATCCTACGCGCCCACGATACACCGCCGGTCGGGAATCTTCGCTGTGAAAGTCGTCAATTGCATTGGTGCTCGACGTCGGCAATGGCCTGACAGAGCAACGCCCGCCCACCCCGCGACGACTTCGCAAACCACCACTTATACCGTCTTCTGTTACACCCTTACGACCACGACACGGCTTCGCCATGAGGCTTCACCCCGGGCTCGCCGCCGCGACCTTCCTCTCCGTCGCGGCAGCATACCGCTCGCATATCACCCCGTCAGACACCATCCTCCGCGCCGACGACGTTCTCTCGTTACCGTACGCCTCGCCCGTCCGCCCGCCTAGTCTTCTCGTCCGTCGAGGCGCCCTGGATATGAACCCCAACATGGGCATGGACCCCATGGCCGGCGTCACCGCCAACGACGCCGTCCAGCTCAACGCCAATGGCACCCTCAACGCCACCGCCTGGGACATGGCCACCAACGCCGCCTGCATCGACGCCCTGAAGCCGCTGTCCCGAAGCTCCAACCCCTCGGGCAACTGCATCTGCTACAACCTGCCCTCGCTCGACACCGCTACGGGCGTCTTCGAGGCTGACCTGCGTCTGTATCGCATCTCGGAGCCGCGCGACTCCTTCGCCGGCGTGGCCCCGAGCGACATCAACGTCGCCGTGCAGTACCGGGGCGCGAGCGTCAGCGCCGTGCCCATGAGCGAAATGATGGGCATGGGCATGGTGGAGAATAGGACCCAAGTCGTGACGCCGCGGGCCGAAGTCACTGGGCCGCAGCTTCTGCGGACGTACATGTTTGTCGGCCAGATCGACAAGCAGGAGATGCAGAAGAACATGTCCATGTAGGTCAACGGGCTCGCTCGCGTCTTCGTCGTTCGTGCAAAGTTGCTGACACATATCCAGGGCCGCATTCGAGGCTCTCGTCATGCCCACCTTCACTCTCACGGCCAGCAACCGCCCCGGTGGCATCGTCAGCACCAACGTCTCTCTCAACGAAGCCTCATTCCTCACCGGCGTCTTCTCCGCCCAGGTCGTCATGTCCGACTTCTCCGCCGCCCGCGCCGCCGTCGACGACCGCCTCGCCGCCCTGCATAACGGCACCGCCGCCTTCATTCTCCCTGGCGTCCAGATCATGATCTTCCCCGTCGGCCTCATCATCACGTCCGTGTGGCTGCTGATCGGCCTCGTGGCTTACGGCATCGGCACCTTCGAGCGTGTCAACTACGCGGAGATGTACAAGCGCCGCCAGGCTGCTGGACCTGGCTTTCGCGGCAAGACGATATGAAAAGTGTCGACGTCCAAGCACGTACGGCAGACTTATTCCATCCATCTTGCAGCCGGCCACCATTTCGTGGCACTGGTGCCACATTTGGATATTCAGGGGTCAACTCGGTCAACTCCGAACCTTCATTTTTCCAGCATCCAACGCAACATGTTTCAAGCGTAGACATTCAGCATATGAAAGCTTCACAAATATCTTGTTCAAATAGGCATTTAATTCGTAGCTCTATCCATCCTTTAGAGCACCATCAATCTATCACGGGTATTATGTCAGTCTGTCGTCGTCTCATCATCGTCAAAGTGCAGCAACCGAGCGCTCATGCGCTTAGTAGCGACTGTATGAAAACCGCCCCTTCATGACGCCCTTCATGACGAGTGCAGTCTCGTGCAGGTCATGTGCGAAGCGAGAAAACATGCATTCATAGGTGAGAAATGAAACGTCATCAAAGCCATCATCAATGCCTGTTGCAGAGGAGCCAACAGGCCATTCACCTTTACGCGCCCCAACACCATAACCAACGCCAGAGGCGTCAGACCTTCGAAACAACCTCCGCGCCTACATGGAGACCACATCCTTGCGCTCACCGGCGCGCATGCGCCCTTTGGCCCATAGGAAGATTTCCGTAAATATCATGTAGACACCCGTCACGACCCAAAAGGTGACGATGACACCCAGGCCACCCATGAGACGTGCGTCCACCATCCGACGCATGAGCAACTCTCGCGTCGCCTTGTTCATCATCAGCCACCCGTACACAGGCACTAGCTGCTGTGCCGTCGTAGAAATGGCCTGCGTCGGTCGCGGCATCGTGCCCTGCTCGCGTTGGCGGGCCGCAATGGTGTCGGCCATGCGCCAGGCGACCTTGTTGCCGATCTTCTCCCACGAGGCTTCGCATGCTGCGGCCCGGGCGCTCTTTGACATGCGTAACCGCTGCTGCTTGTCTTGTGCCAGCTTCATGGCCTTTGTGACGAATCCGTCCAAGTCGGCTGGTGGGACGAGGAAGCCCGTGTCTCCATGCTGCACAATATCCGACGGCCCGCCCTCATCTCTGGCCACGACGGGAACGCCGCTGGCCATTGATTCAAGAACAACGAGGCCGAACGTTTCGGTAACTGAGCAATGCAGAAAGACGTCGCCGCTGGCATATGCCGCCGCCAGGTCCTGTCCGACCTTGAATCCTGCGAAAATAACCTTTCCCTGCTCCCTCAGAGGATCAAAGAGCTCTTGAACATCCTTTTCCACCTCTGGGTTTCTGTTCCCACCGACAATGTAGAGCTTGAAGTTCAGGCCGCGCGCGTCAAGCTCCTTCGCCGCCTTAGATAGGAAATCGAAACCCTTCTCGCCCGCAATGCGAGAGACGGTGACAAAAATGATCTCCCCGTTGGGGGCAATCTCTTTGCGCAATTCCTCGCTTCTTTGGCTGGGGTTGAAGAGCTCGGCGTTGACTCCTCTTGTGAGCAGATCCAGCTTGTCTTCCTGCACATTCTGGTTCATAAGGTACCGCTTGACGAAGCGCGAAGGATAGAAGATTGTCTTGACGGACGAGTGGCGAAATAGGTAACTCTGCACGGCATCAAAGGCAAAGACTGCAATGTGGCTGAGCGGTGCCGGGAAGAGGATGTCACAGTATCCAGCCAAGTCGGTCTGGAAGTTGCAGATGACAGGGATTTGGTTCTCTCGAGGCTGCTGCCTGAGCTGCAGCATGACCTGGAAACCCAAGCTGGCGGGCGAGGCGAGGTAGATCAGGTCGGGCGGCGAGTCCTCACCAAAGGTTCGCGAGTAGAGTGTCGAGTTGCGCACAGGGTAAACGATGGAGAGCTCAGGATTGAATGGCAAGGGGTATCCCGTGACTCGGACTTCAGGCTGCTTGTCGGCCGGCCCCAGGTTTGGCGACGGTGGGGGAGAAAAAGTGTTGTGCTTGGTGTGGTTATGAGGCGCGACGACGGCGACTTGAGCTCCGTGTTCGCGCAGGTGGTTGACGAGCATCAGCGTCGTGCGACTGACGCCGTTGACGGGGCCAAACGACTCGGTGCAAAGGAGGATGCGCTTTCCTCTGAGCGCATCGGGGAACTGAGACAGATCATGCTCGGGATACGACCCCGAGCCGCAGGCGGCGAGAATCGGTTGCGTGGACATGGCGTCAAGATGGGATGACAATGAGCCTACGCGTCAGTGTCGAAGCTGTGGTTATTCAAAGTGTTCCATGGCGACGAGCCTGCAAGAGATCGAGGGCACGACCTTTTACTGTGCTCGGTCGCGTCTCCTCGGCTTACAGGGTCGCGGCTACGGTGTCCCACGTGGCCGCAGCGAGCGGTTGAGGTCGCTAGGTTGAATGTGCAAAAGCAGAGCACATGAGCATTTCCCTTTGGAAGACACAAGCCTGCAATGGGGAAGCCCGAGGCCGCCACGAGCGCCCGGGGGTGCTTGCCGTTCGTCGGCAGACGCAGAATCGGGGTCCGGCGGGGGGGGGTCTGAGGGCGGGGGAGGGGAGGTACGTCGGATCGACGCCGAAGATACTTGATCCATGTGGGCTGTCAGAAGCCTCAAAGGCTTTTTTATGGTTGCATGAGACTGAAACGGAAGATGGGCGGAGGGAGCGAGCTGCGAAGGTGAGGCGTGACGCGAAGTCGACGCGGACACCTGACCTACAAGGTAAGCTGAGGCTTCCAGCAAGCTGGTCGTCTTCAGCAACACGCGAGCTTTGCTCTTCCAGTTTGATGATTTGGCGGCCCTCGTTTCCAGCGCTGCGAGTCCCGTACTGAATCCTAAACTTCGCCATACGTCGCTCGAGCGTCAAGTTGCACTCAAGTGGCTGTAAGTCGATCGGGATTGCAGTCAGCCAATCACGGGCCGCAGGGCAACCACATTGCCCCAGCCAGCCAATCGACTTGACCCGTGGAGTTCGCGACTCGCAGAACATGGCAAACAGTAAATGACACGAATAGGCATCACCGAGTGCCACCCGTGGCCCGGCTGGCTGGACGGCACAACCGCCTCGCCTTCAATCCTCAGGAGGGACGTTGATGCGCCGTGCGCAGCCGCCGCGCGCCGTGACCTCGTGACTGAGCTCAGACGAGAATGCTTAACGGAGCGCAGGCGATGTATTCTTGGCCCCATGAGGCACGCGCCAGGCGGGGCGACCGGATGTCATCGTGGCCTCGCCGAGAGCGCGTGCTTCTTGGCACACCGCTGCAATTACACCTGTCGCATCTCGCTTGCACGCAGCCTCGAACGAGGTCATATTGCACAGCACTGTCTCGTCGTCGCCCTCCTGTGCTCCCTTTGCGCGGTGATTGTGTTCGTCGGGGCACAACCGCTGACCACTGTCGGCTCAAGAAGAAAGACGGCGGGATGGAGGCTTTTGAGGGGCATCGCACTGGCGCTAACATAGCGGCAAGATTATCGCGGCAAGTTGATTTTTTTCACGGAATGTGCGGAGATCGAAAGTCCGTCCTGTGAAAGCTGAGAATAGAGTAGGTGATCTCTCCGTCAAATCTTCGTGCGTGATCGTTTCAGTGCGGGAGTGTGGAGCGTATCCCTTCGGAGCCCGTAAGGCTTGTGGAGCTACGATACAGGGGTCAAAAACCAATCAGATTGTAGCGCATCAACGGTACCTAGTCTCCCTACATAATTGGCTTGTGATAGAAGT